>JAQISU010000254.1:1550000-1997500 GCA_029339505.1 Unio delphinus
AAGACTAGATTGCGTTAGTGTTCCGACAAGTTAATTCATATCAGTAATAATGCAAGATCACAAGTAATATCAAGGATATGCATACATTAACGACTGATCCACGAGTGAAATAAACTGTACCAACCAAGAGAGACGTTTCTGCTCAAGCAAAATAATTTATAAGGGACCCAATCTTGGTGCATGTCAAGAACCAAACCATCAAGATTTCATTTCCTGCTACAAAGTCTTGCTTTCTAAATAGTTATGGCAGAGGAATTTAACAGAACTGTTTGATTCGTAATCTGAGTTCTCAAACAATAATTATGATTTCCACACAACTGATCATGGAACAAATAATTTGTATTTTTTTTTCTTATAATGTAAATTCTAAAATCGCAAACAGTATCAAGATTTGTAAACGAAAAAGCCTGAATATAGGGAAACCCAATGCTATGACTCAGAAATCCTTGCGAATTAATTGTTTTGTTTAAAACATTTTTGTTGCAATATCTAATTTATTACTCAAAATTCAACAATATATTTTGTATTCATGCAAATTCAAAAAGACAAAACTTCTAATTAGTTGTTATTAAATCATACTTTTTTCACTTTTTTGTCAGCTGCCTCACAATCACCATGCCAATCCAATCCAAAGGAAACTTTGATTAAACTTGGCATGTAAACCTGTGCAAGATATAATAAGAAACTATTTTAGATAAAATTTATATTTCAAAACCTAATTTGATTCGTTTCGTTACCACCATCAATGGATATGTGAGAAAGCTTGTTAGTACCGTCTCGTGGGTCGTTGGTTCTTTCCGGGGATTTTCCCGGGTTCTTCCTCAACCATTAATACTGGCCGCTATGTGTAGCCTATCGTCTGCTGAAAAATGGCGTTAAACACTACAACAACCACCATAAAAATTGTTATCCTCCGATTTTTTTCCGCACTGCGTGATACAAATTATTCCGAGTCATTACAATTTTGCTGATTGGTAATTATTAGAAATGCTTATGTACACTTTGTACACTAAATCCCAATTTTGAACGAATCAATAGGAAAATGATTGAATTAATAGATTTGGCTAATTGCACTGGTGGCTTACACGCTATTGGCACCTCTTATTGTCCATTAAAAATTAACTTGACTATATTTTGCTTGAGTTCGGGCTGGCCTTAAGGGAAATTCACAACATCCGTGGCCGGCTTGCCGAGTTTCTTGCCTCCTTGCTTCTCTCGGACATGGTATATGGACGGAGATGTGGAACGATTTCCACCCGTCCATATCCAGGTGTCTCGAGTCACCGACCAATCGTGATTGGCGATACATTCTGCTTTTGTTTGAAACCTGTTGTGGTGGTATTGACCGACCTGTTTTGATCATGAGTGTGGTGGGTCTGTTCCCACTCACGAAGCCCTCTATTCAGGTCTATTGGGACTCATTGTTCCTGGATCTGAGGCTAAAATAAGGAAGTGCTCTGTGAGCACACAAATGCCGGGGGATGTGCCTTATATTCCTTCCCCTCAGGAACAAATTAAGTAACATGCCGATATGGGCGAAATCCTAGTTAATTCAATTTAACTAACTAACGAAGAATGGTTTCACGATATACAGCTACCAAGGAACTACACGTGCTCATCAGAACATATCATGTCTTGTTTAGAAATAAATGACGGAGTTTTCGAGGTGAATGTTGAATGCAATGTCTTGTTTCCAGCGATTAACGTCATGCCAACACAATGGTGGCCATATGATGCCGATTAAGATAAAGTTCTAAAATACAGAACTGTATAATTGCATTCAAACGGTAATAAGATACTGAAATAGAACTGGTCTTATAATATGGTTTTGTTTGGATTCATTTAGTACCTGGACACTCAAAAGGTAACAGCGAATGGAGTGGACCTCAAATTCGAGTACAGATATGAAAATGATTAATACATCATTTTACATCCTAACACCCTTGATTTCAAAGCAAAAGATCGGAACGGATTTAACAAGTAGACAGAGTTGTGTTTTATTTATTGCGATTATTATGTTTAAAAATAACACAATATGTGCACGTGTTCTTATATCAATGCGCCATGTTGCATCAGAATATAAAGACCGTTTACAGTGTTTCTTGGGCAGGGAGCATTACAAATACAGTGATATTTTAAGGTTTACTAGTCAAACTAAATTCATCAAATATGACTAAACAATGAAACATTGCACATAAGAAATATAATTGAAAGTGAGATGTAATTAAATCTTGATGGAATCAAGCATATTGCAAAACAAAATGAGAATTACCTGAACTTTAAAGTTTCTGTATAGAGACGAAACAAAGAAACCTACATGGTGACACAAGGTTGTGAACCAGCTAAAACACTCAATTTAAATTTGTCCGAAAAAAAGCCATTTTCGCATGCTAAAATTCAACAATGGAAGCAGAATCAATGTTTAGCTTTGGTTTGACAATTTAAGAACATGGCCTGTCTATCATCAGGTATATGTAGAGGTAACGAATACGCGTTATTAGTTTTCTCTTATCGGAGTACAGTCCTGTAAAATGATCCAATGATTGAAAAGCTTTATTTATCAAATCCGTTATAAGCAAACGCGAGATAAGAAGAGAAACCCTAAAATCTGGCGACTGGAGTAGGGACTAATTTATTTTCAGAAAAGTCTAAATTCTGCTTATTCAAACACAGAAGTATACACTATTTCTAGAGATAGATCGCTCCGGTGGCCTCGGAAGCGGGAGGTCGAGGGTTCAATCCAGTCCGAGACATACCAAAGAATGACACAAATGGTACTAACAGCCGCCTCGCTAGACGCACAGCATTAAGAGGTTAAAGTTGCACTGGTCGGCATGGTGTCAGGATAATGTGACTGGGTGGGACATCATGCTACATGTCTGCAGCATAGTAGAAATCACTATAAACTGTGACACTGCAGACAACGTAGCGATATGACTTCAAAATTGTTAAAGTTACGTTAAAAATCCAAAACACACACACACACACACCGTGTTAAAGATAATTTTTTTAAAATGTTTTTAGTACGAGTATTTGTCTATTTGTTCAGGTTGCATCATTCGATTCAAGCTCTTGCCACTTCTCTTAATTTTAATAATATTTGCCCATTCAGAAAATCACGTCATAAGAAACATATTTATATTTTTAAAAACTAGAATAGTATCGTATGTTTTATGTTTTGTTTTGTGTGTGTATAAGTTCACATTACAATCAAAATATTTTTGCTAAATTAATTTCCCTTTACCATTTAGAAGACAAACAAGTGTTGCCAGGAAACGAAATATTAATGATTGGGGTCTTGACTTGCCCAGTTGAATCACCAATAAAACATATTGCTTACTGGACTTGAGCAGAAAACATTGGTTTTACTCGGATGGTAATGAACGCGGTAATTACCTGTGATAACAGATATTCGTAAGATTCCTTATGTGTTAGTCATTTTATCATATAGCGATACCGATAATCCATTTAATGACAATATTGAATAATTAAAACAGGTAAAAATGGATACAGATCAATATTTCGCTGAAAAATTGAACGGAGACACAAAAAAAAGGTAAAAAATGAAAGACCAATTAACTTGAGTGAAAAATTTTTTAATCCAACTACATTCTGAAGACAGTCCAATAACTTGAAGCTGCAGGGAACTTTTGAAACAAACATTTTTTTTGCAAAAGCGCTGTGTCATGCACTATCAGAAACATATCCATCATCATCATCATCATCATCTTTATTTCCTTCCATGGAAGATTACATGATATTTTGGGTTTTTTTTAATGGTTTAACGCCATTTTTCAGCACAAAATAGGCTATACATGGCGGCCGGTATTAATGGTGGAGGAAGAAACCGGACAAAGCCCGGAAAGAACCACCGACCCACGAGAAGCTACTGGCAAGCTTTCTCACATAACTACATTTGCCGAATCTTAGACTCGAACACACGCAGACAGAGGTGAGATGGCAGTGGTCCGTAACGGACAGCACTCGGCCACTCGGGGCCCCTATTACATGATATAAGAATAAATCATCTGAATACAATCATTAAATAAGTATTAAACAATAAGTATTTTAAAAAAAATAGGAACAACAAATCAACTAATAATAATAATCATTTACACACTCTTACACTATATCAGTCACAGTGTTCTTCAACTGCATAAGTTGCGAGTTTGTGTACTCTATTTGCAGAAGATAGCTGCACACTGCACACCAAAGTATGCTGCATACAAGACAAATGGACCCAAAAGTCGAGATTAAAACTACAGCAGTACTTCACCTAGAAAATATAACCTCATGTCATCAATAAAGAACAAAACACACACACATACACACACACACACACACACACACACACACACACACACACACACACATCCATGCATGCATGGATGCATGAATGAATGCATGAATGCATGCATGCATACATACATACATACATACATACATACATACATACATACATACATACATACATATATATCATCTTTCTAATTTCTGAGACAGACAAACAAACATACGGAGTGTATGTGTGTGATTTGGATTTCATTGTAGCTTTGACCAATTTAGTCATATCGATACGGTTTCTATAGCGTTACAGTTTATAGTGATGTCTAACACTGCAGCATCATGCCTCAATAATCTAACATCATTTTTAAAAATCTTTGGTATAATACTCTCGGGTTTGAACCGTGACCTCCCGTATCCGAGGAGGACGCTCATACCACTGTGTGTGTGTGTGTGTGTGTGTGTGTGTGCGTGTGTGTGTGTGTGTGTGTGTGTGTGAGAGAGAGAGAGAGAGAGAGAGAGAGAGAGAGAGAGAGAGGATGGGATGGGATGGGGTGGGGATGCATTATATAATCGGAGCCGATGACAAGAAAATATAAATACAGGTATTATTTCCTGTAATAACGATCGTTTGAATACCTTAGTGTCAATTTCAAATCAGAACCTGCGGATTAGAAAAGTGAATAAAATGATAAATAACTAAATTACTAACAAAGTATATGTACTTTACTTTCCTGAACTAGCAAGAAGCAAAAATTCCGTAAAATCCATATGCAAATAATAATCCAGAAAATAGCCTTGCCCCGTTATAACCAAACCAGTTATTAAAATAGACACATTACATCGAAAAGGAATCCAAAGTATACATAGTAACTACTGCCTGTGTATCTGTTCCTTCGATTACTTGTGACTAAACTGATTTCTTTTTTTTTTGTATGTACTTCCTTTTGTCCTCTAACAGTAAACGAGTGCATTTCTTCCGTCTTTCTTTTGTTTCCTCGCCTTTTTCAGGTTAGACATTGTTCTGTTGTCTCGTTTAATCACAACACGATTAATAATATAGTCTTAACATTTGGTGAATGATCGACAGCGTTCAGTGTGATAGAAACAGAGCGTCAGACGTAATGCCAAATGTTTGTCATAAAAAAGACAGAGATGTCAGTTCTCTTATTTTACGTCAGAAAAACGTATTACTGGCCAAAAGTCTGCGGACTGGTTTTGCGGATAACATTCTACAATGTGTTGACAACAACAAATGAGGGTGAGCGTAACATATACGTTCATTAACCCATAATACAGGAACAGCAGGGAAGGCGAATCGGACAACCTTTTATAGAGGAGCCTATTTGTCAAACCAAGGCTTCCTCCAAAATCGCTCAAAGCATGGGGTTAAAAACATGGGGTTAAAATTGTGTAAAGTGTATGGTAATGTAATGTGAGCAAACACAATATTGTGAAATCAAAATATTGAAACTCTTCCTGTTGACTGAGATGTATTCACTTGCTTATATTATACCAATATAGTCCTTTGACAGCAATATCTAAAATTCATAACCGGTATTTTATACCTTCTCTAATGGTTTTTTTTTTGTTTGTTTGTTTTGTTTTACTGTTTAAGAAAGGCAGAAATACAAGCTATGTGTGTCCTTTTGCGTAACAGGGGCGTTACTCACGGGTACATTTTTTAATATAGTTAATAGAGAAAGGCATGTCAACAACTGTTAATCGAAATCGATACAAGTCAGCATAATCAAGTACTGGCATATCTTTTTTTCCGGGGATTAATATAGCAGAAATATTGACAAATCCATTTTAGTTTTAGATCATTATGACCACGGTTTGTCTACTGGAATGATAATATGGTTCAGGTTAAGAGCTGATCAATTGTTTTAAATATAGATGATTAAAACGTTTGTTTTCATTTTTTTTTTTTTTCGTTTTTTTATTTTTTTGCGTTTGCGAAAAGCTGGACAGTATAAATTATATGGAGGAAACCATAGAGTGGTCAGATCAGTCAGATGGTAATAACGACATTGAGTGGGGAAAAGATTCAATGTTATCTGGAGTACGGTTTAAAACTTTTTAAATATTTTTCATATTTGTATCACTGAAACTTTAAAACTGGTATGTAGCGTGTAAATAAGCAAAATATTGATTTATGTGTTGCGTAAAAACTACTGGAACGTTTTCTTAAGTTTTTATTTATTGAGAAAAAATGCGGCTTTTGTTTTACAATTATATTAATTTTTACGTTTTTAACATCTATGGTTTTAAACTGCCACACTGCGTACACCGTATCAATAAGACTGGAAAATTGTTAAAAGATACGTTGAAAATCAAAATTGAAAAAAAACATATATCGAATAACTTTGAGCATTTCATTTTGTCCTTAAATTGATTCTAAATCGAGTACTGGGTATATTTTCTAAACTATTTTTTACCGCCGTTTTTACGGGAGAAAATATTGTTAAACATCATTTCTGATTTATGTATATTTTCCAGCAGATTAACATTAGTGTCAGAGCTTGGCGAAGCAAGACTTTTTTTTAAATTATAGTACACTTTTTTGTTATCCATGGATTTTATTTAAATATTCTACAAATTTTTGTTATCTATTCATGGATTTTGTTTAATTATTCTACATTTCTTTGTTATCCATGGATTTTATTTAAATATTCTACACTTTTTTGTTATCAATTCATGGATTTTCATTTAGATCTGAATTAGTTTAGATTATCATGATAGTTGCATTTACATTCATGTATTTTGATGAGTGTATTAATTTACTCAAGTCATGTATTTTGATGGGTGTATTAATTTACTCATGTATTTTGATGGGTGTATTAATTTACTCAAGTCATTATTTTGATAGGTGCATTAATTTACTCATGTATTTTGATGGGTGTATTAATTTATTCATGTATTTTGATGGGTGTATTAATTTAGTCATGTATTTTGATGGGTGTATTAATTTACTCATGTATTTTGATGGCTATATTAATTTACTCAAGTCATGTATTTTAATGGGTGTATTAATTTACTCATGTATTTTGATGGGTGTAATAATTTACTCATTTATTTTGATGGGTGTATTAATTTACTCATGTATTTTGATGGGTGCATTAATTTACCCATGTATTTTGATGAGTGTATTAATTTCCTCATGTGTTTTGATGTGTGTGTATTAATTTATCAATGTATTTTGATGGATGTATTAATTTACTCATGTATTTTGATGGGTGTATTAATTTAGTCATGTATTTTGATGGGTGTATTAATTTACCCATGTATTTTGATGGGTGTATTAATTTACTCATGTATTTTGATAGGTGTATTAATTTACTCATGTATTTTGATGGGTGTATTAATTTACTCATGTATTTTGATGGGTGTATTAATTTACTCATGTATTTTGATGGGTGTATTAATTTACCCATGTATTTTGATGGGTGTATTAATTTACTAATGTATTTTGATGGGTGTATTAATTTACTAATGTATTTTGATTGGTGCATTAATTTACCCATGTATTTTGATGGGTGTATTAATTTACCCATGTATTTTGATGGGTGTATTAATTTAGTCATGTATTTTAATGGGTGTATTAATTTAGTCATGTATTTTGATGGCTATATTAATTTACTCAAGTCATGTATTTTAATGGGTGTATTAATTTACTCAGGTATTTTGATGGGTGTAATAATTTACTCATGTATTTTGATGGGTGTATTAATTTACTCATGTATTTTGATGGGTGCATTAATTTACCCATGTATTTTGATGAGTGTATTAATTTCCTCATGTGTTTTGATGTGTGTGTATTAATTTACCAATGTATTTTGATGGGTGTATTAATTTACCCATGTATTTTGATGGGTGTATTAATTTACCCATGTATTTTGATGGGTGTATTAATTTAGTCATGTATTTTGATGGGTGTATTAATTTACTCATGTATTTTGATGGCTATATTAATTTACTCAAGTCATGTATTTTAATGGGTGTATTAATTTACTCATGTATTTTGATGGGTGTAATAATTTACTCATTTATTTTGATGGGTGTATTAATTTACTCATGTATTTTGATGGGTGCATTAATTTACCCATGTATTTTGATGAGTGTATTAATTTCCTCATGTGTTTTGATGTGTGTGTATTAATTTATCAATGTATTTTGATGGATGTATTAATTTACTCATGTATTTTGATGGGTGTATTAATTTAGTCATGTATTTTGATGGGTGTATTAATTTACCCATGTATTTTGATGGGTGTATTAATTTACTCATGTATTTTGATAGGTGTATTAATTTACTCATGTATTTTGATGGGTGTATTAATTTACTCATGTATTTTGATGGGTGTATTAATTTACCCATGTATTTTGATGGGTGTATCAATTTACCCATGTATTTTGATGGGTGTATTAATTTACTAATGTATTTTGATTGGTGCATTAATTTACCCATGTATTTTGATGAGTGTATTAATTTACCCATGTATTTTGATGGGTGTATTAATTTAGTCATGTATTTTAATGGGTGTATTAATTTAGTCATGTATTTTGATGGCTATATTAATTTACTCAAGTCATGTATTTTAATGGGTGTATTAATTTACTCATGTATTTTGATAGGTGTATTAATTTACTCATGTATTTTGATGGGTGTATTAATTTACTCATGTATTTTGATGGGTGTATTAATTTACCCATGTATTTTGATGGGTGTATTAATTTAGTCATGTATTTTAATGGGTGTATTAATTTAGTCATGTATTTTGATGGCTATATTAATTTACTCAAGTCATGTATTTTAATGGGTGTATTAATTTACTCATGTATTTTGATGGGTGTAATAATTTACTCATGTATTTTGATGGGTGTATTAATTTACTCATGTATTTTGATGGGTGCATTAATTTACCCATGTATTTTGATGAGTGTATTAATTTCCTCATGTGTTTTGATGTGTGTGTATTAATTTACCAATGTATTTTGATGGGTGTATTAATTTACTCATGTATTTTGATGGGTGTATTAATTTACTCATGTATTTTGATGGGTGTATTAATTTACCCATGTATTTTGATGGGTGTTTTAATTTACTCATGTGTTTTGATGGGTGTATTAATTTACCCATATATTTTGATGGGTGTATTAATTTACTCATGTATTTTGATGGGTGTATTAATTTACTCGTGTATTTTGATGGGTGTATTAATTTACCCATGTATTTTGATGGGTGTATTAATTTACTAATGTATTTTGATGGTTGTATTAATTTACTCATGTGTTTTGATGGGTGTATTAATATACTCATGTCTTTTGATTGGTGTATTAATTTACCCAAGTATTTTGATGGGTGTATTAATTTATTCATGTAATTTGATGGATGTATTAATTTACTCATGTATTTTGATGAGTGTATTAATTTACTCATGTATTTTGATGGGTGTATTAATTTACCCATGTATTTTGATGGGTGTATTAATTTACTAATGTATTTTGATGGGTGTATTAATTTACTCAAGTCATGTATTTTGATGGGTGTATTAATTTACTTATCATAGGCAGTTGTTCACAGTGAGCTATATTTCAAGTTACTGCATTTATGAAAAGATTTTAAATTTTACATAAGACTTTTAAAAATGATACTGACAGCTGCCTCGCTTTGTGTCCAGCATTAAGAGGTTAGTGTAATGACTGGTTTGCCTGGTATCACGATAATGTGACTGGGTAGGGCATCATGCTGGTATCAGGATAATGTGACTGGGTGGGACATCATGCTATATGTCTGCGGCATGATATCTTAGTGTTAAACATCACTCTAAACTGTCACTCTGCAGACATTCTAGCGATATGACTGAAAAATTGTTAAAGCTACATTGAATATCAAAATCACACTCACACACAGACATTTTATATAACTCAGCTCCAATACCTACGTTTAAGGTATGTTAACTACTGTTCTTTGCATTGGTTTTGGATTATGCCACGGCATTATCAGGAAAATGTGTAATCAACAGTTTTTTTTTTGTCAATTTGTTTATTTTTTGTTTGTTTGTTATTTGAGGGTGGTGGTGGTGGCACTTTTGTTAGCTATACTGGCCAGTTAGCAGAAGTTTGCTATTGCTTCTGTTTCTACTTGGAGGATTGCTTTGGACCTTTAAATACTGATTCATCCCACAGTATAGTTGACCCTCAATGAGAAATCGTGTTATCCAATATTGCCACTACTTCGGCCATCTTGAAAGCATAGTTTTTTTTTTCCTTCTCGACCTTAATGGATGGTGACATTAACAAGATGGCTGCTGCAATGGCTAATTTTATAATCTTTTAGCTTAAGAATATCATAGATGTTCTTATTTTGATATCCTCAATATTCTTCATTCACCGTCTATACACCCCCCTTTCCCCAAGACATGAACCTGTACTGTCTAATATGTTTGTAACTAAACTCATGTCACTATAGTGCTAATGGGTTTATTTCCTCGCAGCAAAATAAAAACAAATGGTGTTTGAGTAGGTATGTAATAGATCATAAACTATTTAATTTTTCCAGGCGTCGATAGTGGCTGGCGTCCATCAGCTGCAGCATCGGGTTATAACTGTGACATCTCTAGTGTCGACATTACATTCCATGGTGGTGTGGTATGGCTGTATAACTTATTCACAGGTCTAATAGAGCCATCGGACAGGGATAGCCTCAAAGGAACGGTAACTACAGCTATGATTTTATCATTACATCATTATTCAGCATGGACTTGAAGCCTCTTTTGCAATGTTAATTTGAGCTAATAATTTAGTCGATTTGTCTCTTTATACCTTTGACTGCTTGTTTATTGTAATTCATTCTTTAATGAGATTTGTTTGAATGGATAAAAGTCACAAAATATCAATTACATTTTAGATTTTCAAAGATTTGTTTAATTTATGAACTTCACTACAGTATCTGGCAATTTGTACACAGGACATATAATAAGTTTTAGTAAATCAAATGTGAAAACTCTGACATCTTGAATTTCCCTGGAACTGATCTTACGATTTCTGTCTTGTCAAGAATGTTTCTGAACACAATAATACTAGTGTGCCATCACATTTGTATGAAGGTAACAAAGGAAAAAAAATACGTTGAAAAAATTATTTTTATGATACATTCAGTCAAGAGATTTGGACACAGAAATCATTCTTTTAATCCAAATTTCTTAGTTAACAGCTTGTGTATCTGGTTGGTAGTGAGATGGCTATCATTTTTGGTGATCTCATCCCCACTAATAATAATAATAATAATAATAATAATAATAATAATAATAACAACAACAACAATAAGAAGAAGAATACAAATAATAACAACAATAATCAAGAAGAACAATAATCCATAATAACAACAACAACAACAATAATAATAATAATAATAATAATAATAATAATAATAATAATAATAATAATAATAAGCAATAATAATAATGAGGACTTTGTATATTGCCTAATCTTTAGAAGCTCTAAACTCTTTACAACATCTATAATAATATGACTACACTACAGAAAAACAAGAAACAAAAACCATAAAATTGGAAAACATGTTTAAAAAACTTAGGCATATATATAATGTCAGCCTGTGCTTCCTGCGTTTCTTCCCTTTTTTGCTGCTCTCTGTTGGCCTAATTTGCAGTAATGGAAACTGTCCATTTCATGAATAAGAGAATACCTTTCATTTTTCCTTTGAAATTCTTGTTTCCGAATAGTTTCAATATGTAACTAATTGCTTCATGATTATCCGCCAATTAAGCTAGTGTTGTAACATTTTTATATGTACCTTTCAGTTAACTTAATGAAAATATTAATTAATATTTAATAGATAATTGGTCATAATCAGCATTATATTTAGATGCATGCTTATTGATAGTGTTCCAATATGGAATTATAAGAGGGCATGAAACATTTATTATCGATTGTCACCTCTATTATCTATCTCACCTTTCTAAAGTACATGTACCAGCATTTCTTTTTTGATTTATTCCCATTTGAAAAATCTTATAATGATCTTTTTTGTATACAGTAACTGTTGAAATTGCCAACATGTTTCTCTTGGACTATCGACTCATACAGACTCCCACCTTCACCACAACCTACTTGGAAACCTACCACAAGGTAAGTACAGAAACAATTCTGGAATAGGTGAAGACTGAGAATAATCAAGTCAAAAGTTGTGTTTGGCTTTAACGATACCATATAATTATGTCATGGATTATTAACATAGCATATATCCAGGTTTTAAACTAAGCTAGTTGTTGGATCTAAATTAATTCTGAGAAGCTTAGCTATTCGACTAGTTTTATTAAACGTTTTACTGAGAAACTAAGCTATTGGACTACCGGATAGATCTAAATTCATACTGAGAAACTAAGCTATTCAACTAGTTTTAAATTTATACTGAGGAACTAAGTTATTCGATTAGATCTAAATTAATACTGAGAAACTAAGTTATTGGACTAGTTTTAAATTTGTACTGAGAAATTAAGCTATTGGACTAGATCTAAATTCATACTGAGAAACTAAACTATTCAACTAGTTTTAAATTTATACTGAGAAACTAAGCTATTGGACTAGATCTAAATTCATGCTGAGAAACTAAACTATTCAACTAGTTTTAAATTTATACTGAGGAACTAAGTTATTCGATTAGATCTAAATTCATACTGTGAAACTAAGTTATTGGACTAGTTTTAAATATGTACTGAGAAACTAAGCTATTGGACTAGATCTAAATTCATACTGAGAAGCTAAGCTATTCAACTTGTTTTAAATTTATACTGAGGAACTAAGTTATTCGATTAGATCTAAATTCATACTGAGAAACTAAGTTATTGGACTAGTTTTAAATTTATACTGAGAAACTAAGCTATTGGACTAGATCTAAATTCATACTGAGAAACTAAGCTATTCAACTTGTTTTAAATTTATACTGAGGGACTGAGTTATTCGATTAGATCTAAATTCATACTGAAAAACTAAGCTATTGGACTAGATCTAAATTCATTTTCAGAAACTTAGCTATTGAACTAGTTTTAAATATATACAGAGAAATTAAGCTTTTGGACTAGATCTAACTTCAAACTTAGAAAATAAGTTTGTGGACTATATCTAAATTCATATCAAGAAACTAGGCACCTAAGGAAGAGTATATTATAAAATCAGAAATCTGGAGCATAACTAGTTTCTGTCTTTTAAATTAATTGAAACCTTTGCTATGTTTATTGTTTACCTTTAAATTATATTATGTGAACGTGTCTCTAAATTTTGGGAATAATAGTCATTAACATGAACAAAACCTACATCCGGTAAGTTCACATTGGACGGATAAATTAAAATGGGTGACTCACAACACCAGTTTACAGATGGAGTTTTAAAAAATCTTATATATGGTATGTTCTAAAAATAAACATAAATTTGCAAGGTAATATTGTGTCATATATATCATCTGTATTTTAGGGTGAGATATTCTATTTAAACAACATGACTGAGGCACCCTTCCAGCCCGCAGTGATGGCAGACACGGCAGAAGGTGACAAGATGATGTACCTTTGGTTGTCTGACTACGTCTTTAATACATTGGGATTGGTGGCACAACAACACAATGTTCTGAATTACAACCTTACAGCGCAAGATGTAAGCTTATATATAAGCAGTATATGTTTGCATGCATTGATACATGCATAACCATACCAATACACTCCAATATAATTATTATATTTCTTTTTTTCTAAGAGACCCCTTCAATTTCTATTTGTTTTCCTTCTTAAATCATGCACTCAGTTGCTTTAGACAAGAGAATGCTACTGCTGCGTCATTTGGATGCCTTGGTGCTGACTGTATATTTTGATTGTCTTGTTGTCCATGGCCAGAACTGTGATATACTAATCCTTGCTCTATTATATATGATGGCACATATTGCTTCTGTGAAAGAAGATCTTTGTTTCTGTATTGCTGGCCAGTGTTTAGCTCTTTATTCTATTAATGCTGTGATTCATGTACCTACCATTTATATAAATGTTCTAGGGAACTATATATTGCTATTGTTATGGATCTAAAGCCTCATATATATATTATATATATATATATATATATATATATATATATATATATATATATATATATATATATATATATATATATATATATATATATATATACATACATATATATAGATGCATATACATACATATACATGCATATACATACATATACATACATATACATATATACATACATATACATATATATATACATAGCTTCCTTTGGATCAGTGGTTAAAGGGACTTTCCTGGGTTTTTCTTCCAACAGTTATACTGGTCGCAATGTATAGCCTATCATGTGCTGAGATGTGGCATTAAACCCAAAACAACAACAATATATACTTGTGTGTGTGTGTGTGTGTGTGTGTGTGTGTATGTGTGTATGTGTACTATCTACCTAACAGTTGCTTAACTGGTTGTCTATTCGACTGTCATACTTATCTTTGTTGAGGTTTTGCTTATTTGGTTTCTGAACCTGCTATAATAAAGCATCTGCGATCACCAGAAACTCTATTGTGTAAGTGGGATAATTTATCTATTTTTAAAAATTGCTTTCCGATTTAACATCTTCAGGTAGGGTATTCCATTTGAGAATAGAAAAGAAAGGGAAAGATTTTTAGTTATTCGAAATCTAGAATTTAATGTAGAGAAGTTTTATTGATTACATAAATTGTATTTTGCTGTTTCTGGCACCAAAGGAGGAAACAGTTAAATAACTTTGTGAAACATTAAAAATAATTCTGTGACAAATGCAGAGTTTGCGAGAGTTTCTACTTTCTGAGAGCAGGGACCAGCCGCATTCCGCAAAATAATCGCATGTGTGGGCAGTTCTAGTGACATCTCTGACTATCGCAGCAGCCTCTAACTGAAATCTCTTGAGTCGCTTTTGAACATCCTTCCCAAGCAATGTCTGCATATTCTAAAATAGACCTTATATGTGATCAATAAACAAGCCTAATTGTAAATAAGATCATTTACATGCATGCAGTTACATACATGTTTGAAAATGCCCTTTTCCATGACTACATGGTCAAGTAAAGAAATGGGTCTGTAATTTGTGGGATCAGTTTTGTTACTACTCTTTCCAGAGAGAAGGAAACATTGTATCATTAAAATATCTGTTGAATAAAATACCTAAAGGTCTTATAAGTTCTGATGCTGCATCCTTTAGATTGTGACATTTCTTATAAGAGTCACAAACTTTATGAATTGGTCTTTAAACATTTTGAATTTTAAGTTTACTTATTATGATGCTGGTCTGATTGTTAATTGTACAAAGTTGTAATTCTGGAAGAACTACACTGGCATCATTAATTTGTGAGACAGATGTGAAAAACTAATTTGAACACTCTATCTGCTATAAATCTTCAGTGTGCCATACTTTTGTCTAACAGTATTAGTGGTATAATATGTGATATTTTTAAAACTAAATGCCTGTCAAGCCTTTAAAAGTCATTTGAGTTTTTCAAATTTTCATAACATTGAAGATAATTTTCCTATGCAAATGTTTGTTGTGACTTTTCATTTTATTTCAAAATAATTTGCATTTAGCCCAGTTTTAAGGGGGAGTTTGTTCTGATTGATTTCATTCTCAACGAATTTCTGTTTCTTTGTAGAACAATATCATACCAAGATTTATTGGAAGATAAAACAATTGAAGGGATGTACAGATCCACCATATCTACTAAGATGGATCTTAAAGATTTATTGCATCATTGAAATTGGAGCACTGACCAAATTTTTTTTATCCAGTCCAAGTTTATTGTTAAAGTATTAAGCTTCTGAAAATCCACATATTTATAAAGCCAGACACTCCGTCTAAAACATTTTAATATTAGGTGATAGAATAATATGATGTTTGAGTAAAGATGTTGAATCTCTGTTAGTTTCACTTAATCAGATGTAAATAAGTGTGACTGACCAGAATTCAGTTAAATCTTACCTCCATGTAACTATATTAAAGTAAGCCAAATGAGAAAAATAATGTAACATATCAGTAGTGTACAGAGTAGAATTGATACCTTCAAAGTTACATAATAAAAATGATCTAACAGAGAACATATGACTTTGGTCTGAGAAAGTAAATAAAACCTATGACCGGGAATTTGAAATGAATTTCAGAAACGTATTAGTGATAACATTACCCCTTGGGAATATTATAAGATTTGCAAATATAATATCGTTGTGTAGTAATATTTTCTGTTTTGGTGCACATATAGCAGAAACAGGAAAAAGACCTATATTATGAATTCTGGGTAAAATTCTGGGTAAAACAATAGTGCTTGCCATATGGCTGTATGACAAAATAGTGAAGTAAAGAATGCATATGGATTCTTTTCGTTTCTGCCAGTACGAGTTTGGCTTGGTGAGATTGACTTGATTTGGCATAAATAATGCAGAAGTGAACAATAGAAGTTAAGTTCATAAAACACGATAAACAAAGACACACATATTGACAACAATAATTTTTTTAATGATTGTTTTTCTTGTATGTCAAGCCATTAAAATATTATGCATGCAAATTTAGAAGCCTGGACCTGCACAGCAGACTGTATTTATCTGTAATAATTAGGTCCTTGACGTTTATATCCTAATGTCATTTTTCTTCTGATTGTATCTAGGTTTTTAGGTTTTATCGTATTTTATATTTATGATTTTTATTTTATTGTCATTTGACTCAATGGTATTCATGTTTCTAGACCTATTTCTTTGTTTTTACCTTCATAGGTAGGAAAACTATACCTGAACAGTAGCATAGAGCTTCACATGTTTAGCGGCATTTCACCAATGATGACCATTACTCCCAATGATGTCAGTGCCAGTTGTAGTGGAAAGATTGTTTTCTACGCTAGACAGAAGAACAACAGCCTTCCATACCTCTTTACGCTGATGGCGGTAAGCTGTTGTTAGCTCCATTGGTCAAAGATCAGAAGAGTTTATGTGATTGTCTGTTGTCTTATGAACTACTTGGAGGATTGTAATGAAACTTTACGCACACATTCATTTCATGGTATAGTTGGTCCTATATGAAAAAAATGCCGCTTAAATGTCCAATATGTCTACCGCAGTGGTCATCTTGAAACTTACTACTCTTAGATGGCTGGCCATATATCATCATGGTTATTTCACCAAACAAACGTTTATGTCTTGTTGGTGCTAAATATAAATGGTGCCAGTCTGAAGTTGAATATGGCCACCATGGCATCCATCTTGAAATTTTTTTTATCATTGCCACCACAAAATAAAGTCATGTCAACATGGACTTTCCACCAAAACACTTTTTATGATGCTTTGTTGGTCTTGAAATAAAACGGTGCCAGGCTGACACCCAATGTGTCCACCGCAGCATCTAATTTTAAAATCATGTTATTGCTGTAGAATATGACAGTTTTAGCACTCAGCAGTTAAAAGGAAGAAATGGTCTTATCTTTAATTTCTGGAATTTCTTTTCATCCAGTAGAGCATCAGGCCCTTCAAGGGACTCATGTTTTTGTTTTGTTATTTATTGTTTTTCTTTCTTTTACTTTATTTTTGGAATGGAGTCTTATGATAGGTGAATCTCTTTGTCAAAGTTAATTTGGCCGTAAAGCACACATCCCAAATCACATATTATCTTTTCAATAACATCCTTTGCATAAAGATGTATTTTAGACCTAGTTGTCAAAGGAGCTTTTTTATAGATGAAAAATTCAAATGCATTTTCATGCTGAGTGACGAAAATCATTTCATATTGTTTGCAAGCAGTGTGCCTCAACCCGACTGCCTTAAGCAGTACAAGTATTTCCTGCAGCAGATCGGTATATATTATATTTGATATATTATCACTTGGTAAATATGAGAATTAAGAATGCTACAAATCAATTTCAAATATCAAACCGTTCATCGATGAATGGCAACCCTCATGCATAGAAGATCACAGAGATGAGTTAGGCAACCCTCATGCATCGAATATCAGAGATGAGGTAGGCAAATCTTGTGTATAGATTATTACAGATGAGGTTGGCAACCCTCATGCATGGATGATCAGAGAGATGAGTTAAGCAACCCTCATGCATAGGATATCAGAGATGAGGTAGGCAAACCTTATGTATAGATTATCACAAATAAGGTTGGCAACCCGCATGCATGGATGATCAGAGAGAAGAGATAGGCAATCCTCATGCATAGTTTATCACAGATAAAGTAGGCAACCCTCATGCAGAGTACATCAAAGAGATGAAGTAACATAGTTCTGCTATTTACAGGACACATAGCTTGCCCACCCATACCTTAAGAAGACTGAACCATGACTAGAGTGCATACATTGTCAGTCTATACTTACATGATATGACACATATTGCTTGCCATTGCATACTTCCTGTAAGGTGAGTATCTTGATTAGAGTGCATACCTTGTAAGTCTGTACTGAAAATATGTGATACAGATACCTTGCATACCTCCATGTGAGCAAACCATGGCTAGAGTACACATCTTTTCTGTCTCTGGTGATAATATAGGACACAGTTATGTTGCCCATACATACCTTCTGAAGGGTGAGCGTGATTCAGGGTGCATACCTTGTCAGTTTCCAATAACACTGAAACACAATACTGTTGAGTGTATCAACTTGGCCCCTGTGAGACAGAGACTGAAATGCGTTACTGTAGAGTTGGACTGTATTGACTTACATGCTTTGTGACTTTATGATGATAAGAACTTGGTTAAGAAACTTTATAATGATAATAACATTTGAAATGATCTTGAACTTTTTGAAAGAATGTATTTGTCATATATATATTGCAAAGTTTTACCTTTTATCTTTTTTATGCCTATATTGTTACATATATTCTGAAGGGTTTAACTTCTTAAAGTATTTACAACCCTATAACTTAACATTTTTTAAACTTGACTTATTAATGGGACTATATAGCCATGTATGTGTTGACTTTCCGTTAAACTCTAAATATGCAAACAATTTTCACATAGGTATATTTACTTGATTAGTTATTGTATGATCACATAATGCAGATTGGCTTCAAGACTTTGATTTGTCCATTCATGTTTGATCAGCAAAGTTGATGACATCAAGTGAGTTTCCTTTATTTGCACTATATAAGTGAAAAAAATCTACTAATACAATAGTGTAAAACTTATCTTAGCAGACACCTTCATAAAAAGGACACATTCATATGAATAGCATCAATGAAATCCTCAAAGTTTGCTTCATATTTATACTTTAGTATGTAAGAATATGGGTTCAGAAAGGACAATTTTTTATGGTCCCTTGTCTGCACTTACCATTATTGTTTTCTCTGCAGTTAATTCCACTTGGGAAATTTTAGAGTATTTAACTTTAAGGAAATCTGATATGTTTTCTTTTTGTTAAGAATGCATGTCATCCGAAACCAATTACCGGTAAATAATGGTTGGTGTTTAGAACATGCATAATATTAAAAACATTATGTTCTGGAAAATAGGAAGAAGGAATGAAAGAAGAATAACATTAATATTAAGACTGATTTAATTCTTTCTGACTTCAGACTTGTAGTCAAAGTGACTGACTCTGCCGTGGGAGATATAAGTGTGAGTAATTTTCGAAGTACATCATTTTACATTGCAATGTAGTAAAATACAAATATTTTTGTGTCATTACTTTTGAAAACAAACAAAGTAAAACAATTCTCTACCTTGCATGGACCAATCATTAAACAATTCCTTAGATTGCACACCAATCATTAAATATTTCTCTACATTGCATGGACCAATCATTAAACAATTCTTTAAATTGCATGGACCAATCATTGAACAATTCTCTACATTGCATGGACCAATTATTAAACAATTCTCTACATTGCATGGACCAATCATTAAACAATTCTCTACATTGCATGGACTAATCATTAACAAGATCTACCTTACATTTTCTGGTGAGCTAAAGCCTCACTAATCACCTTTAATTTACTTTTCAGTTTCACACAAAATATTCTCACATTCCACAGATACAAACCAAATACAGTATGTGTTAAAAAAATTCAAAAACATTTAAACCATTTTTAATTTCCTTGTTTATATAATTTGGTTTTATTTCATTCAAGTGATCAGATGGTTGGAGTTTTGAGATCACATGAAATAGAAATTTTACTGCCAGTCAGGGTTTGTAATTTGATTGGCATTGATCTTTTGTTTAATTAATGCTTTATATTAAACATTTAGGTGTATTTTAAGTTTTGCAATGAATTTGTTTTCTATGTTTGGTTATTAATTTGATATATGTGTTTAGTTATTGATGAAATGCAATTAACTCAGGATAAATCATAAGAAACAACATTAGCTCTTTTAAGGAATGCATTTTATTTTTTGGATGTTATAGTTTCTGTGGTAATTTTGAAAACATTTATAATTATTTAGTCCATTTAGATTGTTAGAGTTTAGATTTTACCTGTCATTTAAAAAATCTTGATACCTTTCAGAGTGTGGTGCTGCAAATTATTATTGATCAAGTCTTGAAAAGTTACTTGATTCCAACACTAAATGGTAATTTCTCACCCTCCCTCTCTATCTGTCTCTATCATTTTGTCTTCGCCATCATCCATTGTCCATTCATCTTTCAACAAAAGTTTGGATTGACTACTCCTAAACAACTTGGAGGATTACCTTGAACATTTACACACATATGCATGTTATGGTTTAGATGGTACAGTATGAAAATGTAGACATCTTAAAAAGAAATTTATTGCTCCCCTTAGACTTCTTTTGAAGTTTAGTGGGTTATAAATGAAAGGTTTATAAATGAAATTAAATGAAATTTTAGAGTCAATCTGATGTCAAAGAAATCTTGTTATCACAACTTCTCCTGTATTGAAGATCATACTGCCATGAGGTTTTCCCAAAAGATTTCTTGTGATATCAAGTTCATCTTAAATGAAAATGATGCTGATATGATGGCTAATACAGCCTCTTGAAATTATTTATTATTGCTAATCGTCCTATATGAAAAGTAATGTTGCCATGGGGTGTTCACCAAAAGGACATTTTATGATGTTCCATTGGTGCAGTATGAAAATAACATCAGTCTAATATCCAATGTAGCCACCACTCAGCATCTTGAAAATATTGTTATCACTGCTCTTCCTAAAAGATGGGTGTATCAGATCGGGGATTTTACTAAATGACTTTTCATTATACCTGCAGAAAGATGGGTGTATCAGATCGGTGATTTTACTATTTGACATTTCATTATGCCTCCTGAAAGATGGGTGTTTCAGCACAGGGATTTTACTAAATGACTTTTCATTATGCCTCCTAAAAGATGGGTGTATAAGATCGGGAATTTTGCTAAATGACTTTTCATTATGTCTCGTTAGTCTTGATGGTCCATTCAGACATTCAATATGCATGCTAAACTGGAATTTTACAATCTTGTTATCACTATTGCTTCTCCATGATGGTTGGTCATGTTGACATTGTGATATCACTGATGTCATGTCTAGTTGGTACTAAATAGAAATAATGCCAATCTGATATAAAATATGGCCACCATGACATCTGTCTTGAAAGTCTTGGAATAGTTACAAATTGGGATGTATTATCTAAATGGTGTTTTAACTAGAAGACTTTTTCTACTTGTTGGCCTTAAAGCTGATTTGAAAATATTGGTATCACTGAAGAATATCAAAGATGGTTTGAACACTCCACTCTTAAAAGGAAGAAATGCTCGTATCTTTAATTACTGGAAATATTTTTCAACCAGTAGAACATCAATCTATTTTAAGGACTCTTGTTACGTTTGTATCTAAGTATGAATTTATACTGAATCAGTATACATGTTAATACATCGTAAAATGTACTTTCTGGAATCATTTTATTTCTCGAAAAGGCACATAACTTGACAAAATTGTCTCCATATGTGAGTTTTCTGAAACAGATTAAACAGCGTTCACTAAACAGATAGATTACCAGGATTCTCTTGACATTTATTAATGAATTAAAAAACTGCAAGCAACATTAACTAAAACCCATATTAAATAAAGTCATCGTAAGTACAAGAAAAAATGCTGAAAATTGGCCTACTCGTGCATTACCTGTTTGTATAGGTTTAATATCTATTATTTGTAACTTTTTGCTGATTCTTTACCTTTGCACTTGAAAGACTATATGGCCTGTATTGTGCTGATGTGACATCCCTGTGCATGCATGCATACACACACACACACACACACACACACACACACACACACACATAAATGCATACATATTCTTTTCCAGACATTGGACAGAAGGGATTCCCACTTCCAGCTTTTTATGGTGTTTCTTTTGTAAACTCAACCTTGACCTTTATGCAGGTTAGTATTATATATAATGATGTCATTTAAAGTTTAATCAGACTATAAATTAGCTTTTACTTTTTACATTCTTCTTTCATTTCAGATGTGGCAGGGGTGGTATTGTTGTTAATGTTGTTTTATTACTGTTTGTACTATACACATTAATTTTGTACTCAGATAGCCTGCAAATTGTGAGACAAAATACTTCATTACCCTTATTTCCATAATCCAAGAAACAGTGTCATAAATATCAATATTCAATATTCATGATCCAAAGCCATTTACAATTTTTGTTAAAAAATGTTTTATAATTATTATGTGTAAGAAATAAGATTTTATGGTAACACAGAGGAGTAATGCAATGCATCTAGAAGAAGGGCAATATCAAGTTGTGTCTATAAATGACACTACAATAAAACCTATCTTGAAAGACCACTGCTATGTGAGACCAGATGTCTTGAGAGACCACATTCTCAGTGCACAAATTTATTGATTATAAATCATTGTGATCTATTATGAGAGACCACCTGTCTTGATAGACCATAATTGTTTGGCAAAAGAGGTGGTCTTTCAAGACAGGTTTTTCTATATTATTATTCTTGTCTTTATCTGCCCATCATAAGGCTGTAATGATGCTTTTGTCTCTGTACAATATCTCAAGTTGACAACCATCTGCAGTTAGTTAACAAATTTTGTAGTTGGCTTACATTTGACATAGAACAAGAAAACCTGTGTCCTGTCAATGTTTGAGTCAAACGGTCATGGTACATTAGATGAAAGAAAAAAAAGGTTTTCAAACAATAGACTATTTTTCACATTTACCAAAATGTGTACATGGCTTGCACTAGAGATAAGGGCAAAGCATGTTAATCCTTGGTTCTGAAGTTAAGGTAACAGTGACTAAATCAAGTGGTATTGTTCCACACAGTATCATTACTTTTACATCACAGACATGGTTCAAAATTTGTAACTGGATAGCTCTTTGTAACAGGAATAAACTCATTTCTGGGGAGTCAAAAAGTCAAAGATCAAAGTCAAACTAAAAATAACAAAAATGGTTTCTGCACAAACATTTAAGTCTTAAACTATTTACCGAATTAATTTTCTTGCATAACAGCTTGAATATACTAAACAATTTACCTTGAATAATATCTATGTATAGCTTTGTTCTAAGGTACAGATTGTGGAGTCAAAAGGTCAGCGGTCACACTGCAATCTTGACCAAAGTTAAGATTGCTCTGACCTGTTGGTCAAAATATCTCGAGTAGACCATACCATTCTAGTACTACACATAGTATTATTAAAAATGGGGTGAGCATGTAATGTCACTCGTATTAATCTTCCTTTCTTTTCTTATTTTTCATTCTTTCTATCTCTCCACTTTCTCGTTTAATTTATGGACATCAAATACTTGCGATTACCAAACCTCCTGGTGGCTGTGGAATTGCAAAATATTGTTTAAAAAGGGTAAGATTTTTTTTAAAAAAAAGAAACATTGATCAATCATATTTAATGCCTGTCAATTGCTGATTTGGTAAGTATGTGACTAATTAGACTAATTAATTGTTTTCCAATATAATGTAGCATTTGGGTAATCACTTTGATTTTTATTCTGATGACAGGATGTGATTCTGGTAGGAATTGTTTTACTTCAAGCATATTTCTTGACCATACAGTTGTGAAGCAAACGATTCTGATTAAAGTGTAAAGGCATATTATATATATATATATATATATATATATATATATATATATATATATAATGTTGAAGAGTTTACTATTACTATAGTTGTTACAAATGGCATCGCAAATGATCTTATCTGCCATATCAATGGATCATGTAATCTGAATTGTTTTTACTTCAAGCATATTTCTTGACCATACAGTTGTGAAGCAAACGATTCCGATGAAAGTGTAAAAGCATATTTTGTTATATAGAGACAAATGTTGATGAGTTTACCATTTTATATGCTTGTTACAAATGGCATCACAAATGATTTTATCTGCCATATCAATAAATATATTAATCCATTTGGACCGAAAAATGGCTAAAATTTGTTTTTATATGCACTTCAATAATTTCACATCATTTCTTCATCCTTTCACGTGAAGATTTAACTTTCAGTTAATTCTTGAAATGTCAAGACTATCATAAAATAAATTTGTTGTGCCAGGCAGAAGTGCCTGGAAATTAGTATAATCCAAAAGGGGTGACTGACCTTGATTGGTCACATCTTGTCTACATCATAATCTGCAAACATCTTATTGACTACAAGTAATAGAAAAAAGAGCCTTTAGATAGAAGAAAACAAACAGCAAAATATTTTTAAAAATGTACCACAACAGCCAACAAGTGAAACTTTTTGCTTTGAAATTAAAGACTGTGCAACCTTGTTGGGAAAAACCATTTATGAAGAAAAGTTCCAGAGCTATATCATTGACAAGTTTGGTTTCGACTCCTTCTGTTTTTGTGCATCTTCTTTTAAGAATGGTCTCCCTTGAGTTATTAGATCTGTAACATGGTGACCAATTACTTATTTTTGTTTTGTATGTGTCAACACAGAAACTAGTATGTAAGTGAAACACACACACCCCACATACACACCCATGAAATAATGAACATATTTCAGATTATTACCAAACTATTGTGATACATGTACTGAGTAATTCCATTTGTTCATATGGTATACTTTGGTAAGCTGTACAATATTAATACCAATTTTGTTTATTTGTTTTTTTAATCTACTCTATCTTTGTTTTTCTTTTATGCTAATTTGTATGATTGTACTCTTCTTTTTTCAGCAGAGGAAATAAAATATATCAATCAATAACCATTACTGCAGACTCTTTTTAGAACATATGTGTGTGTGTGTGTGTGTGCGTGTGTGTGTGTGTGTGTGTGTGTGTGTGTGTGTGTGTGTTACCTACACAAGGAGGAACGCCCCATGATTACTCAACAAGGAAGACATCTGCCATTAGGAGGATGTGCTTCTTTCTAGGGCATGTGTCATGCATTGTCAGACATATTGCACATGCCGTAAATGTGACCTAAATATAGTTGAACCTGCCGTAAGAGTCACCTCCATTACAGGCCATATGAATTGTACCTGGTTTGTGGCAGTGGTTTATATATATAGTTAAACACCATTGTCTGGTTCTGGTATGGTATGACGGTATGACGCACGAGTTTAGTTTGAAAATTGATTGTGATTGAGAAAATCATTGGTGCATTTAACTAAATTCTGCTTACACTTCATGCACTCTTAATAAACAAACTTAAAGGTATTATTTGAGCAAATATGTTGTGAATCTTTATGACAAAAATGGACTTGGAGGATGCTGCAGTCATGTTGCCACTTTAGCATTGGAAACATTTGCAAAAATAAAAAAAAAATGCGATAGTGAGAGATGTGCCAGTTAATTGTATGCTTCCAACCAGTGCAAATTGTTGACACTTTTTAACAAAAGAACAGGCTATATATGTGGAGCGTGAAACAAGGAACCAAACAAATACCTAGTTTTAGTACAATAATAGATTGGGATGGATAACCGCATCAGATTTTCAGTCAGCATATCACACAAATGTCAGTCTTTCTGCATCCTTGCTAAACAAGCTTTCATCGATGCAGCTAAAGACTAGGATAAGAAAAAGGAGAGAAGACTAAGAAGGACTATCTAATGCTACTCTCAGTTTATGGTTAACCAGTATGGCTTCACAGGTTGCACTTTTTTCTGGCATGTAGACACTATTGTAATTTTTATATATATATATATATATGGTGTCCCCATGATTTCCATCTTGAAAGAGTATTTCGGACAATGAACTTTGGAATGCAATGTCTGTTAAGGCATTACAATTTTACAACATGTGTATGATGCCAGAAAACAAGTGCTTGTGCCAAAGAGAGTTATATACTAAATTTTGTACAGTTAGATATTGCATTTGTGGTGATAATGATGGATGAAGTATAATATTGTGTAACAACGAGAACTGTTCAAAGAAATTAGCTTCATTTGTAGTGTATTAAAAGGAAGTGTGTCCCTGACAGAACATAGTTTTGTGTTGAATATCAAACTGAATATTCTTGAATTTTTTAAAAATAAATATGACAGCATGCACAAAAAATTGCCCGTGTAACGCAAATGATGACCAACAAATTAATTTCCTTTCATGAACTTTCAAAGTCGTTCATTGTTTATACTTTTTTATATTTTCTCCACTTCTCAGCTTGACGAATTCAAGGGGGAAAATGTCGTCAAAGATTCTAAACGTTCTCAAAACATGAAAGCTCGTTCTACATGAATTCAGACTGATGCGATTTTTATCGAATCCTCAGCTTCAATGGGATTCAGTTGTGAGTGCCCACGTGCGAAGTTGGAAATACATGTAGCTAAACCATCTTGAAACAATGTCACTTCTTCTTCTATGTTGAACCCTCTATCAGCCAGAACAACATATCATCTCCAAGCAGCAGATTTTCAAGATGCTCAGATTTTTCTGTAATTGTCAGATTTTCTGCCACTCCAATATTCGGAAAAAAACTACACCTTGAGGGTTGATCCCTATCCGATACTTGCCTCTATGGTTATGCTTTTAATTGGAGTATATGTAGACCTTGTTCAGAGTACTAATAGGCCTTTTCGTAAAAAAAAAAAAAACTTCAAAACAATAGAGTACATCAACTACCCTCTCCAGAAATTCCTTTCAAAAATGCATAGACATTGATTTTCTCCAGTTGGTCAATTTGCAATTTTGATAACATTTATATTTTTAAAAATTTGATTCACAGTCTTGTTTGGCGGGAAGTGCCTTCTCACACACTAACGGAAATGCATACCATAACTAGAATAGTTATCCTATATGCAATTAAATTCAAAATAGATTGTATTTATGTAAACATATAATGTTAACTTAGAATACGTAGGTATTGGCAAGTACTTTTCATTATCTGTAGACAGGTATTAAGACCGAAATACTAATGATACCCTAAGCTATAAAGTTTGGCGGATTAATACCTACAGAAGCACGCGCGGTAAACGTTGGGATGAAGAGCAGTAAAATGTAAACAAGCATACAAGTCATATTAGTTTTCTGGAATGTTTTGTAATTGTCTTTGCTATGATGACAAGTTGTATAGTCATCGGCTTACAGGTATGCATGTGATGTAGCTGTCAATCAAGATACCGGATTAACTGGAAGAAGACCAATATGGCAGCTCCCATTATCTGGCATCATGATGTTTGCCACGTGCATTTATTTGTTCGCAATGTATGCGAAAAATGTAACGCTCATTTGGTCTTGATTAGTTCTCTTTCAAAACAAGATAATGACAATGCTCAATAATATCCTAATGTTATTGCACGTAAAATACAATCATACATTACTCTTTTTAGCTCATATAAATACATGATTATTGAGATGACAGTTTTGTAAGTTAATAATATATAACTTTAAACTCATTACGTTCTATACGTGATATGTTTCCACCACATCCACACACTCGTGAGGCAAATTCGTATTACCAGAAGCCCTTAAACGCAACATCAGTACTTCAAACTTTTTCAATGCAGTTTAACTATCAACAAGCAATAATCAAAATATTTATCGAAAACTAACCTCAAACGTTTTTCATTTAGTTATTTCAAATAAACAATAGAATACATTGCTGCTTACTGGTCTGTCCCGTTCTCACTCGGGCAAAACAAGATGTGTCCAGCATAACTGGTTTCTGACGATGATATCGGCGTTCACTTTACGACAGAGCGCACCTTGTGACGTTCTTTGGTTTTTGCAAACGTAAATAGCATCAATCATCCTCAGTCTTCAGCATGTTTCAACACTTTTGTCAAACTAGGACAGCAGTGATAATTGGAGAGTTGAAATAGAGATGCCGTTGTTGAATATGTACATATGCCAAGCTTTGATTGTTCTTTTTATACTGGGAGATGTTTCTAGCAGAAATTCAGGGATCAAAGCAAGAATAACTTACAATGGAATTAAATTTGGTAATCTCTCTCTCTCTCTCTCTCTCTCTCTCTCTCTCTCTCTCTCTCTCTCTCTCGTTAATTATGAGACCTTGGCTACTCAAACGTTTTAATGAACAGAGACGGAAACATAGAATATGTTTTGTTACTATTGAGATATTGAGAACAACAGGTGTGTGTGTGTGTGTGTGTGTGTGTGTGTGTATGTGTGTGTGTGTGTGTGTGTTCTTTGAAGTTTTAAAGTAGCTATAAAGATGATTAATATGATGTCTGCAGTGTGGCATTTTATAGTGTTGTCTAGAACCGGGGCATCATGCCGCAGACATGTAGCACGATCTCCCACAGAGTCACGTTCTCCTGACACCAGGCCGATCAGTCCTGACAATAACCTCTTAATGCTGAGCGTCAAGCGAGGCAGTTGCAAGTATAATTTTTATAAGTCTTAGGTATGACTCGGCATGGGTTCGAACCCGCGACATCCGAAGGGGAAGCTCTAACCACTTTGGCCCCTCGGAGCAGTCGGGAAGAATAAACCCAGAACTAGTAGAAAGTAAATATTGCCTGTTTTGACACTTTTTTGGTAACTCTCAATTTTAACTTGTCAAAGAGAATGCGTTCAGGGACGGTACGAAGGTGAGCTCCAGTAGGCTGACACGCAAACATGTAACAAGTTTAATTATAACTATGTTTGTAGGTATAATAACGTGCATATAAGGAAAGTACATTAGCACATTAACATAATCGAGGTACAGATAATGGACATCAAAGGACAAACGAAAGCATTTACAAATAGCAAAACATTTCAAATAAAAATTAAACAATATTTTATACATAAACCCACAGATTCTCCTTGCAGTTCGCAAAGGTAAGAAAACGTTCTCACAACAATTGTTTGGGTCTAATTTGAATTAGAGTATAATCGTAAAAAATCATATTAGTTGTCAACAGTTATAGAGAAGTAAGACGTACCAATTTTAATATTGATCGAGATATTAGAAATTCCATTTTTAACATTTATCGAGAAAATGAGAAGTACCATCTTACCATTATCAAGAGATTTGAAATACAATTTTAAATATTTATCGAGAAAATGAGAAGTACCATCTTTAACATTTATAGAAAATGAGCAGTACCATTTATAAGAACATTCTTGAGAAAATGAGAAGTACCATCTTTAACATTTATTGAAAATGAGAAGTACCATCTTTAACATTTATCGAGAAAATGAGAAGTACCATTTATAAGAACATTCTTGAGAAAATGAGAAGTACCATCTTTAACATTTATAGAAAATGAGAAGTACCATTTATAAGAACATTCTTGAGAAAATGAGAAGTACCATCTTTAACATTTATTGAAAATGAGAAGTACCATCTTTAACATTTATTGAAAATGAGAAGTACCATTAATAAGAACATTGTTGAGAAAATGAGAAGTAACATCTTTAACAGAGAAGTACCATTTATAAGAACATTCTTGAGAAAATGAGAAGTACCGTATTTAACATTTATTGAAAATGAGAAGTACCATCTTTAACATTTATAGAAAATGAGAAGTACCATTTATAAGAACATTCTTGAGAAAATGAGAAGTACTATTTATAAGAACATTCTTGAGAAAATGGGAAGTACCATCTTTAACATTTATAGAAAATGAGAAGTACCATCTTTAACATTTATTGAAAATGAGAAGTACCATCTTTAACATTTATCGAGAAAATGAGAAGTACCATTTATAAGAACATTCTTGAGAAAATGAGAAGTACCATCTTTAACATTTATTGAAAATGAGAAGTACCATCTTTAACATTTATCGAGAAAATGAGAAGTACCATTTATAAGAAAATTCTTGAGAAAATGAGAAGTACCATCTTTAACATTTATAGAAAATGAGAAGTACCATTTATAAGAACATTCTTGAGAAAATGAGAAGTACCATCTTTAACATTTATAGAAAATGAGAAGTACCATTTATAAGAACATTCTTGAGAAAATGAGAAGTACCATCTTTAACATTTATTGAAAATGAGAAGTACCATCTTTAACATTTATCGAGAAAATGAGAAGTACCATTTATAAGAAAATTCTTGAGAAAATGAGAAGTACCATCTTTAACATTGATAGAAAATGAGAAGTACCATTTATAAGAACATTCTTGAGAAAATGAGAAGTACCATCTTTAACATTTATAGAAAATGAGAAGTACCATTTATAAGAACATTCTTGAGAAAATTAGAAGTAGTATCTTTGACACTTATCGAAATATTAGAAATACTATTTTAAACATTTATCGAGAAAATGAGAATTACCATATTGCCATTTATCGAGAGATTTAAATTATCATTTTAAACATTTATCGAGAAAATTTCAAGTACCATCTTACCATTTATCGAGAGATTAGAAATACCATTGAAAAATGTATCGGGACAATGAGAAGTACCATCTTACCATTTATCGAGAGATTAGAAATACCATTTTAAATATTTATCGAGAAAATGAGAAGTACCATTTTTGACATTTATCCTGATATTAAATTTATCATTTTAAACATTTAACGAGAAAATGAGAAATACCATCTTTGACATTTATCCTGATATTAAAATTACCACTTTAAACATTTATAATGACATTAAAATTATGATTTTAAATATTTATCCTGACATTAAAATAAAAATTTTAAACATTTATTCCGATATTGAAATTAACATTTTAAACATTTTGAGAATCTTAAATCTAGATCAACAAAATTGGCTGAGATTTTGGTGAAAAACTTTGACTCTTTTATTTTTTTAACTTTAAATATTTAGAAACTATTATACAGTTGAATAAAATTGGCATTTAAAAATGGAACAATTTATTTGCAGAAATATATTGTAATCAGTATAATTACGTCAAGGAATCTCTATGTTATTTTATGACTCTCCCAATTTCTTGGTTGTGGACCTTACCGATGTTACCTTACGTATCATACAGCTCTCTCCGTTTATTGCTGTCTTGCAAATTGTGTTATGGGTTATGAAAACTACAAAGGACCAAATGCAACGAAGCTTTACAATTATACCTCTAGGTTGCTACAGGTATAGAAAAAGTAAAGTCATTAAACAGTGGCAACTTTTGCCATCTCCTCAAGATATCAATACATTAACTGAGCCAAGAAGTTGTCTTTGCATCCAACCGTAGTCCTTTGGAGAGAAAATACATACCTTCTCCTGGAGATTTGCAGACTAGTGAAAAAAGTTAAATGAAGTTATTATTAAGCAATATTAAAATGGATAAAAATGTGTGTTCTTAATCTCAGATTTGAATGATACAACACACCCCAGAAGAAGATGATATAGTGAGATCATTGACATTTTTGTGACTATTTCAGTGACGGCTTATTTTTGCCTTTTTGTTCCTACTGGATTTATAATTAAACATGCATGATCATTTGTACTTTAACTGGAAAGATACAGAATAATGTTATATATGATAATATGATTAAAATATTAAAATTAAATTAGTCGAACTCTGTTATTAGTTGCTCTCTCTCTCTCTCTCTCTCTCTCTCTCTCTCTCTCTCTCTCTCTCTCTCTCTCATAAAAAGTAGCCTATACCAAAGCAATTTTCTATGAATTTTAGGGCAAGCTCAATTTTCCCAAAGGCAAGATGAATTTTTCAGTCAGCTTGCACTACCCGTTCAGAAATTGTTTGTATGTATGTATGTAATGTATGTTTGTTTGTTTGTTTGATTAGGATTTTTAACGTAGCTTTAACAATTTTTCAGTCATATCGCTACGATGTCTGCAGTGCAGTTTATAGTGATGTCTAGCACTGAGACATCATGCCGCAGACATGTAGCATGATGTCTCACCCAGTCACATTATCCTGACACCAGGCCGACCAGTCCTAACACTAACCTCTTAATGCTGAGCGTCAAGCGAGGCAGCTGTTAGTACCATTTTTGTAAGTCTTTGGTATGACTCGGCCGGGGATCGAACCTACGACCTCCCGCTTCCGGGGCGGACGCTCTAACCACTAGGCCACCGGAGCGGTTGTAATGTATGTATGTATGTATGTATGTATGTATGTATGTATGTATGTATGTATGTATGTATGTATGTATGTATGTATGTATGTATGTATGTATATGTGTGTGTGTGCGTGCGTGCGTGCGTGCATACATGCATGCATGTATGTTATCCTGATTTCTGTCTTAGGAAAATGGAATCACTCTGCATAATTAGATGAGAATTAATTTCTAGGTCGACATGCGAGTGTGTGTCTGCTTCGCAAGAGGGAATATACCACCGACTGTGTTGGCTACGTTAATTTATTTCCCCTTTTTATTAGTATCAGTTTCCATACCCCTCATGTATATGCACACAGAGAAAACGATACCTTTCATTCCTTAATTGTTGCTCTGGTGTATTTGTCACGTTGTTTTTCTACTAATAAGACATATTCAGTTTTAAAACATTGTTGGATCCAGGTTCCCTCATCATCCTAATGTATGTTGTAGATAGGTGCCACAACGTGTCCAATAGTAACCAGTCGGATTTAGTCATGCAGTGCTCATGAAAATGCCCTCAAGCACAACCCTGAGACGAGTGAGTTTCAAGCATTTGCATAGTGCATTTCTCGACTACACTGTTGAGATTTTAATAAAGAACCTCGTGTACCTGTTACAAGCTTAATGCTAGAATGGGTCAAAAGCTTGACAATATTATGTTTTAATTCATGGTTCTTATTTTTTTTTAATAAACAATATCTGTAACTCGTGAAATTGCACTTGGACACATTTACCTGTTCCACTAGTAATCACGCATCTTTATGAGTTGGATAAGGGAGAAGTCTTGACAAGGAGAATGTCGAGATTTTACGATTTTTTTCTGGTCAGGAATGGTCACGCTTGCAGCTTTACTAATTGGTTATTAGGCCAAAGTAAAGACGCAAGAATATGTTTATATAAATACTTAACCACTTTTCACAAGAAAAACGTATGACTTTCCAACAACTTTCGTATTAACTGATCTATTTTAGTCAAAACTCTAATCTAGATAGCTACGCACGAGCACTGTAAGACAAGATAGATTGCTAATTGACTAAGATACTTGGAACATTTCTAAGTGATCAGTCCATTTTAATTTTTTCCATTCAGCTGTTGTCTCAACATTATCTGCTTTAAAAAAGATTATAACGGTTTATAAATTGTGTGAATGTTTTACTGGGGACAGTCGTTTTTGTTTTTACCAGGTTTGGACGAGGGGACAAATGGGATCGTTCAAGCGATTAAAGGATAATGCACAAGAGCTATTAAGCGCGTATGTTAAAGCAGTATTATCTTGCATAAATAGATCATAAACATCGCATGGACGCATCCATACCTATAAACAGGCTGGACATATCCCTAAAATTATTTAAATGAAAGTTCAAACGTCTGTTTATCTGTTTGTTTGTTTGCTTTGCTTTGTTTTTGTTGGGGGGGGGGGGGGGGTCAGTGTATGTGAGTGTGTGTGTCTGTGTGCGCACGTGTGTGATTTTTGCTGGTTTAAAGGCATTTTTAACATATTGTTTAATCAATATATCATGTGGAGTCAAGTGCATTTCCGAATGTCACATGAGTACAGCCGAACTCGCGACCACTATGTGACGAGTCTGATACTGTACTGATAGAGCTTCCGCTCTATATGCTGTACTGTTCACACGTGTATGATACTTTGTATCTGAGCTTCCGTTTGAAAGTTCTATATGCCGTACTGTCCGACAGAAAGCTATATCTGCTGTACCGTTATGACAGAAAGCTGTATGTGCTATACTTTTCTGACAAAGCTGTATGGGCTGTACTGTTCCGACATAAAGCTGTGTATACTCTACTGTTAAGACAGAAAGCTGTATGTGCTGTACTGTTCAGACATAAACTTGTATGTGCTGAAATGTTGAAACAGAAAACTCTATATGCTGTACTGTTCAGACAAAACATTATATGATATACTGTTCAGCCAGAAGCTATATAAGCTGTACTGTTCGTCCAGAAAGCTGTGTGCTGTACTGTACAGCCAGAAGGCTATATGTGCTGTGCTGTTCAGCCAGAAGCTCCATATTATGTACTGTTCAGACAGAAAGCTGTATGTGCTGTACAGTTAAGACACAAAGCTTATATGCTGTACTGTTCAGTCAGAAAGCTCCATATTATGTACTGTTCAGACAGAAAGCTGTATGTGCTGTACTGTTCAGACAAAAAAACTTTATGTGCTGTACTGTTCAGCCAGAAAGCTTCATATTATGTACTGTTCAGACAGAAAGCTGTATGTGCTGTACTGTTCAGACAGAAAGCTGTATGTGCTGTACTGTTCAGACAGAAAGCTCTATATATGTCCTGTTCAGACAGAAATCTGTGTGTGCTGTATTTTTCAGATAAAAAGCTGTGTATGCTGTACTGTTACACCATTTTTCACCAGGGAAATATACACTGTTGCAGTCACAATGACTATGCGTGGTACGTGATTGAAATACACGCGTAATATCCTCGAAACACACAGCTAATTTTTATTGGAGGTACGTTTTGTTTTCTTTTCTTTCAGTTTTAGGTTTCCTTTAAAAGTTGTAGCCTGTATTAAAGTACAGACACACTGATCTCCGAAAAAGTCCAATGCACGTGATAAATACGTTGTTTTAAAATTCTTAAATACTTTGTGGATGGGTACCGTCTGTACTTGCTTATAAGCCAGGTTCAACTACAAACTGCACAGACCCCGATCTGCTGTCACAGAATGCGCCTTCAGATCTGGTCTATGCAGTTTGTAAGAACTAACTGATAGAACAGACAACATGAACCCTGATCTGCCAGCGCATTATGTTGGGCATGATAGGATTCAATTGAATTCTTTGTTTCAACAAATTTCTGTCTTGATAGACGGAATATATCATTGCTAAATATTTGTTTTAGAAGATCAGTAAAGGGTATTTTCAGAAATTGTCTTTGTTGAAGTTTTAATGTCATTAATTGTACAAGTTTTGAAGTCATGCAGGGTAAACGTTTCTATGGTTATGGAAAGAATGGTGGGTAATTTTGAGATTTGAAACATTTATGTCTTTCAGCTTCATAACGTTCTGTTTCATTTGAAAAGTATAAGAGTATGTATTTTATGAAATGTAATAAAAGTTGTCAAAACAGATCTCAATTGCTGAAGCAGACAATAATGCACAAGAAAATTGGTAATAAACGGTTTACATCTTTTGTTATCTTCTTTGCTTTGAAGTCATTTTAGGTATTGAAACTAACGTGGAAATAAAAAAAGGTCGCGTTCTGTAAAAAAACAAATAGGTCGATGTTTCTGTTTCAAAGCATTTCAACCATATAACTAGTCACTTAAATGCTTTTTTAAACTTCCTTATTCTCTATCTTGTTCCTATGTCACTGTATTGCTTACATTTCACTCTGTCTTGTTTCGATTTCACTGTGCCTTGTTCACGTTTTATTCTGTCTTGTTTCATTTCACTCTATCTTGTTCCCATTTCACTATTTCATGTCTCTATTTCACCCTGTCATTTTCCCATTTCACTCTGCTTTGTTTCCTTTAATTCTTTCTATCTTGTTCACTTTTCACCATGTCTTGTTCCCATTTCACTCTGCCTCGTTTCCAATTTCACTCTTCTGTCTCACATATGGCGCACATTAATTATCCAGTCTTGATCCCTAATAACTAAATTGTATTGAAACCTGACACTTCTTTGAGACAACTGAGATAAATATTATTTCTTCATGCTCATTATTCATCACATGTCTGGTGACGTAAAATATAAATTTTACAGAGCTTTACTTTCTCTTTATATCCAGATACTCCTATACAAACTGGGGCGAATAATGCGGAAATTCACATTTTTTAATATAACTTTTTCATTCCAACAGACTAATAGGGGATAGTTTTCTATTAAAATCATTGGTTTTTTAAATTAAAAAATTTATTACCGTTATAAGTTTGTATATATTTTACAATATTTTAACATTCTACCTTTTGAGGATGGGCGCTTTATTATAAACCGGTGGGGGTCGGGGGTGGGGGCTTTATGTTGCCGAGTGGCTTAAGGCACTCGCCTTTACTGTCACTCACATTTCACCAGTGTCCCCGTGGGTTCGAGTCACGGCCCGACCAACTTGGATATGTGAGAAAGTTTGCCAGTAGGCAGTAGCTGTCCGTGGGTCGGTGGTTCTTACCGAGTTCTTTCTCCAGCAAATATGCTGGCCGCAATGTTTAATTTATCATGTGTTGATAAATGGCATTAAACCGAACTTATTTTTTGTGTGCAATTTCATTTCTGTATTGTCGAACTTAAACCCTTTCTTGGCAAATACATAGCCACTTTTGTGTTGGTGTGTTGTAAAACGCTACTGCATACACGCTTAAATACTAAAAGTTTTTTTTAAAACTCCCATGGGTGACCCCCAATATACCCCATTATGGGGATTTACCATATTCAAACTACTACTTTATTTATAGTAACTTTACCTCAAGAGGAAGTTTTATCGGCCATTGTGCTACACAAACTTATTTTCTGTTCATTTGCCTCGTACTTCGACGTGACTCAATATTAACCTGAGCGTTAAGCTCACCAGGACATAAACTGCTGTTAGAGTAACACACGCATTTTAAATTGGTCAGTGTAGATTTAACAGTCAGATAATATCAAAATGTTTCAACAGTACCTATTCATTTGCCTAGTTGTCTCTTTTGGTTTTTTGGAGATAGCTAATGGAAAAAGTTCTGGTTTCAAAGCCAGGATTACCAGCAATGGCGTAAATTACGGTAAATCTCTCTCTCTCTCTCTCTCTCTCTCTCTCTCTCTCTCTCTCTCTCTCTCTCTCTCTCTCTCTCTCTCTCTCTCTCCACACACACACACACACACACACACATTCGCGAGCATTTTCACACCAACCTACTAACAAACGTATACACTAAAACACGCACGAATTCAGTTCTTCCCTGATTGATCCGTACTAATATTTTGGCATTACATACCTACTTACCGTAGCTTCAGGTAAACTGATTGAGAGGTATATATACAGACATAAAGATGAATACAAATTGAGAGAATCAGTAGTACTCTCAGTTATCACAAATTTCATTCATGCTTCCCATACCAAATCGACAAAAATGAACAATTTTAACTAGATCATATCACAACAACAAATAATTAGTGGTTATCTTCAGTCCGCGGTCAGCCTAAGTACTTTTCAGTCTTAATTAATTGAATAACTGACTGTAATGCTTTAGTATGTTGGAGATCTCGATTTCATTAGACTGAATAAAATAAAACTCAGCTGAATATTTTCTGCACATAAAGGCTACAATGAATGTAAGCTTGTCACGCTTGGCTGATTTGTAATCAATATTCAAGCAGTGTTCAAACTTGTCTGTTATGCACAACGTTTCTTTATTAAGCTAACCGGGATTGATAAACTGAAGATTTGATATTGCTTTTTTGTTCCTTTAATGCCAGTATGTTTAAATGTATGAAGTTTATTCGAAGTGTGTGTGTGTGTGTGTGTGTGTGTGTGTGTGTGTGTGTGTGTGTGTGTTTTGAATGGCATTTTTTAACACATGACAGGCTATACATGGTGACCAGTACAATTTGTGGAGCAAGATCACGGGAAGACGCTGGGATTTAACAGCCGACCCACGTGAAGCTACTAGCAAGGTTTCTTACATAATCACGGTGGTCGATCCCGAGACTCTAACTCTCGCGGACAAAGACAATATATTTGAGCGATCTGTAAAGGCGAGCGACTTAGACCCACTCGAGCACCATGGGTCGATCGATCGAGAGAGTTATGTTATTCCCACCATCCATAAGTTTAGTTTTCGCCGTCATAAATGACAACACATAAGCTGCAATTAATCATGAAATCACCTTATGACAGATTTAATTTCTCCAGGATCGCTTGAACGAAACAGCTCAAGAGCTGAGGATGAAGAAACTAATGCCCTACCTTATTGTAGTTTAGACTGCCATTGACCTCATTGATTGCACTGGAGAAAGGCTAGGGCGAAATATTTGGTTTATTTTAATATTAACTGGAGACGAAGCTTTATATTTGTGTATCCTCTATTTTTTGGATCCGTTTTCATTGATCCTATCAAATTATCTATAAAACAAAGTTTATTTTTTACCTGGTAAAGAATTAGAAGCATTATTTGTTAAGAAAACAACAGTCAATCAAAGAATAAAATTAAAATCAAAATTAATTTTTATGATGCAGAACTTGGTTTGTTCATGACCATCGATGGGATTTCATTTTAATTTGGAATAATCCGTACACAAGCTTAATCCCTAATGAATAAAAGAATTATTATTTTGGAAAGAATGAAACATCCGTGTAGTACTACGAGATTGTGAATCTATATACTAGTATATATACAAACCTGGATTTTACTAGATGAACGTAAGTCTTTACTTAAATTTGGAACTGATTGGCTGAAATTTAAATTCGATTTAAAATTGACCAATCAAATATCATAAGTTTGTTCGTGATTATAAGAGTTTTGTTTCGAAAATTGTGTCATGGTATTAGTACTTTGGAAATGACTAAAGCTATCCAAAAAACCAATATTTCACAGGACTTCATTTTTCAATTTATATATGGATTTATTACATTTTTCTTTAGCAAACAAAGTCGCTATGGATGTGCTGGCGGCGAAGATCCGCACGTTTAGCGTCCCTGATCAGCACGGAGATTCCGGCGGCGTTGAGTACGACCTGACCAAGTAGGTCATTCAGTGTGATTAGTTACTATCTGATATTTTGTAAAGATACATAGATAGATAGATAGATAGATAGATAGATAGATAGATAGATAGATAGATAGATAGATAGATAGATAGATAGATAGATAGATAGATAGATTGATAGATAGATAGATTAGCGGTCAATCAATTCATATGTTGATCTCCACTGAGCGTGGTTTAGTTAACCCTTTTTTTAATACCTCAGTCTCTTTCTGACAGAAATTTGTAGTGTACAGCTTAGTATAATTTTGATACGATGAAAAGCATTTCCGTTACCAATTATGTCATAATATTTTATTTGCATCTTTCTGTGGTCTTAGACCGGACGATATGTCTTCTCTTTGGAATCTCAGATGGACCTCTGATTCAGAAATTTGTGATAATAATAATAATAATAATAATAATAATAATAATAATAATAATAATAATAATAATAATTCCACGATGGGCCCTACATTCATTCTTGAAGGGACGTAACTCAACCATTATAAATTCAATGAAAGAACGATTAATTTGTAATTGAATCTTTAAATAAACTATTGCCTGCAATATGTCATACTCTAGTAGACAAATATTTTATTAACGTATTTTCTGTTATTCATTGTTAAAGCCTGCGGGTTACTGGATTCACAGAACCTCAGAGTAGTATAGTGTTTTTACCGGGAGCAGGTCTCAAGTGGACAGCCAACGGAGCTGGCATAAGCATGCACGGAGACTTTCACTATAAAATTCATAAGAAATGGTAAGTAATGTGCATCATTTCAGGAATTGAAATATTTCGTATTGTCAATACGGTAGCTGACACAGGATCACTATTGGATTTTTGTCATTTTTTTTATAATGATTTTGTATTATCTTGAATTTGATTAATCTGATGTAATCCCTGTTGAAGATGAAATAAAGCCAGTTAGTCACACACACACACACACCGCTCCGGTGGCCTAGTGGTTAGAACCCAGACTTATCAATACAAATGGTACCAACAGTTGCCTCGCTAGGCGCTCAGCATTAAGAGGTTAGTGTTAGGATTGATCGGCCGGTGTCAGAATAATTTGAATGGGTGGGACATGATGCTACATGTCTGCGACATGATGCCCCAGTGCTAGTTATCAATATTGCTACACTGCATACATTGTAGTAATATGACTGAAAAAATGTTAATGCTACGTTAAAACCCAACACACACACACACACACACACACACACACACACACACACACACACACACATAGATAGATGCACAGTAACAGATACAATAAGACAGAAAGAATTAGATACAAACAGAAACTTTCTTCTTGATTACATGAAAAGTCATGAAATTTTTTTAAATAAATTTTGCTCAGAATTTTTCCGGTACACTAGAATTATTGCCTGATTTGTTAACAATCTCAATCGCATATTCTGATCCTGGTACTCTGTCTCTGTTATACACGCTGAATACAAAGGGTACTGACGGCATCGTATTGACATATTTATTTATTTATTTATTTATTTATTTATTTATTTATTTATTTATTTATTTATCATTGCCTGAAATTTAGTTGAAGTGGTGTTGATTGGTTTGATTTAATAAAAAAGAAATGAAACAAATAACTTTGACAATATGTTAGGTTGTGGTGACGAACAGAAAGAAGCAAAATGACGACAATTAACTAATTTAGCTTTTAAACATGTGTACATTTTACTAATGTGGCGATCTCATATTCAAATAATCTGTCTGTCTGTATGTCTGTCTGTATGTCAATATTAGGAAACAAGAAAAGAAGTTAACGCTTCATAAACACTTTGATCTTACCGACCATGTACATGTATTTCACACGGACAACATCAGATGAAGCCATTCTTTATTTAAATGTTTTGCTCTCTCTCTCTCTCTCTCTCTCTCTCTCTCTCTCTCTCTCTCTCTCTCTCTCATATTTATATAAAGACGGAATAAAGGTTATCGAGACATTACTTGGCGTATGTTCTATTTTAAATATTATTTTATTTTGTAAATCTACAGGATTCCACCAATTCCAGGAAGCGGGAGTTTCGATATTTCAGTCTCTGGGCTGGACTTTTCCATCAATATGATATTCGGTGAGTCATTTGTAAGGAAGACCAGTCTTGGCAATATTTCCAAATAACAATTTATAAAACATTGACATATGCAGCATAAATATGATATTTCGAACATCAAACGCTCAAATACTTTGTATAATTCGAATAACTATTTATGTCACAAGACAAAAACTTCTCTTGTTTGCAACCTCAAAAACCTTTGAAATCACAAGCATCGCTTTATGTACTTTTGGTATCCTTAATACAACCACTGTCGAAATGGTGTTAGCAAACAATCCAAACACAGTCATACAATTGAAACTCAGGTGATTCATTCACGCTAGGTGTTAAAACGCAATAGTTACTAATACCAGAATTGTGCAAGAACATGTCCGACACTCATTGCTATAGATCTATAATTGTAGAGAATTAATAATCATGAAAAGATATACCCATTTTTCAGCTTTGATGAATCAACATTAAAAAAGAAAATAAAGTAAATTGTATCTAATACTTGCAGACCAGCATGGTTACTATGTGACACAAAACATACAAACATAAACGTTAAAACAAATCCCTCTCGCATGCCATTGTCTAAATAATTTGTTCGCTTCATACACTGTTCTTAACACCACTTCGATTTAACTTTGATTTGTTCCCAGTGTAGTAGACAGTGAAGGAAGCCATATAACACTGAAAAAAGCACATATTTTGATGCAAATTGCAACACAAATTCATGTACACTATGGGTATATCGCCCACATTTCAGCAACTTATATATTTGCCACTGTAATCAGATGCTATCCTTTAAAATGTAAATTATTTTTTTCTTCTCAAGAAATGCAATTTAACCACAAGAGCTGGCCAAATAAGACCGTACATCAGATCATTTCGCGTACTGGTTGCTGATATAAAGTCACATGACCTCCAAGAAGAGCTGACGCTTCTAAATGTGTAAACTCGCAAATAGGGTAGTTTACATTCGACAGGGAAGTCGAAACTAAAATTTTAAATGGCAACCTTGACTTGGCTAATAGAAACTACCTATGACCATATGCCTAAATAAACAATACAATAAGTGCATTAGTTCGAGCTAATTTTGGAATTTTGATGTATATATACCTTCCCTCTTCCTTGTGTTGTAAACTATGTCAAAAACTGACTCTCCATCTTAGTATGAAATACAGCAAGACTGAGAAAAACATCTTGAACAGTTCAAGATGTTTTTCTCAGTCTTGCTGTATTTCATACTAAGATGGAGAGTCTCTTTTTTTGACATAGTTTACAACAGTCATATGGAAGAGGGAAGGTATTATACATCATAATTCCAAAATTAGCTCGAACTGAATGCACTTATTGTATTGTTATTTAGGCATATGGTCAATAGTTAGTTCTATTACAACTCATGTGTGTCTCATTTAAAGAAGAGGTTTTTTTTTCAACCTGTAAATTAAGCAACCAACGCACAAAAAAGCGAGATTTATTGAAAGTAGAACCAGATTTTCATATAGGTTATTCGTGCTATGACCATATAAAATGCAGAGGCAATTACTTGAAAATTATTATTATTATTATTATTATTATTATTATTATTATTATTATTATTATTATTATTTGTCGAACCTCTTGATGGTTGTTTCGCTGGACTTTATGCAAATAACGGACAAATCTCTGTCATCAGATCATATTAACATTCCGTACAATTTTTTTTGTTCTCAAGCGATCCGCTTTCTGTAATAGCTCAGGCTTCAGTACATTTTCTGGTGACTTGCTTTTGTTGCTGTTCTCGTTTACTTTCTCTGTCATGTTTAGCACCACTTTCTGGTGCAATCAAACCCGTATTTTTGAAACTGCTGTCTGTGAAAGGCTAGCATTGGTTTATGTGCCATTTATTTGCAGTTACACTGTACCAACTTGCTGCACACACTGGTCGGGTGATTGATTATCTCATGTCTACTCCTGCACAAATTCACAATGGTGGATGTCTCTTGAAGATTTGCCCTTGCTTTTGCCTAATGAATTATAAGTATCTGGTCCTGCTCCAACACATCAACCCTATTGTTTCTTTCTTAGGTTATCCTTTGAACCATCTCAATATTAACTCACATACATGTTGTTCTGTTTCCCTTACAAAATGTCAATACATCCCATATTCCCATCCATTCTGATGTTCTCTCATTATGGTGTCTGTGCTAGTAATCATTGTTTACTTCCTTTTCCTCTTCTTGAGGTAATGTTAGGAAAGATTCATTAGTTCACATTAGCTGTTTTTACACACTAGTCTTTTCGGAATGTTGCGTCCAGTCTGAATGTTGTGTCCGGTCTGAATGTTGCGTCCAACGCTTATTAAGTCTCTTCCTTCAATGTTCTTGGTGATGATGCTCAGTGTTTACATCAGCTCTTTGATGCAGCATACCATGGATGCAAGATAGCTTTCCAGTTTTTCTATCCATGCCTCTTCCAATTTTTTATATTATATCGCTGATGCCTTCTGTGAACCTAATGATGGCAACAGCCTAGATATATGTTGATATTTCCATTTATTTTGTGTCTAGTGCATATTTTCACGTTTATAATTTGCCTGGCGTTAGTCTTGATGCCATCTTGTTTCATGCTGTATGACCAGGAATACTTAGGTGTATGTACTTTTCATTTTCCACTAGATGTGTTTATTTCTGGCTTCTAAGGAAGCTAAACATTTTATCTCCTAACTTGCCAAACATGATACTTAGAGTAGTCGTTTATTTGATGATTTTCAGTGGCACATTGGTCTAGAACATGGAGTCTTTTGCATTATTATTATTATTATTATTATTATTATTATTATTATTATTATTTGATTAATGAAGTTATATCAGGTATGAAGGTACAATGTCAAGGATGATGTTACAGGTGTTGACGCAAATGGACTACCAACAATATATGCGAGCGGTTGCAGTTCTGGGATTTCCAGTGTGAATATCAAGTTTCACGGAGGATGGGCCTGGTTGTACAATCTCTTCAGTGGAAAATTGGAGGACATTGTCAGAAAGACCCTTAAAAACAAAGTAATAAATATATAAATTTACATCTTCGTTTACCTGGTCCAATGTTCACCAAACATCTCATAAGTTCTTTATCAAATTTAAATGTTATGCCTGTCTTATTACCTGGATGGAAACAATTATTTGTTTGTTAAAAGAAAATTCAGCAGGTATCAATAATAAAAACAACCTTTAATTTTCTTTAAAGGATTCGTAGAATCTTTAATTTTCTTTAAACGGATCGTGTTTTATCTGTGAATTTGCTCTGGAGATTTCTTCACACTCCTCGACTCTTTTTTTAAGAATAAAAATAAACGTTTCCGTATGTTAAATTATGAAACTAATGCGTGTTTGCATCATATTCTCTCTCTCTCTCTCTCTCTCTCTCTCTCTCTCTCTCTCTCTCTCTCTCTCTCTCTCTCTCTCTGTCTCTCTCTTTTGTTGACAGAATAATTATATTGTCTGGAATACCATGAACAAGATAATGAAAAAGTCTCAATTTGAAGAGAAAGTTTGCGAACTTGAGCGGAATCCAGGCAAAATATGAAATTAGTCAGGCGAGACGAATGTTGTTTTCCATAGCACTGCTTTGCAACGAGAATCTTATAACAGTAGATAACAAGTTTCATAAATGTGTAGCAGAAACAAGTGTACTGTTTGACTTTTATGTCATGACACAGTGACGTATTTTATGGCGTCATTGTATGGTACCAGCAATGTGAACCATCCATGATTTTCAAAAGACTGTTGTTACTGGCATAAAGATCAATTAATATCAGTGCACGACCAAATGTAAATATGTTCGTATTTCCGTGACTCATTTGTTTCGTAAATAAGGAATGGCTATGTCCGTCAAAAGCAATGGAATGGATGGTAGACAATTTTTATGCTTGGGAAAGTTAACTCTTAATGCTAGGGAAAATTAACTCTTATTGGAGCTGATTTTTTTTTTCTCGTGAAGGAAAATACGAAGCATAAATTGTTGCCAATTACAGGTGAAAGGTGGTCTCTTTGTTTATTTTATAATATTTGACGGAATAGAAATTCATCACAGGTAGGACTTGGATATGCAACAAGGAACTTGCTCCAAATTTATGCGCGTTAGTTATGTGTGTATTAAATCAGAGTATACAGAACAAAAAGAGGAGAAGATTGTAACAGAAAGAAATTCTGCTACTTTTAATTTTAGTGATCATTAATGGACTACAGGTAAATGTGATATGCTATTAATGCCATCTTGGTTTCCACGTTGTCGTAGCGACTAGGATAATATTTGTGGTTACCATTTTGGGATCACGTTTTACTGACAACATTTTTTTCAAACGAGGATCCCTTGCAAAGTTTCTTCGCTCTTGAAAATGCAACATAAGAGCAAAACATCGATTAACTATCTTAACTATAATTGATAAAAATATGATTTGAATAAATTTTTGTTTCAATTAATATTTATTTACACCTATGTGATACAGATTTAAAAAAAGACTTCATTTTCTTTATTTATCTTAAAAAGTCTGTTATCTTGTCAAAATAACTGATCACAAAAGAAGACAAGAGCAAACCGCAGATCCGAAATCATATCCTATGTAGATTCGCTTAAGGAAATATAGCCCAAAAATCTTAAATGTTTTCCCTACTAGGCTCACTTGATTAAGATATTCACTCACTATTTGTTTTACACCTTAGATTTGTGATAGCGTCACTAAGCAGATCAACGAAGAAGGAGAGAAGAAGTTGGCGTCATTGCCAGGTAAGTCTTTAAGCATCGATAGATCCACACAAGAAAAATAAAGAAAGGGAGAAAGAAAGGTTAGTGGACTGCTTTGAGGATGCTAGATTTCACTCATAAAAATATAACCAAAAACCCATCAAAATATTTATTTACGGAAGTACATATTCTGTATAGTTTTACAAGTTTCTCTATTTGTATATCCGTACGACTCAGGACAGTTATAAAATTCATCTTTTGTAATGTTAAGAGATTGGGAAATCAAAATCTCAATGACAGAATTAGTGCTTGAAAACTTTCAATGCTTTGTTATTGCTGACGAAGTTCAAACTTTGGGTTTGATTTCTCTTTCCGACAACAACCCATGTGAGAGAATTTTATTTTTCATTTGGGGTTTTGGTTAGAGTCGTCGGTTGATGGAGTAAAAGAAGATGGCGGATCATTGATAGGGATGATGTCACGCAAAAGAAACCTTTACCCATCAGACTGAGCACAAAATGACAACAAAAAGGATTGGGTGAATGCTATAATGTGCTGAAAATATCAACCAATCAAACTTGCATTTCAATATCAATACTGATAGAAGTGTTACAGACATTAAATACCATGTAGTGTAATCGAGACTGATTTATCCACACACGAAAATGTTCTCACATGGGTCAAATATGTGTCACTCATAAAAGACACACACACACACACACACACACACACACACACACACACACTTCTTACACATTTGATCCATGGCACAACGACTCGTTCATTACTTTGTACCTGAAGCTTAATTTAGAAGCATGTGCGAATTATATTTTGGTCTGAGTGGTAATTGCGCGCTTGATTATATATACTTGGCTTATATTGTGTATAAATAGTTAATGAAAATTATACATTTTCAGTGACCGTGAAACTGGGCCGTAAGTTCTTGCTGGACTATCGTCTTCTACAAACACCAAGCTTTCAGTCATCTTATATGGAAACATTTCACAAGGTACGGTGGCCTTACCAGAATCAGTAAACGAAAGAAAAAAAGATACATGTATAAATCGGACATGTATAAATAGGACAGCATGGACTTATACAAACATTATAGATATAATACATGCAAATTAAAACAAGAATATTGCTGACTAAAACAATTTTAAAACTCTAGATTTAAATCTTACACTACATTATACATTAACATGTTTTGAATCATGAAGCACAATGTAAAATAAATTTACAAGATTGCATAATGATGTTCTCCATCTTTCTGAAAATTATCTCAATCACCTCAGTTTCATATCCTTCGATAGCAATGCTAATTTTTAAGGAAAATTAGGAATGTGGCAAACTTAGCGTCTTAAAGTCGATTAATATGATTTAGGTTCTGCATTTTGGTATTACGTTAGTGCGAAATGATAACAATTTTGGAGTTTCAATTTTCTATAAATTTACAAACTAATCTCATTAATTTCTTTGGTATTTTGAAATTGCTTACACTGCATTGTTACATGTTCCATAACCAGTGTTGCTTTGTCATGTCTCACATGACAATATTTTATATTTTCATTTGTCACGTTCTACATATTTTAACTTAATTATTTAATTTCATCAGAATTTATAGGTATATCTTTCGTGGAGAATGTAAGGGAATAATACACTTGTCAGACTAAATTCAGTAACCTCTTGTGTTTTAGGGTGAGATTTTCTGGCTTGGAGATGAGACAGATGCCCCCTTCGAACCCCCTGCAATGACAGATATTGGGGATACCCAAAAAATGATGTATCTCTGGATATCGGACTACATGTTTAACACACTCGGCTATGCTGCACAGATGCACAACTACCTGGTTCGCAACATTACCGCTGCAGATGTATGTATAATTTACATGAGGCCGAAAAGTCTCCCTCTCCGCTCTCTCCCTATCAAGCAAACATATTCTAAAATCAGCAACAAAAAAGTGTTATGTACACCTGCAACGGATTTCGTTTGTTTCACCTTGATACTTTTGCCCTTTTATACCGATCATCGCTAGAGCTCTTCCAGTACCCCACGTTAGTTTATTATACAAGTTTGTTTATAACCCGAGGGAGTAATGGACATAATCGACATGAAAACCGAGAAGAAAAAAAAGAATGGCATCTGAGAAATGACAGTAACGCAGCTTGCAGGGCCGGCTTTAGGCCAATTGGACCAATTGCACCCAATTGGGCCCCGCGCCTAGGGGGGCCCCGCACCTTGATTGGGGGGGGGGGTCAGTTCACAAGTAGTCTAGACAATTCAGTGCATTGTGATGCCACCGTGGTCAAGGGACACAATCTTTTGCCAGCGTTAAGTGTACAGGCCACATGATAACTGTAGCAAGTGCCAAGTGAAGAAGTACCAGCTATACATTTATATTAACATTTAAAACCTTCAAGTCTGTCAGGCTACTGCCAAGAATCCTAGTGAAGCGAGTGATGCCATTTGTGTGAGTATAGACAGTGACAATGAATTTTTTTTTTATTATATATAATTAAAAGTAGACTTTACCATTACTTATATTGACTTACAATACACAATCATGTGGTTCTGCTTTCAATAATTTGTTGAACATTTGAAAGCCACTAGTTGAAGTTAAAAGTCAGTATAACAAGAAAAATGCAGCACTAAAGTGCTACTTTGGTCGCACGCTTTACAATGCTCTAGCATCAAAAATATTATAGCTCTGCAGCTGATTTTTTTTCTGCACCCCAAAAGTATATTAACTGTATTCTGTGTAAATCTCATGAAATAATATGGTGCTGTTTTTCCTATCCAGGTGGCAGACTGAAATACGCACGGTTTTGGCCATGGCGGGTCCATAAATTGTCTGACTATTACAAGATTTATAATGTAAATACTCCTATGCACCATTGTTCTGTAGTGCAAATTTGGTATTGATATCTTAAAAATTGACGAAATGCGAGCATTTTAATTGCCGCGTAGAATAAATAGATAGGCGAGGACTAAAGCAGAATGCATAAATGCGTAGGTTATTGCAGGGTGGAAAAATATCATAGTAAGTTCATGGCCTGAAATGGCGTGGTTTTCCAGATTTTTGCCGGACAAACATTTTTTGCCTTCCCCCGGTGCTTATCACTGCATAGGTCGAACGCGAAGTATGCGACCAATTATCTTTTGTTAGGGGTGGACCAGTACTCATGCTGCTTGAAGTGCTCTTCCTTCCGAGTTGAAGTGTGTCTTCATGACATTTGCTCCAATATGTCGGATGTCTAACAAAATTCATGATGTCACAATTTTGTTGGCTTTGGATTGCTCCAAGCAGCATGTGAACCATAAGAATTTATATTGTTATTTAATTAATTGCTTAAGATTAAACCACACACAGAAAAAATGTAGATAACAGTGGTGTGATTTAGCTAACATGACAATAATCAAAATTTATCCTGGCATTCATTGTCACTTCTTTGGGCAGATTTGCACATATGAGGTGTTGTAAAGCTGATTTTGACTGGTTTTCATTTGGGCAACAGTGGATCTATTAGGCTTTCGATGGAGTATGGGTACGCATCCTCCCTGCTTTGTGCCAAGTAGATTCTTCTGTAGCCCTTATAACTAGTCATTATGTGTTCACTGTATTTTGTTATAGAGACACGAGATTCCTGACCTTCAAATATGAGTAAAAGACCGAGAGATATAGGCAGAAAGTACCAGAGTGGCAGTAAGAAAAGGGCAATAAGAAAGGCTAAGAAAGCCCAAGATGAAAGAGAAAGAGGAGCCATAGACAGATTTGTTTACAGAAATACATCAGATAAATCTGATGAAACAAATGTGCAAAACTCAGTTGAAAATGATCCGAAATTCAGTGATAATGATAGTGGTGCTGAAGAAATTTTACAAGATGAACACAGCTTTAAGGGTGCTTCTGCTGTTACGAACTCTTCGAAAGATCCTTCCGCTTCAAATGTCACCAATGATGATGAGCAAGATCCTTCCACTTCAAATGTCACCAATGATGATGAGCAAGATCCTTCCACTTCAAATGTCACCACTGATGATGAGCAAGATCCTTCCACTTCAAATGTCACCATTGATGATGAGCAAGATCCTTCCACTTCAAATGTCACCATTGATGATGAGCATTCACAATTAACTGATGATCCTGCAACCTGGCCAGAAGTAATAAGTCATGGTGTGAGAGACTATTTGGTGTTTGACTACGAATCAACTGATGAACCTCTGTCAGACCCCCAAAAGGCATTTCAAATTCAATGCTTTAATCAAGTGGTGAATAAAGCCGTGCAAACCCTTCAGCCCCGATTTGAACAGCTGACAAAGCGCTATGAGTTGTTTGGATTCTTGTGCAATTTTAAGGATATGCCCCAGGAAGACGTAAGGAAATGTGCTGCAGATTTGGAAATCGCCTTAACTAATTCCAAATTAGTTCATGCTGACAATGCAGCAGATGGAGTTACAACAACGAAGATGGCTGATATTGATGGTGTCATGCTTTGTGAGGAGATAGAAGCAATAAAGCCAATTCTCCCTTTAGAGCTGTTACAAAATCCTGCAAAAATGCTCGAGTTTCTAGCTTGTAATAACAGGTCTACAGCCTTTCCAAATCTTTTTGTGGCACTTAGAATTTACCTTACCATCCCAGTTACAGTTGCATCTGGCGAAAGATCCTTTTCTAAGCTCAAACTTATTAAAACTTACCTAAGGTCTACAATGAGTCAAGAACGCCTAAATAGTTTGAGTATTATGTCAATAGAGTGTGATATGGCCAGAGAATTGAGCTTTGAGGAAATCCTGAAAGACTTTGCAATGAAAAAAGCAAGAAAAATTAGCTTTTGAAAGCTTGATGTATTAAGGATACTAGTTGCTGTGCTTTTCTTAAGTGATAAGTTCCATATTTCCATATATTGAGTTGAATATAACTGTATAAGGTTCCCAGTTACTAGAACATATTAATTAATAAATCAAATAAAGACAATATAGTATCTTTGTATTTGTTTAGACAGTTTAATTTAAGTTCATAATTTGCAGATTGACATGCTGTCTCCTAGACTGGGCCTGGTGAATCACCTGTCTTGCACTTCTGCTTGCCAAGTGCAGTGGGTTGCAAAAGTGTTGGCCCCCTCAACATTTTTTCAATGATTCCTATAGAAAACAGCTCTCACTGTATCAAGTGTAACTTCATCACAATCTGTTTAGCCATATAAATTTTAGTGCTGTTTAATGATTCAAGACTTCGGTGGTCAGTATATTATATCAGGCATAACTGAAAAATATCACTATGCTATATTTTGCATTTGGATCCCAAATTGCAAAAGTGTTCATCCCCAAGCTACTATTGGAATAGCAATAGAGGGGTGGGGATGAATAACAGATAACAGACCTTTATTCTTCACTTGAAATACTCAGTGAAATTTGTTTTACTGCCATTGAATAAAGTGTAAATAACAAATAACTTTTGCAATTTTATGACCCCTATGCAAAATGAAGCAGAGTCGTGCATTTAATCGTACCTAAAATAATATAAAATAAACTTATTAAATAGAACCACAATTTATAAGAACAAATGGGATGAGTTGAAGTTAATTACGCTTGGTGGAGTGAGAGCTGGATTCTATTGAAGTCAATGGAAAAATATTGAGGAGGCAAATACTTTTTCAACCCACTGAATATCTATAGTGCTATTATCTATAGTATTATTATCATAACTTCATAAATGGGGGGCCCCGCCATCATGTTTCCAATGGGGCCCCGCACTTCCTAGAGCCGGCCCTGGCAGCTTGAATTGAAAAATGCGATTTTGGACTGTTTAATCTTGTATTTTTGTAAGTTGTAAAGAATTGTGTTTGCTAAGGAGGATTAAATTATTGTGCTAGGATTAACATGAAACGGTTAACAATAGAGAATTTGGACGGTGATTTTGTTTTCTCGTCGCCATGGATACGTGCATGAAAACTTAGTAAATTCTGATTTTCATATTGATTTCATAGACCCGTAGGTAAAGATGAATGAGGTCAGGGCTGTCATCGTGCGTTATGTTTTAGCTGCCTAGAGAAGAAGTTGACATGTCTATTCAGGCGCACCAAGTTTGAAAAATCTTACAAATATGATCTGGCTCATTCATCATTTCTACATTGTTAATTTTATTTATAAAAAAAATAATAACAAAACCAACAACTTTACACCACATGTCGATAATAACATGCTCTACTTCACGAAATAAATTGTTTTACTGTATGTTCATTTTAGAGCACCGCAGATATTTGACGCTGCTGACACACAGTGCTTTCCAGTATTCAATTATTCTTCGTTTATTTCAGCTACCTCCTGATCAGAGAGGAATCCTTAACACAACGTGCACGTCATTTATATGTCTTGGGAACCTGATTCCACAGGTGAGTTTTCCAATTCGAAACCGACGTAACGCATGAGTTCGTGTGCGTCGTGTAACAAACTTCGTATTTCACACACTCAAGACATGTCTGTATCTACTTTGTTTTCATTTTGGAATGCAGTATATATACAATGGTTCTGACAGTGATCGCAGCACGAAGCACATTTTTATCCGTTGCCACACAGATCTATGTAATCCATTTTGTTTTAGTTTTAGTGGATCTTGAAACTTGCTTTTCAAAGGTTGGTTACTTTATTAGCTAAATTTGGCATTTGTATGATTGTTCCATGCACCTGCGACCCAGAGGCTTAAAAGGTAACTACCCCAAACTCGGAAGTTGTAGCGCATTTCTTATTCATTTCACTTTGTGTTTTCCAGGTCGTGGAAGCACATTTGAAGTATATTGGAATCACCCTTAATTTAGGCGAACTAAATGTATCATTGTGTAAATGCTTAATTGCTGTGTATAAAAGAGATTACTTACTTGCCCATGTTCATATTTTTGGTGTGAAACTATATCGAAGTTGTAGTCGTGCCTTTGTCACAATTTCTGCCATGTATAGAGTGACTGGTTCACCTTCTCTTTTATCTCACCAAATTGATGCCACAAATAACAAAATGACACTGATAATAATGTGCACGTGTTTTCACAGTCTTGGGTCCATCAAGGTTTTCTCTATGGTTTTCACGTCACCTTTAACACATTATTGATTACATCTTACAGAGGAAACATGAGCTACGTGCTTTTCTGAAGGACACACAAAGGAATCCAACACAGGTTGACCTAAGCGAGTATGAAATACGCTATCCTTGGATTAGAAATTGAATGCTCATCCAAATGTGATATTAAGGTTGCTAGCAACAATAAAAAAAAGTTCGCTATAATTGTTTTGCGTGAAAAAGAAAAAATATTCATGTGCACGATGCAGTAGATATTTTTGCTTCAACGTACTTTCAAAATTGTATTCAACAGCTCCAGAAGGCTTTCCCGAACAGCACCGTGGAACTTAACTTATTTAGCGGTAATCCCCCAACGATGACTATTACTCCCGAGGGGTTGTACGTCAGCTGTGGCGGGAAAATCGTGCTCTACGCCAGGCAGAAGGACAACAGTCTGGCTTATTTGATGTCCATCATCGCCGTATGTATCTAATAAGTGTTTCTGTACTTATTAGCTACTTCTAAGTTTCTGCTGTGACTTCTAAATACTATAAATACTTATTACAAGTTTGTGAGGAATTACTATGCTAAGGTTAACCAGTACATTTTGATCCGAAATTAGTATGGTGCTGGTACACATTTAATTCTTATTAGATGACGAAATAAAGATTACTAACTTATTATGTTCCAATGTTAATTACGTGTTTTTGACAGTGACGGTGGTGACGGAAGCGTTATAAGTGTTTAAGAATTGTGTTTAAGTGTTTAGCGGTCCTACACATTGTAGAAGGGGAAATGATGCATATATAAACGCACGGCTGCGGGTGAGATGATAAAGGTTTCTGCGAAGCATTGTTGAACAGAACATACAAGTGTTCACAGTTCCTTGGAGAAGAATGTGTGTGTGTGTGTGTGTGTGTGTGTGTGTGTGTGTGTGTGTGTGCCATATATATATATATATATGAAGTATATATATATATATTTTATTTATCATTTTCTTTAGACCATGGAAACAACTGTCAACGTATCCTTAGCTAATGAACTGGTATACGGAAAAATATATGATATCAAGTAAGTATTAAAATGGTCCTACCGTTACTTGAATGTCTGCTTTAATCTTGCACCAAGTGCAGTTGCAAAGAAATAAAAAATACATAAGTTAGAAACTGCAATGAAACGATTAATAAAAGCATGACAGGCGTTTCAAAAAGCTGAAAATGATTTTGACAGTATTCTTTAAATTGCATCGTACAAGTTATTTTTAAATATTTAGTAATTTATGTCACCTTTCCATCTGGGTTTTGTACCACATTGGTCTGTCTTTTGAGATTGAATATTTTTTTTTTCAAAATGAGTAATACTGCATTTGAAACAGACAAATAAAACACAGAGTTCAAAATGAGTAATACTGCATTTGAAAAAGACAAATAAAACAGAGTTCAAAATAAGTAATACTGCATTTGAAACAGACAAGTAAAACACGGAGTTCAAAATATTAGAACTCTTGCATTAAATTTGAGATATAATACTTGCTCTTGAAATCTATAGTAATTTTCTTTAAGCACCGAGACATTCTGAGAGCCGTATAGGAGATCTCAAAGTTCAATATTATCTAATAATTGACGATACGTGTAGTAGCTACTTTGTTGTTCGTATTTCAAAGATCCCAAATAAATTGGTCAAAATCGTAATAAATTTCAAGCAATTACAGACGAAACAAAAACAATAACTTATTTGTGTACATTGTCATGTGTGTGTGTGTGTGTGTGTGTGTGAGAGAGAGAGAGAGAGAGAGAGAGAGAGAGAGAGAGAGAGAGAGAGAGAGTATCAAGTGATTGCTTCGAAACAAATATATTTGCCAATTTACGCAGATAATCGACATTTGAATTTGGATTCAATGTTTTATCATAAATATACAAATGAACCCAATATCCCGCAAGACACTTGAAAAATTTGCTTCATATTTACTAAAGAAACATGTCTATTTAATAGATGAGACTTTGTATAGCTTACTTCCTTCTGAAATTAAAAATTACCATCTGCAGCTCCTCTGTTATTTATTTTAATTTGTCTAGTTATACGCATCAACCTAACCAGAAAAATGTAGATGTTTATCACGCCAATAAAACAAATTTAATAATTAAATATTGCTTGTGTTGGATGCAGCAGGGGAAAATAATTTTCTCAGTAGACTCTGCCTGTAGTTGCTTACATCAAAGAACTACTTTTATGGAGATGTTACGTTTTTCAACTATTTAATTGTTGCTGTTTTTTTACAGGCTCCAATTAAACGTGACAAATTCAGCTGTTGGTCCAGTTGCCGTAAGTCTTCATTAGATTTTGATTGATTAGGTTTCATGCCTTGATACTTTTTTTTAAATATGTTATGCATTTTTGAATTTACAACTTTACAAAGCTAAAAATATTTTTTATAATATAAAGCATCCAGAATGTATACTGTTTCTAAATTCTTTATATTTGTTGAAATGAAATGTGATTTAGCAATGTTCTTAAATATCCCAACACCTACTTAAACACTCCAGTCTCGTCGTATTAAGGTAATGCAAGCATGCAGATGTGTTACAAATGTAAATTTATATGTAATTTGAACATAATTGTATGTATATTTTGTTAAATATCGGTTGCATCATGCTTCTTATCCATTGGTCGAAACCTTTATGCTATTAGCATGGAAATGACGAACATTTTTAGAGAGATCGATCTGCTCACGACGATAAAACTGTCTTTGTTTCCATGTCACAAAGCGACTAAATTACACTGCTCAACCCATAGGGGACCTCTTCGTTTGTTTGCGTCTGATGTTAGAAAAAAAGTATTTTCATCTCTCATCGGAATGATGCGGTAATGTGACACATGTAAATCCAGTTCATAGTTTCTTTTGATTGCTGGTTAGCGTTCCAAATTATGTTTGTACCCAGTATCAGTCTTACTGGCTGGAATAATCAGCTTTAAAGCAATATATTTGTATGTGCTCAGCGCCCATGTTTTGCGTAATATAAAGTTTTTTGATTACACAGTTAGAAGTATATTAAAGACGTTAGGGGCATAATAACGATGAAAAAAGTGTCAAAAGCTTTTAGAGGCATATTACGATGAAGAAAATGACGAAAAAAGTTAGGGGCATTTTAACGATGAAAAAGTGACAAAAAGTTAGGGGTATATGAACAATGAATAAAGTGATGAAAACGTTAGGGGCATATTAAAGAGTATTTAAGTCTGTTTTCTTCTGCCTACTATATTCATAGTGCTTAACAATTGCTGTAACCCCCTCACCCACTCCAGCATGTCAAGAGGGGTGGTGAAGTATGTCTTTAGTAAAATTCATGTATTTTAACGACTTCCTCTTAGCAAGATTGGATTGAGCTACGTCATCTAGGGAATGATCTCTCTCTCTCTCTCTCTCTCTCTCTCTCTCTCTCTCTCTCTCTCTCTCTCTCGATCGATCGATCGATATTATGATCCGGTGTGAGTGAAAGATAGAATATCAACAGAGAACTGGGCAAGATTATTAGAAAGAAATAATGCAATACGAGCCCCCCTTAGACAAGAAAAATAACACGTGTAATCAAACAAATTAATAGTGATAATTTTAATTCAACTTAAACATTATTAACAGGATTTACTGGCAGTGTCTAATTTGGATTTATTTCATCATCATAACGAGTGGTGAAAAAAGCGCAATGTCCACGACTGATAGCGTCACCTTCCTCTCGACCGTGTTCCAACGTTTTCTATTTCCTCGAGTCTTTCTATTCCGACTGCCTCGTCCTTCTTGAACTTCCTAGATTTTACTCTGTATTCGTCACTTCCCTCTTTCGGACTTTCCTCGTCACTTCCGTTTTCTTCGGACTCCTTCTTCGGACTGTCGAGTCCCGTCTCCCTCGATAAATTGTTTTTAATGCTGTTAACTTTAGAACTTGTGCATTTAACACTAATCCCTGTCTTTCTCAAAAGACAGACACCTGGTCCCTTTCTCACTTACCGAGGAAATCACTATTCATTTCTAGGCTTCCTTGGGGGAAACCTTCTCTCTCATCAAATTTCGGACTAAAGAATTTCGATCAAGGTTGTCACTTAAAATTCCCATTACTTCCAAGGTGTTCGTGTTAATTTCGCTCTGGCTATTCATAAGCAGTGGTTTCTAAAATATTTCCTTAGTCAATCATTTGTTTCGTCAGTCACACTCTTAACTACGTTATACAACTTTTCCCTTCGAAGAATGACTATTTGAATTTCTCAAACCTGTTTTAAGATATCCGGTCAATTTCATTGAATCGAAATAAAGCCTCCTTTGAAGTTTTAACACTGACATCGAAGAAATTAAGAATAAAAGTCGAAATGGCTCTTCCCAAATACTCTCCTGGTCTAAAATGTGATAAAATCCTAATGATCGGTACATTGAACTTTAAAGTTCACTGTTATTTAAAAAAAATTCGATACTTCACATATATTTAAAATTAAAGTCTTTCTAAGAATTTACACACTTTTGATGATAATTTTTCTCTACTTATATTGATATTTAGCCATCTTATCGTACTTTATTACCTTGAGATTTTTGGCGCAAAATATGGCTGTATTTTATTTTAGTATATTTTCTTACAGGGCGGATTTATTGAAACGCTTATCAACAATGTCCTCAAAACAGTTCTGATTCCGAAAATAAACGGTAAGAACCAATTTTTCTTTTCATTCTTAGAAGAATGTTACCAGTTCTTCTTGCTGCAAGAAATGTACATTTTCATTGTCCAAACAATTACTGAGTTGACTGCAATTATTAAACCAAAATATTTATAACAATTAATGTATGCACATGAATTCGTCAACATAATTCTAATCATAATTACCTAAAATATTACTCTAACATTTTAAACCATTTTTAGATTCATATGACTGAAGGAACTAAATTTTATATAAATGTAAACGTAAGATATATTTAATCCATAAATATCTTACATAGCTGTTCCTATTTTATTTTTTAATCATTATTCTTACATGAAATGAATCTCGTGCGGTATATATGTTTCGACATAACGACTCAGTGCCAAATATTAAAGTGAATTCAATATTTTATGATATGATTTATACTAGGCTATTAAAATGTATCAGTGGGAAGAACATTGATATCAATAATATAACAAATAAATCTAACCCCATGATAAATTCCATATTTAGGCCTAAATTTAAGTATCATCATTTTAGCCGTCATCATCATCATCATCATCTTATTATTATTATTATTATTATTATTATTATTATTATTATTATTATTATCTGTCTCTGTCTCTCTACTTCTTTCTTTGTCCGTTAACCGTGCAAAGTTTCATAATGGAAATAATGAGTACGACTCTGATACCAGCATATGAGTACACTCATACCATCATATAAGTACACTCATACCAACATATAAGTACACTCATACCAACATATAAGTACACTCATACCAACATATACGTACACTCATACCAACACATAAGTACACTCATGCCAACATATACGTACACTCATACCATCACATAAGTCGATTGATACCAACATACGAGTACACTCATACCATCATATAAGTACACTCATACCAATATATAAGTAAACTCATGCCAACATATAAGTACACTCATACCAGCATATAAGTACATTCATACCAGCATATAAGTACACTCATACCATCAAATAAGTCGATTGATACCAACATACGAGTACACTCATACCATCATATAAGTACACTCATAATAGCATATAAGTACATTCATACCAGCATATAAGTACACTCATACCATCAAATAAGTACGCTCATACCTTCGTATAAGTACACTCATACCATGTGTATGAACACACCCATGCAAATATATAAGTACACTCCTACCAAGATATACGTACACTCATATCGTCATATAAATACATTCATACCAACATATGAGTAGACTGATACCAACATATAAGTACACTGATACCAACAGATGAGTACTGACTTTTGTACCAGATTATAAAATGCACACACAAATATTTGCCATCATAAAATAAGATAGTAATCCTCAGTAATTAAAACTTGATATTTGTTTACTGCATTTTGTATGTTATTTGTTTTCGGCCTTGACACGACATCGTGTTAATTTTACAAATGTATGAAATAGTTTGATTTGCCATTCGTCATTCACTGTTGTTTCACATACTGAGTAACTTGCGCATACTTTTATTTTTGTTATACATTTGTTTTATTATCTTATAATTGTAATGCATCGTTTATAGTGTTGCTACGTTTCAAACAAAAGGAGTTTATTAAAGCCTAAAGCACTTATTTCCCAATTATGAATGTATTTATCATGCACGGATGCCGTTCTAATTTAGCAAATAAACTTTGTTTACACTGATTTAATATATGTACGTCTCCTAGTGCAATATCCAGTGAACCTTTTCCTCTACAATAATTAGCAATATTTGTATTAAAAAGCGATTAATTTTGACTCTATCAGGAAAACAGAGATGAAAATATAAAGTGAGAAATACTTACGTCATGAAAACGAGGAAACTTTACATATTTCTTTCGTAATACTTGGTAATAATTTTTAATTTTTTTTTTATCAGGTTTAGTTTTGGAAAACATTTAAATGGAAAGTAATGTTTAATGCTTGCATCTTTAAAATGTTGTTGGTGAATCATATACTTGCAGAACTTGGACAGAAAGGCTTCCCTCTACCAATGACAGGAAAAATTCGTTTCATCAACACCTCTCTTAGACTCCTTCAGGTAAGATTAGAAAATGTGTTAATAAGTAGGTAGTACATCAGGATTTATCTAAGGTAGATGGGAGCCTGACCTCATCAGTTTATGAAAAATTAAAATAAATGAGAACGCATTTTCAGTATTGGGTTGATACCATCTGGAATTTCTAATATTATGACGTCGGCTAATTATTGATCTCAACGGAATTTCAGTCCGACTATTGGTGTGTTAGTTTTGTTTTTGCTAACGTACATGGTAACAAAATAGAAAATCAAATGTATGCAAAATTTGAAGTAAAAGCTTAACATTTACTTCAGGAAACATTCATCAATAACTTAAAATTATTACTTAGTCATCTTTTTTTGATATTAGACTCGAAAGTCAGTAATGAATATTTTCTTTTGCAACGAACATCCTATGAAGTTTTTTCAAAATTGTTCAAAATTATTATTATTCTGACGGTTGTAAACAGGATACGTAACTTCTTTTGTTCTCTCATAATAGTTGCAAAATAATCTGTATGTTATTCACTGAACATTGGATAGGTAATTACGGTACCATTTCAAACTAAAGAGTTGTCTCCACTTAATCGACATCCTTCTCGACAGACTTTCATTTGTACGAATCGTAATTATTATACGACATGCATTGAGAAGTACGATTTATCTTGTTTAAATTATTCGAGAAATATGCTTTTCTTTCCCAACACAACTAGATATTTACACACACACACACAGACACACACACATACGTACGTACGTACGTACATACATACATACATACATACATACATACATACATACATACATACATACATACATACATACATACATACATACATACATATAATGCGATCTTGATTTCTAGATTACGTCGAGTCGTTACCATCAGAAAATTCGGATCATTACGAGACACGAAGCGTCGAGTCACGATCCGGATTTCTGCTGCTGTGAAGAAGACTTGATCTTGAAATCACGATCGAATTACTATGATAATGATATTTTTGTTATATACCGATCAATTTTCAGATATATTAATAAAATACGAAAATATAACGGAAAAAAATCTTAATATTTAAACCTTCGGGTCTACATCTCAAGTCATATCCGTATTTCACTCTGTGAACAATTGATACATGCTTGAATATCAAATATATATTTTCAAAAACCATGTGTAAAAAAGTCACTCATTTTTACTACTCTCGCTGTTAATAACACGAGCTCTTCGAAGCAAGTGGGCATCAGATCCATACCTGTAATTTACAGCTATTGTGGAATTGTCACATTTTGAATCACGCAGATTTCACCAGCTGAATAACTAGGAAAGTTATTTTTCCGAGACTCGGTCAATAGCATTTGAACTGTACCTGTCTGGACATTGTGTGAGGCATTGAGAGGGACTTGCCATTGTTTTGACAATTATTTACAACGGGATTGGACAGACTGTTGGAACATGACACAGATTTGTTAAAGGAAATACCAATTAGTTATATTTTTCTATATAAAGTGAGGCTAAGGCATGCTTTTTCAGACTTGTTCAGTAATGACCAGGAAATCTCCAATGAAAAAAAAATAGTTCCAGCCTAGTTTGGGAATATTGTAAAAGTAGATCAGAACAGTACCGTCTTCGTACTTTTGGGAATGAATGGTAACATTCTGGCTTATTCTTGGTTAAAAAATATTGATAGGTGTATAATAACATATTTTGGAGTGTCTATTTCTCCTATGCATGAGTCATTTACAAAAGATCCAAAAGATAGATAATAGTTTCACTGCGAAAGTATTTATGATGGTCTATACCGTCATGTCTCGCTAAATCCGTCTATAAACTTTATTTAGAAACAAACCAGAAATGTTCTTTTTGTTATTAGCATATTATGAACATGTCAGAAAAAAAATAGATTTCAAGTTTTAGAAAAGTTATGTAGGTTCGTGCTAGCTATTCAGGCTATAGGTGTAATTTTTGATAATTTGGTTACGCATACCTTTGAATGGCAATTATTTGCTATATTTTGCTTCTCATCAATCAAGATTCATTTGAAAAGAATACTTATCTAAATGCATAGAAAATTGATAGGACAAAACCAATATAAAAGATTGTCGACATATTTGGATGATGCCAACCAAGAAATGGGATCCACTGTCAACCGGATGTAATGTATATGTCGCAATGAAAAGCTGCACCCCCTTGTACCCCACCCCTCAAACAAAATCCACTTATCCTACCCAACTTGCCAGTGTATTACTATTAAGGTCGATAATGATCGATAAATGTAGTCTGGAAGTTTTGTGATAATAACTAAGGTGCTCATTACTAAAAAAATTGAGGAATCAACAGCCTTTGGCCAAACATCTTAAGTGTTACAATTTGGAACAACAGTTAATATTTTAGATAATAAAAGACGCTTACAAGACTAAAGTTCATGTTCTTGTTCGTAAATGCAATTTTCCTAACAGTATGTTTTATAAATTCTCTCTCATCTAGAACTTGTTGCATTAAATACATCTTTGTGTAAAAAATGCATGTTTCAACAAATTCTGATAAATGCTTCTGTACTATTTTTGCAGCATGCAGTCGTAATCGAAACCGATCTGAACTATACCGGCTAAAGAGAATGAAGAAATGAAAAGTATACGGTGTGATCGTATACGACACCTCCATGGTCGCATTCATCGCAAAGAACTGCGCTGTAATCATAACATTAAAATATGCATAGATAACGGAATGCTTTCTCCAAACATTTTGAAAACGAGGATGTATGTATGTAAACGCCGGAAGCCTGTTTTGTATTTGCGTGGTCATCAATTTTTTGTGTACTTCACTAATCACTTTCAGTAGTCTTGGAGACAGATTCTTGTCAATTTTGATCTTAACTAATTTGAGACAAATTAAAATTACTGTATATTAGACAGCTTTTTTTATGATCGCATTCTTTAAAATTTTTGCTTTGGCCATTCGTATTTATGGCAAGGGGAGCTTATAGAATAGTCCTGCGTCCATTGCGTGTCGACCATCCGTCGAGAACTGATACTTTATGGTTCTTCTACAAAACCACCAGACGAAATTTCAAAAAATTTGGAACAGAGAATTTCGGAAATAAAATGCCTTCAAATGTATAGAAATTGATGCCGATCCGCTATCACAAATGGACATTGTTACTAAAAATAGTAACCCTTTTAACGACTTCTCATGAACCACTGAACAGAATTTAATAAACAAATATTTCAGTATACATCCTACAGAATGACGTTTCAGGTTAATATCGAAGATGTTGATTGATTTGCCTTTAAAGTGGACCTGTTACTAAAGAAAAAAGTGCTAGTTCTGCTAAAAGTAGGAAAAAGAATCTTTAGAAAAAATATTCTTCAAAGCTTCTTAGAATTTCACCACACTTGACACAAAGTATTCTGGCAATCCGCATTAAAATGTGGCCGCCGTTCCTAAAAATAGAAAGTCCTTAAACTACTTTTTCTCATTGACTAACACTGCAGTCTGCATTGTAATTTATTCTAATGACAAAATAAATACTTTATGTGCACATTGCTTAAAAACGCTTATAATGTAATAGAAGCATGGAAATTCCATACAGTATAACAACCAGGACGTTTCAAGAACTATGTCATCAGTTAATTATGATGCTGGCGTCAAAAAAGTCAACACTATTGATATAAATAATAAAGAAATATGTAAGAGTATTACAAAGAAAATTTCATTGTGTCTGCCCTTTTTGAACTTGACAGTGTATTTTATTTTGTCTGTCTTTTATTTAGCGTCCCGTCTCTTTAAATTTGATGTAAGTGAACGAATACGTTATGCGTGTCACTCTTTGTTTATGTGGTGTTTCAGTGTATGTGCATATGACATAGTGATAAATACCACCGTATGAACAATGGCATGTGCAGTTAGTAATAGACTCGTCGGTTAACGTGGTAGCTGGTTTATATACAGGTCGATGGTGAACGGATTTAGGATTCAATAATGTTCGAAAAACTCGAGTGACCCAGTAAAGCGCACTAATACGACCCAAAGTTGAGTACGGATGTCAAGTCTATGGATCAGCAAGCGACGCATTACTCCAGCCATTGAATACAATCTAATCAAAAGCGCTCCGTGCCTGCACCGTTTTACTCATAAGTACCTCAATAAATCAAATCCACATAATAAGAGAACCCCACTAGAATTAAGGCATATGTAAAATATATTCAGGTACCCTACCCGAACATCAATATATCAATATATTAGACCAACTATCTTACGTCACAAGCCCCAAAATTCCCCCAAAAATCCATTCTGCAAATGAAAAAAGAATAAAATGTCCAGCGGAAAAGTAATGGCTGAACTAATGATAGTGCATGAAATCACCCCAGATCAGCTTAAAATGTTTTTATACTTCCGTAGAGATGCTCCATATCATGATTTGATTCCAGCACCAACGCAATGGCGGCGAAAATACGACGAACCAATAGGACTAATGGGAACAATAATAACATATCAAAACTAAATATGGTAATTATACCTACTTATGCATTGACGTAACTAAACAAAAAAAACAAAAAAAAACAAGACAAAACAAATCAAAATAAAAACAAAAGAAGAAACCAACGGGATTATGTATCTCACAACTAAACATATCTTTTGGAAACAGATTACCAGATGAACGCGCCATATATACCATAGATTTTATAGCTCAGAACCAAACTACCTCAGAACCAGTCCAGTAACTGAAGCAGGAATCTTAGCGTCCATCAGTCCTGACATCCGATCAATCCTACAGAAGACCCAACATGGAACATCGCCAAAAGTAGTAATTTAAGCTAAACGACAAGCCAGTAAAATAGTCCATTTAGTGTGGATACGTTCCCACACCTTAATTCCGGGAAACGAAAAGACTGACACAGAGGCGAAAAGCAGCCCGAATAAACCCATGTTCAATGACATCTCCTACTGCGTCATAGAAATAAATAGCACCATAAGGAAAAAAATCAGAAAATGATGGGAAAGGTCGACTTTAGGTAGATACCTAGACATTAGACAAAACAGAGAAAATAGGAAGATAAAATACCAGACTTTCAAAACTCCAAACCACAAGACTGATAAAATGAAAAAGAACAGACAGAACACTGTTGGCATGACACACAAAAAAGTACTGGAAAAGGGCAACAAATTGAAACTGCTGCCATTGCCCGATTTCGGAAATAATTAAATATGTATTAAACATTTCCCCCTATTACGACTAGAAAATGGCAAAAAATACAAACAAAAACCTATAGAAGAACAAAGCACATATCATGGATTTACTTGAGGCCTAAAGAAGGGCATATACTAAAATACTGAAACCTAAATCACTAATAGGTAAGAGACGAAAAACTTTTTTAAAAAAAAAACAACACAAACTAGATGGAAAGATTACTAGTAATATCAGGTCCGGCATGGCGAGATCTAGTTGTTAAAGAAAATGCCACCGCACCTCCATCTAATATTTGCCATGTCGAAGAGATAGAGGGAAAGACAAGCGAGCAGGTACAAAAGCTTTATATGGATAACACACTAAAAATACCTAAAAGATAAAACCTCGCTTTTACTTCAGTTAATGATTCGTAAGATTCGAAGAGACAGACCGTGGGTCAAGCTTAAGGCGTGGGTGTCAGGAATTAACTACATAAGCAAATTTAAAAAACAAAACGTAATGGCCCTAATTCTAGTTCATCAAGCAGAAAATACAACCATAAATGGCCACAAAGTCGAAAAGACCGATATCGACAAAAAAAAACTATAACCTACGCAAACCCGATGGAGAAGTGACTGGTAATACAAGGGTCGCCACGGCCAGATCTAGTTCCTAAACAAGATACCACCGCCACCTAAGATTTGCTATGTAGATGAGATAAAAAGAAAGTCGTGCTAGCTGAAGGAAAGGGGGAAAATAGTAAAATTAGAAACAAATAACACAATAAAAGCACCAAGGGCAAACATAGTGACCCCACCTTTAAGTAGAACAAGTTTAACAAACAGGCAAAAAAAGATAATTTTTTAAAAAAAATAATAGACAATCAAAGAAATATAATAAAATGAACAATCGGGTATGGGGAGCGCAGACAGCAAAATTGCAGTACCCAATTTAAAATACCCCTTGAAAGCAGAGTACCATCCAGTGTTAATTATATAGACTTTGTAACATTAAAATCCATCTGACCACATTTTACCATTTTTCTAAAATAGCTGGAGAGTTAATTATTATATTGACCCCAAAATGCCATAAATTTTAATTCCCAGATCGCCAACGATAACTAATGTCTGGCTTGTTATGCAAATTTTAAAATTCTCGTTTAATACCTATGCTGATTTCTCAGTTTATAATATTATCATTTTGGAAGAAGGCGTATGTTATGGATCAGCTGAAGATAATGATCCAAGTGTCTAGCGAATTCAGTCATCAGCACGAGGAAGTCGACGACAATTAGTATGCCATTACAGAGTAAGTGTAACGAATAGACAGGAGAAGAATTCACGTATTTTTACACCCTAGCGTTTATTTGTTTTTCTTGCATTTTTGTTGTGTTTTTGTCTTTGGATTTTGTTGGTTAAAATTCATTGGTTTGAATTCAACACGTAAGAATATACTTAGATCTGTGACTATAAATAGTGTGATTCTGACGACTAGTTTAGAAATAACGAAAGATATGTTCCATTGTAAACTACCATGGCTTCAGAACACTATTTATTCAGCTGTCCTGCTTTTGAAACTTTGAGTAATAAGTAAGAACATGCACGCAATACTAACTGAGGCTTCATTTATTCATGTGGATGTTATGTAAAAAGTGTTTCTGTTATGTGTGTTGTGATTTGCTTTACATAACCTTCTTCTCATTTCTTGCTATGAGAAGGAATTACTCGCATGTTAAGGAGCGTCAATATCCATAGTGGTAGAGAGAGAGAGAGAGAGAAAGAATTCAGGCTCTCTTAAAAGCGTGCTGCCACGATGATAAGACAGCTACACTGAAATGATAAGGTGCCAGCTACCAGCTATATCTGAAATGATAGCCGTCGCCGCGATGATAAACCAGCTGCACTACATCAGCTATATTTATTCCTGTAATGAGAAGACAAAATATCGATTTCCTTTGTCGGTACGGAACTGACCTTTATTTAATTAAACAACACAAATATATTGACTACATTCTAGAAACACATCTAAAAACTTTATAATAAAAGTTCATGCAATACAAATTATATTTTCCTTTTTCCGGCTTTCCAACTTCATTTATTCGTATAACTTCTACTTTTTAGAATATTATACAAATAGTTAATTTCAATCATTTTCAAGTTAGCCAAGATATAAAAATGTAATGAACATAATTAAAGTAACAATTAATTTAAAGAAATGCATTTTACTTATTTTAAAATAGAATATTGATTTAGAATTAATTGCTAGATAATATTCTTTCTTACTTAAAGAATACTTTATTTCAATATTAAATCTAACATGAAGTTGGTAGCAATCTCAACCTTACAATAAAAGGTACATAAATATAATTAAATATAAATTATTTAGAACATTTAAACATTCCGTTACAATATATTATCAATAAAAGAATTCAGTAGCAATGTTGCACACAAAACAATTTTACCATTAAAATCTCAATCAATAAAAATACTTATTCCTAAAATAAGTTATAGCATATACAATTATTTTACCTGTAATGAGAAGGCAACATCTATTTTCTCTGTCGGTACGGAACTGACCTGACCCTTAAATGCGTGGTCTTTTATATGCATCCTGTGTCAGGTTAACGTACCCTTGGAGATAGATGTTTATTCTCTCATCAAGTAAAAGTCAGTTTTTCCTGGTCCAAACCAGCTTAATTTGACGTCATCTGACATAAGGTACAACTCAGATTTGTAGTTCGTTTGGCATTAGCTACGTCCGAACATGATAATCCCTAAATATTCTAAATCAGCAACATGTTTAATATATTAAGCCAGCAGCAATGTCCGTCAAACATTAGATACTGTCCAACATTAGACATGAACCATTCTGTATTTACGTCAGTACGGAAGTTTGTTCTGTGTTTTACCGATAAGACTTTAGGGGCTGACTGACTTCAGTAAGATTTTAGCCAATGCCTGGTTTTACGGAATATATGTTTCACTGATAAGACTTAGAAGCTGACTGACTTTTGCTTTAAAACCTATTTCTTCACAATAATGTACATTCGTATAATAATGATTTAAGTTGCCAACGTTTTGCTATAAATGAATAAAACATTGCTTTAATAATACAATTTAAAGAAAATATCAATCTTATTAATTTTACTAAAAATTCAATCCTAACAATACCCTCTGATTTATTTGAGCCGAGTCCTCGAGGCTCGAAAAGAAAAATCAATTTCATTCATCAAAACAAGATAAAAAGTGAAAGATCAAAAATACAATGATAAACATTGCGAGACATTTCGCAAAGTTTAAAGATACAATGTAAACACTGCAAAATATACTGCAAAGTACCAGGTAAAGTACAAAAAATACAATGAGAAAGTACATTGCAAAATACTCAGTCAAAATCAAAAAGTACAGTACAATGCAAAAGATTTGATAAAATTCCCAAAAAAACACAATGGAAGTGTATTGGACAATACTCAGTCAAATTCCAAAAAATACAATAAAGAGTACAATGAAAAATTCGTGATAAAATTCCAAAAATACAATGGGAGCAACATTGAATACCTTCATAAAATACAATAACGTAACGTGGTACGATATTAAAGAAAAATTAAAAGGTTACATAACTTAAATAACTTTACAATATAAAATTCTACAAAACCTACATAGAAACTAGTCTTGTCAAACGATTGTAACACAAAATAGTAGCATGCAGCTCTTGGTATCTTTATTGTTCTTTTTCTATTTTAATTTACAATTTTTATTTTATTTTTCTTTCTTTTTTTTTTTTCTTCTTCTTTTGTCTCTTCTTCTCTGTTATATTTATTTGCATAACATCAGCAGAACATATGTATGGGTGACTACGTTATTAGATTGGTTCAGCCAAGTGTAATGAAAGAATTCTTGTTCTTATGAATAATGCTAGTAAGCCGATACTGAGATGATCTTCCTAGTTCCACAAAGAATTACCTGTAGCTTTCAAGTAAGAATGGATGCAATAAAGATGGCGTAAAAATTTAGTATTAATCAAGAGTTAGGAAACTGACAATTTAATGTTGTTCTAGCCTTAATAACCATGACGTATGTTCACTTGCAATCAACTTTGACCTGTGCGTGTATGAAATACGTATCGCCTTTGAATTAACCTAAGAACAATGAACATATCATTTAAGCGTTTTTGGTACGGTATGGTCTAGTACATCTTTGAAATGTACGTGTATTATCTGTGACGTGTGAAAGAGAATGTATTGCCTTTATCATTTCAACAAATTTGACTCAGAAGCTGGCCGTATATAGACCAATAGCTGCTCATATCGTGAGAGCTATGCATTACGTTAACTCGGATTCGAGTAATCGCTAGGACACTTTGACTATTTTATATCATTTCACATACATTTAAGTCAACATCAATGGATGTTGCAAAACCAGTGAAGGAAATCACCTCTTCTAACTGGCTGATAGGTAGGCATTATAGCCGTTCCTATAGTACGTACCACAAGGTACAGACCTTCATACAATGGTATGATAATTGTGAGAGAAAAACCTCTAAAACATTGTCGAACCATTTGGCTGACAAACAAAATACATCTGAAGTCAATAAGTTCGAGATGGCTAGGCGGAATTTACAATTCTCCCTCAGATAGGTAAATACGGTAATACTATGTTGAATGTGCTGTTAGCGTATCATATATACGATAGTTTCAGATTTCAATACGAACAGGGTTTTTGATAGCGTAGGCAAAGGATACAAGAAACGTCAGGTGTTTCATTCAAGCTCTAGGCAGAACATTACAACTGTGAGGAATTTTACTTGAGTAGATATAAGCAATAATTATGTTACTACATAAGAAATACAGGAAAAATTAGATCAGTTCTTTAGGAATATCAATTAACGCATTAACCTTATAATATTTGTATTATAAGAAACAAAATAAGATTGAGCAAAAAAACATACCTGTGTGAATTACTACAGTCCAGAAATATTATTCCTATGAATGAATGGTATATATTAAGGAATAGTAAACAATGCACGTATTGTCTGTGATAATGAAAGAGTTCAATTGTACAAGTTCAAGTCACTGTCACTGCGGCTGTCGTTGACTCTGGGTCTGGCGGAGATGTTGCTGTTAGGTCAATGGAAATCCAGGTCTATGGTATAGGTGCATCTCAGTCTGGGTTGCTGGTACCTTGATTTCAGCACTCGACTAGGGATATATACATTCGACATGTGGGATGTTTCAAACGATACTGTGGGAAGAATACTCATCGGCAATATGCATTGTATGCTGGTAAAGGTCTTAGTTGTACTAATTGTTATTCCCATGGTGTGGTGATATTGGTGCTGATGTCTTAGAACTAGTAGTATAGGAAAGTGGGGGACCTGGCTCACTTCCAAGGAGCACCCGGATAACCAAATGCGTGATTGTATCGCCCTATATTTCTATACAAATTCGTCCATTTGACTCGAGGACACTTTCGTTATAGAGCCCCCGGATTAACCCGGTGCCATCAGCACCGCCAACGGCATCGCCAACGGCACCGACGACGGCATCGCCATCAGCGCTGCCACCAACATAGTAAAAAAAATATGCTGCGCTGCCGACAGCGGCGCCGACAGCGCTGCCGACAGCACCGTCGCAAGTGCTTTTGGCACTACTCGGGTGCTAACAGCAACGCAGAATGCGTCGCGCGCACGAGTATACAATCACGCAGAATGCGTCACTTATATTAACTCGAGAACACTATTTTTTAATTAGAATAATAAATACAATATGTATATAAAATGCCATTTACCAAAGGAACCAATAAGTGCGCTTGGTTGTACGAAGGAAAAATCGAACATTGTAACGCGAGTTGTATCGGAGAGTATTGTCATATTCATAACGCGATAATAAAAAAAGGAACAGGAACTCGTCCCTGTATTGAATGTAAAAAAGGACTTCGAGGTAGTATGCCTATCTGTACTCGTTGTGGTGGCAACAAATATCGAACTTTGTTACGTTATTATCGACAACGAAATACCAACGGGAGTGCCAAAGGCACCGCCAGCACCAGAAAAATCAAGAATGAAAATCCACCCACCATCGAAGAATATTTAGAACGTCGACGCATTCCGTGTCACGTTGATGAATAAATAATTATTTAAAGACTATCTATTAATAATTATATTATGTATTATTGTACAAATTGCAACAAAAAATTAACAACCGTCAAATACGATAAATGTTATATATGTTTCAACAACCTTGTGGATACTTGTAATTGCGGAAAACGAAAGCAAAAAATTTATCCTCGTTGTTATACATGTACGTGGACACGTTGTGCAGGCACACCGGATAATCCTTGTGGAAAACCACGACGACGTGAATACCAACTATGTGTTGAATGTATGAATATAAAACGTACCACCAGTGCTGATAGCACCGATGTTGATAACGTTGCAGATATGTTGTATGGTTGATTTAGCGTCGGCAGTACCTTCGGTACTCGCGGCGGTGCTATCAGCGCTGCTATTATTATCTTGTTCTTCGTTTTCTAAATCCAACGAAACTTGACCATATAATTTATCAATCGCGGAAAACTCCTCATCGGTGATTTCATGATCTCGTAGCGTCGTTGAAATCAAGTCCATGATTTTATATACGCGTTTGACACTGTTGTATGATGCCGTATCGCGTTATCTAATTGTCGATGATAACACGATAATATTTTTTTAGACACCTTTGTAGACACCGCGGATAACGTAGTCGACACTGAAATAACAATAACAGGTGGAAATGATGATACAGTAGTAATAATAATTCCTATAGACGCCATCAACGCGATAGTAACATATGAAGTTACATCAACAATCGTGATATATTTTCGTATCCTAGAAATTTGATTATGATAACGCCGGGTTAACGATTCCAACGCTGACGAAAATTCCTTCAATTTCGCTTTTCTATATTTTTGAGGATCATCCATATATAGCTATACATATAAAACATTATCGTAAAATTGCATTAATACTACGTGCTCCACAATTAACTTCACGACGAGATTGTTCCACATAGGGATTATATAAGATTAAATTATGTTTTTGGTTTTTTATATCAATATCAGGTTCAACGCCAAAACTATCATAATATCTCCATGTATCGAGTCTCGGCGACGTTTTGATACGTTTTATAGAAGTCCAATGAGTTCCATCACCATAGTTATCTAGATTGATTACTGCAGCATCAACAGGATGTTTACTAAATGTATTTGAATTCATCACATCGACGTACCCACGTGTAAGCTTACCGATTTGTGCATCATCAAGTAAAACATTATACTTGTTGACGTCTAGAGGTTTCAAAGGTGGAATACTGTCTTTGAGATCGGTGATTTTAGAAGTCGATCTCCTCCAGAAGAAGTCTTTTTTTTAGACCCAAAGATTCCAAGTCCGATAGCGGCACCAACGGTGCTACCGCCAACATGCTGTTTTTTTCTTTCTAGTACCAAAGGTACCAGTGCCAACAGCACCAATAGCACCAAAGCCAACAGCGCTGCCGGCACAACCATGTTGTTTTTTCTTCTTAGTACCTTCGGTACCAGTTCCACGTTTGCGTTTAGTCGAGTACAGATGTGTTCCAAGTCGGGTGCCATCAGCACCAACAGCGTGAGCGTCATCAGCACTCGTGCTGGAAGCGCCGGTGCTGGAAGCACTGAGAGCTGCTTTTAGAATTGTAGCGAGTTCTGATTTCTTAAGTTTGGGAATTTCTTCCGCGATGAGTTTTTCATCTCCGTGTTCATCGACTTCGCTCAGCTCACTCCCATACCTAGAATTTTCGGTATTAGAAATCCGGCTGCAGCTGCAAGTAGTGGACCTATAAAACCACCCTCAACGACATGTTGAACATGTTTTCCATGTTGATCACGACCGTGAAAAATGACATGCTTGACCATTATAACAAACACGGATAAAAAGTTTAAAATCAAAATTAAAATTTAAAATTTCAAAATTAACTCACAGTGACATTGTTCGGGAGCACTTCGAGATAATTAGGTTCGTACAAAACAACAAAAACATGATTGCATGCGGTTGCTATCGGATTCACAAACGTGATTTGGAACACAACAGTGCTCGAGCGAATGTTTTCATCGTAGAGTTCAACCGCGTAGAATCTATACGTGTCACGCCAATTTGTAAACGTCACGTACGAGTTCTTCCCGGGTGCGAAATTGTTTGTGACAACTTGCCATTCTTGATAGAACGCAGCAACACCAGCCTCAGAATTAACGCTAAACTGACTATTATAATCAGATTTCAACGGCATTGTAATACCACCGACTTGAAATTGTTGCGTTTTTATCAACGATGTCGAGTTTGGATTAAACGAATACGAACCGGACGCAGCAACGTTACTCGCAGTTGAATTGAGCATGAAATTAATAATCTTTCTAGGAATACCCGACACGGTTAACTGACCGCTTAATGAGAGTTGACCAACTGCCAATTGATATGGTTGTACGTATGTTTCTAATGTTGGTGGTAGAGTTAATTTGACAGGAACCTTATCGATACGATAACTAGGATAGCTTATATAAATTGAATTAAGATTGATTGCGAATGTTGTCAATGTAGCACCGGACGCCGGGGTAAAGATATCTAACAAATTTCGAAACGTCAGTGTAAATGTAATGCTGGAAATAGCTAGATATCGCTTCTCCGCAAATATGTCAAAGAGATATCGTAGCGGCACTGCAACATCGAATGTCGTTTTTGTTTGCGTGTATGGAACAGTGAGTATCTCCATGTTGTTGTTGTCGATGACGGTAGAATAACTACTATCACATAATTCAAGAACGTAGCCAGCATCACCACGATTTGGATTAGAATTGTAACTTACTGTTTTCGTACCATCAGATGTCATATAATTCACATTCGCGTTGACGTTGTTGAACCATGCAACTGTCGGCCTGGTGATAACTAACGGCCCAGCAGAGTTGTTATACACGGAAAGATTCAAAATAAATCTACCTTCGTTGAGACAACTAAAACTATCGCTGGAAAACGATAACACCGGCGCGAGGGTATTACCCCACGGTGATGATTGTGTAAGATTGAGTGGGATTCTGTTCCAACGAATAAATTCTTTCTCCATATATCATTGGCGTTGAAAAAAATTTTAATTAATAATAAATATAAATTAATCCGCTATTCGTATTTAATCCTGTTGATTGCAGAAGCTAAAAATGCTTGTATGGTAAGTTGCGTAGCAGTAACTCCTCGTAACAAATAATAGCTATCATGTACAGAACTTTCCGTGGCTACATTTGTGATCTTTCCGGTATAATTTCCAGAATTAGCAAGTCCTTGAGCGTTCGTTACTCGAAACGTAAAATTCTTCGAAGATGTATCTGTCGGTACAACGATAACTATTATATCATCGATGTTTAAATTCCTGAGTGTAATACCATCATTCGGCGACGATGTTGACGATGATGCTATTGTGCTGTTTGGAGCCGGGTACACCGCTGTTATGTTTCTAAGATTGCCAGGAAAATCAATTCCGGTGTTATCATATCGCCAACAATAACATTGACATAAATATCGTAGCCGAGATGACGAAATTGTATATCCGGTCGAATCAATATTTGGAAACGTTAATTGAAATGTGTCCGTGAGACAATTTATGTACTCGGATGGTGCTGAATTTATAAAAGTAACAGTCCCACCATAGTTATTCACGATAGATTTATTCGTGTTGGCAATTAAGACAACGGCGTCACGTTGACAAATAATTTGTGTTGAGGTATCTGCATTCATTATACTTATAGTGTTATTTTATTATAATCGCGTAATAGCAAACTGTATTCGTCGCTCGCAACAAGAGGTTCTCGACCAAGTTGTTCACGTGCATCTAAAAATAAATTATCAACACGTGGAATACTTTGCTCGATGAAGCATTTACGTAATCGTCGTTGTCGCTCTAGGATTTCCATGCTAGTCATTGTTGTGTTAAACTGTGCTATGTTTTCTCGAATTCGATTCGCTAACTCGTTTAATCTTGGATGCGGTGCATTCTGCGCTGACGTGGCATCGGTGTTTAAAGTTGTTTTAATATAATCGTCGATTTCGTCAACGAGTTGTTGTTGATGATTTTTAATCGCATCGCCGTTGCAAGATTTCTAGACATCGTCGTGAACGAGTAATCGACGGGTATAAAATCACTGTCGGGAATCTTAGATTCCAGGTTCGGCACTAACGGTGCTGCCATATATATATCGTTGAAAAAAAATTTAATTTAATTTAATTTAATTTAATTTAATTTAATTTAATTTAATTTAATTTAATTTAATTTAATTTAATTTAATTTAATTTAATTTAATTTAATTTAATTAATTTTAGTATAATGAGCGCGCGGGTGCCAACAGCACCATCAACACAGAATGCGTCAACAAAGAAAACAGGTGGATTACGAATCCTTGCTGGTAAATCCGGACGAGGGCGGGCATATCTACAAACCGCAAAGATATTAATTATAGGGAGATCTGGAACCGGTAAAACCGAGCTCGCATTCAACTTGGCGTTTTATTACATCAAGAAGTATAATCGAGTGTGTTATATCTCTCCGCACGCCGAAGATGCTATCGTGGTATCATTCACGGATTGGTGTAAGAACGCGCTCATGCCGTTTGAACATTTTATTTACAATTCGTCTGATAAAACGATGGCGTTGCCAGAATATCACGATTGTTTATATATCGTCGACGATTATTATACAAGCACAGGAAGACCAGCCACGTTAACAACATTCATATCAAAATTAATAAATCAAGGACGCCAACAACGTAATCATATTATTTATATCGCGCAAGCACCTGATCGTATTCCATCCGAATGGTGGTATGGATTTCAATGTTGTTTGAGAACTCCTGACGAGCGTGTATTTGATAAAACAGAATCAACGACACAACAACGTGAGGATTTTAAAATAAACTATGCAGAAAACCATGACGAAGATTGGCAGATGAAAGAAAACAACAATCCAAGATCAACGTGGACGTTATTGATATTTAATCCGCCGCATCACATTTCTCAAATCGTAACACAATTGCGGAGTAAACGTTATGAATCTAGCGGTGCTGCCGCTGCAACAATCCACGAGTATAACGCAATAGCACGTCAAGGAAATTCAAAAGCAGCGTTGACGCATAATGCGTCGCTGTTAGATTTAATCGAACGCTAAATCACTTCGGTAACAGTTTCATATATTCGAGTTTTAATTTAGGATCGTTCGTTTCAGCCATCGCTGCGGTGATCATTGCAATACGATCCTGTTGTCGTTGTCGTTCCGCGGCAGCTGCCGCTGCAGCTGCGATTTCTGCTTGCTTCGCAGCAGCGATTTGATCTCCAGATTGTTTTTTAGATATTATATGTGTTAACAGATTACTGATTGCTGGTATAGCGACAAGAGCTAATTTAACAGCTGTGCCAATCCAATCTGTAGCTCCTCCGAGCACTCTACGTGCATTATAAATTCCACCGTGGACGCATCCTGCGTCATCATCGTAGTCACGAGAATATTTATGCATTATTATAAATATTATCGATATATAAATATCGTTATTGTTATTTATAATAACTATAATAACAACGATGACTTAAAAAATTTATACCACCGGGACCAACTTAAACATCGATGGTAATTTTCATCCTGATATCATCTTAGTAAAATCTCGTAGCGGCAGCACTGGTGCTGCTGCGATCACAATCAACGTTGATGCAAGTGTTAGTTGTGATAAAATATTCATTGTTGCATGTATTAACGATTCTGCGTCTGCGATTAACGGATACGATACAACGATTACAGGTATTTATAATAATAGTCCGCTGATCGTTCCTGCATCGAGTTATGCATGTTTTACCAGGTTGAATTTAATTTCAATGCAACCGTTAGCAGGTGGTCATTCTACCGCGTTTGTCTCAGTGTCAAATCAATCTATGACAGCAGGTACCCCTATGATACTTTCCGGAATCATTGATACGAACTCGGAGATCGCAGCATCAGGAAATTACGGGTTTGTTTATCATTCACTCGTCGGTGGGATAGCATCAATAGGTGCTAATTGGTATAGATCTGGATTAAATTCCACGAACAACGTTATTCAAATTTATAATTATCCATGTATACCTGGCGCCGATGAAAATCCTAATTCAGCAACATTGATTCCGTTACTCACATCAAATTCTACAATATGGCACGGTGTTACGTTTGAAGCATCAGCGAGTTCCGAGTATTCATCATCGTTTCAAGCATATCAAGCATTTACCGGTTCCGGAGAGTGGTATACTAGTGGAAGTACTGTTGGTTTTGTTCAGATAAAACTTCCATTTCCGGTTGTCGCTGATAAATTTTTTATACGAGAAGCGACCAATAGTCCTATCGGAGAACGATTTACTCGATGGGAAATGAAAGGATCCAACGATGGTGTCACGTTTACGACGTTATATTCTTCTAAAGGTCCGCTTTCCAAGGATGGTATAACATTTCCTCTCGACAATGTTACCGCGTATTTATATTATCGTTTTAATGGAATAGAAGGAACCGGAATAAATTGTGGAATATCGGAATTAGGACTTTCAACAAATTATGCTCCTGTGAGATTGTTAGATGTTCTACCATCGTTAACAAACAACAATAACAATTATGGAAATAATGTCATCATGGCAATGCCAGCTAACACGAGCGTGTATTTTTGGATAGTTCCGACAACGACGGTTACAGGATCCAGTTACGGTTATTTACAGATTAAAAAATAAAAATTAACCTGTATATATCATGTTAAAAAACAAGCGAACAAGTCGAAATTATATCACTGTCAACTCGGATATAAACTCGTTAACCGCGAGTGAAAATATCTATACAGGTGTCGGAGATGTCAACGTGTCCATGTACAAATTTGTTAAATACATCGATGTATTTATGATTATCAATCGATCATCATCGAATGTTCTAATACTGTACTCGGCTGCATCAAATAAAATAGCTAAATTGATTACTCCTGGTCATTTTGGTATTTTCGCATGGGATGGATATAGATATCAATTAGTAGCGATCACTAACGCGGTTATCAACAACAACAACAATCACGCGGTGATTACCACGACGGCAGCAGCTCCGTTAACAGTTGGACAAACCCCTCAGTTGACAATTCAGTTACCGTTGAGTAACCTATATATCACATTAACGACAAACGGGAACAACGTGAACATGTTTAATAATTCTTCGTTGACATGGTTGGTAATCGCAAAGACTAATTTTTATATCTCCGGATTAACAACCACGTTGTCGTACAAAGTAAAAATAGGAACCACAAACACGTTTCCGTCACAAATCGCGAACGATTCCACGCAAACTGAATTTGAAAGCCTCGTGTATACGACGCTGGCTCCTGGAGCATTGCAGACACTTAGCGTCGAAATAACATCCACGGGTGGAACTACGACGACGATTCTTGGAAATAGTTTTATCGTGTTAGAATTTTATCCACGTTGTTAAAATATAGCACCATTATTATAACAATGCAACAAATTAACATCGACAATATTGTTCCTGACGAGTTTTTTTCAATTCAGCTTTCCGTCCCCGCAAACCAACCAGATTACATACAATATTTTTCAGCATCGTTGAATTTAAGTAATCCACGAATGCGTTATTGTATCACACACTCGAGTATCATCATCGATACCGCAGGGATTTATAATGTACAATCAACGCAAACAGTGATCATCACTGGAGGATCTCGTGCTGGTACAGTAGTTATTCAACCTGGTTATTATGACATTGCTGCGTTGACCGCGTTGTTGTTTATTACAATACCATTTACGGGTGCCAATTCGTTTAAAACGAACAATGCAAGTGGAGGTCAATTAGATTTAACGAATGCGGTTTCTATAAGAAAAACACTCGGTTATACTAATTCGATCATTCCCGCAGGAGCAATCTCCGAGAACGTTGTCGACGTAACACTCGGATATGACACAGCGTTTTTCTCGTGTGATTTAATTAATCTTGCTACTCCGGTGTCTCCAATTTATTTTAATATTGTTCCGGTGAATCCAACATCGGTGGGAAAAATTATTTACGACGATAGTAATCTAATCATACCATTGTTGAAAAAGAATCCCTCATCGTTTAGATGGCGTGTATATAACAGAAATAATGAATTATACGACATAAACACACCGATCACTATTCACATCGATGTTGCTGGATGGAGAATTAATTAGCGATTTTGCGTGCTAAATACTCATCGAGAGTTGGCGGATTTTGTTGTCGGCGTCGATAATACCAGACAACACTACGATACGATTTTCTTCCACATGTATCACATAAATGTATGTTTCCGCGAACTCCAACGCCACAGCGCCGACATGGTACTGTTCCAGCATGTGGACTCGCTCGTAACAAATACGCATGTACCGCGCAAAACTTTCCAATGCATTTCTTATTACATCGTTGTAACGTTGACGTGGTCAACCAATCACAACAATTGCAAGCCTTTGTCGGCATTATTTAATTATTTTTTATTTTTAAATTAAAGATATATATAGTATAATATATAAAAATGTATGAGGATTATTATAACCGTGTTAAACGAGTTGTCAGCGCTGTTGGCGCCGACGACGATGATGACTTACTTGCAGCACGTATGGATATTATTGAACGATGACGAGCTCACAACGATGAAATCACTCAAAGCGGTTTCAGCATCGATAACTCATTTTCTGGCGCTGATACGTATACTAGATTCACACCTACAGTTCGACATCGAGCAAATCATTTTATTGTTGGAGATCTCATTAACCTGTTTGAAAAATATATTCCAGCAAAATTAGAAACCAAACCGATGTTAAAAGTCAATGTGACGTATGATATCGATTCGTATTCGGTGTCGAATCCTGAAGATATCAAACAAATCTCGTTGCAAGGCTCCCCACAGATTATAACACGATCTAGCGATTTAGAAGACGCCGCCAAGGATATCTTTGAGTCTATTTCCAATAATTACGAATCGTTCACGTCGTTGAAATCTGGACTTGTATTCAAAAATATAAATTTTATCGAGCTATCGCTTCATGATTTTACACCTTCAAACGGATCATCGTACAAACCTCTCCCAGATTATATCGCTGCGAAGCATGCATGTATCAACGTGAAAAACATCGATGTCTTGTTTGGGCGTTGTTGTCAGCGAAATTTCCTGCTAGTAAGAACGCTGATCGTGTCACCAAGTATCTCGAACATGTCAACGCGATTGATGTATCAAATATTAAATTCCCAGCTAGCATCAACGATGTTGCTAAAATCGAAAAACAAAATGAACAATTGTTTCCATGTGGCATCAACGTATTTTCTTTTGATGATCTCGGTGCTAAACGCACCACCAATGGTACAGCCGGTGGCACTCGCGGTGCCGATAGCACCGGCGATAGCGGTGCCGACAGCACTGCTGACGATAATAAAAAAGAAATCCTGACTGTGTTTCCGTTAAGAATATCTCCACGTGCCAAGCATGACACCAGCGCTGGCGGTGCTGATAGCATTCGCGTCGGCGATGACACTGGCGCCGTGAACTTGTTGCTGTATGAAAACCATTATGTGTGGATTAAAAATTTATCAGCGTTGATTTCAAACGGGAAAAATAAGATTTATTACTGTTATAGTTGTCTTAGTATTTTCCGACAACATGATAAATTAATCGAACATAACAAATATTGTTTCGAAGTCCGTGCAGTAACAACTCCGGATCCCGAGGATGCATTTATATCGTTTACTAAATTTAAGCGAACGAAAAAGATTCCATTTGTTTTCATCGGAGACTTTGAAGCATTTAGCAACCCAACTGTATCAACGAATCTTTCACAAATTTCTTTTCAAACTGCTGCAAGCTATTGTATAAATCAAGTATGTGTCAATGATCGATTTAGTAAAATATCTCCGTGTTATCACGTTGGCAGCGCTGGTGGTGCTGATAGCACTCGCGCCGACGATGAATTGCCTGCGAACGTTCATATGTTAAAATATTTATTTAGTTGTATCAACGACATTAACACGTTGTTGAGTTATCGTGAAAAAGATTTTGAGACAGCATCATCGTTTATATCAACGAAGAAATGTTATTTTTGCAAAAAGAATTTTGGTGCTGCTTCTACAAAGGTTCCATTTTATAATATCGTTGAGGATAAATTTATTGGTGCTGTTCATCAAACATGTCGAAAGTTCCAAGATTTTTATCCTGTTGTGTTTCATAATCTTCGCGGATATGACAGCCATCTTATTGTGACCGCGTTAGGTCATCCAGAGATTGCCAAGTATATTGTCGATCATGGGATTAAAATAACATGTATTCCAAATAACACAGAGCGATTGATGTCGATTTCTGTTGGGAAACTTCGTTTCATTGATAGTATGCAATTTATGAATGCATCGTTGGAATCCCTTGCTGGTAATATGAAATCGTTTCCGTCTGTCACAAAATATGTGAATACATATTATGCTGCCGAAGATGCAGCGATTAAGGATGCTATCTATTCATGTTTAACGTCCAAGGGTGTTTTTCCATATGAATGGTTGGATTGTCCTGAGCGATTCTCTGAAACATCATTACCGTGTATTGACAAATTTTATTCACGACTCCGTGGCTGTGGAATCTTTACGAGTGATTATAATCGTGCTATTTCTGCATGGAACACAATGAAATGTCGTACTATGCGCGATTATCATGACGCGTACATGATCTCGGATGTGTTAATGTTGACGAATATTTTTGAAAATTTTAGATTAACGTCGATGAAACATTATGGACTCGATCCAGCTCACTATTATTCCGCACCTTGGTTGTCATGGGATGCATTACTAAAATTAAGCAAAATCAAACTAGAATTGTTTACCGATGTGAATATGTATTTATTTATCGAAAAAGCTATTCGTGGAGGTATCTGTGTGATTACAAAAAAGCATGCCCGAGCCAACAACAAATATATGAACGATTATGATGCTACTAAACCAACCAACTATATTATCTATTTGGATATGAATAATTTGTACGGAGGTGCGATGACTACTGTGATGCCTTATGATGGTTTTAAGTGGATTACTCCTGATGAATTTACCACTCAATAGTGTAAGTGCGACAGCAGCTCCAGTGCTGACAGCACCGGTGCCGGTACCATTTCTTCGATTACACTCAATGATCGCGTTGGTGCATTTGTGGAATTTGACGCTGATTATCCAGGTTATCTCCATGATGCACACAACGATTATCCGTTTCTCGTTGAAAAGATTATCGTGGACAGAAGTTTATTGCCAGAGTATCAACGATCGTTATCAACATCGAATTCACGTTGTCGCAAGCTTGTCCCGTCGCTAACAAATAAACGAAATTATGTTTGTCACGTAAATATGCTCGCGAGAGCCGTCGACGCTGGGTTGATTATCAAAAAAATACATCGTGTATTAACATTTAATCAACGTTGTTGGATGGCATCCTACATCGATGGAAATACTGCACGTAGAACTGCTGCTACGACCGATTTTGAAAAAGATTTTTTTAAACTGATGAACAACTCGGTGTTCGGAAAGACCATGGAGAATATACGACATCGCGTCAACGTGGAAATAGTCGTTGATAAGCATCGTCGTGATAAATTAGTGGCTTCAAATACGTTTGTCAGAATCAAACGAATCAATGAATCGTTGCCGTTGGTGACAAAAAAACAACCTACGTTACGATTGGACAAACCGATTTATGTTGGCGCGTCCGTACTCGATATTTCAAAAACGATGATGTACGACTTCGTTTACGGATTTATTAAACAACATTGGTGTAACGCTAAATTGTTATTTACAGATACCGATTCGCTCGCATATGAGGTTCCTGGAGGTAATTGCAACGATGATGTGTACCAATATATCTACGAACACCGAGATCTATTTGATTTATCAGATGTAGATCCTAAGGGAATCCATGGAATGTATCATGATAACACTAACAAAAAAGTGATCGGAAAAATGAAAGATGAATTTGCATTCAAGATCATTCGAGAATTTGTTGGCATACGTAGCAAAATGTATGCTGTGCTAACTGATGAAAATAAAGAATCCAAAAAAGCTAAAGGAATTAGTAAGAACGTTGTTAAAAATAAGCTTTCTTTCAGTAACTATTTGGAAGCGTTATCTAGAACACCTGGAATACCTTTGGAAAAAATAACTACGATGAATTTAAGCTCACATTGTCACACCATATATTTATCCGAGTTGACAAAATCTGGATTAAGTAATTTCGATGACAAACGTGTTTGCGTAGATGGTATTAACACTTTTGCGTTTGGTCATTATCGAGAACCAACATGTTAATGTTCTCGAGTTAATATACATGACGCATTCTGTCTGCGTTATTGTATACTCGTGCGCGCGACGCATTCTGCGTTGCTGTTAGCACCCGAGTAGTGCCAAAGGCACTTGCGACGGTGCTGTCGGCGCCGCTGTCGGCAGCGCAGCATATTTTTTTTACTATGTTGGTGGCAGCGCTGATGGCGCCGCTGATGGTGATGCCGTCGTCGGTGCCGTTGGCGATGCCGTTGGCGGTGCTGATGGCACCGGGTTAATCCGGGGGCTCTATAACGAAAGTGTCCTCGAGTCAAATGGACGAATTTGTATACAAATATAGGGCGATACAATCACGCATTTGGTTATCCGGGTGCTCCTTGGAAGTGAGCCAGGTCCCCCACTTTCCTATACTACTGAACTGACCCTTCGTGTGGGCGAAAAAATACGAAAATCACAGAAGAGTTGTTCTGTCATTCCTGAGTTCACGTAGTGTAGCTGACGGCGTGATGTCTCATGATAGCAAAGATGTTGGTGCGAGTCTCTCTCATGGATTATAGTTATACGTGTGACACCTGTATTCATGATGTTGTGTTCTCCAACTTTTATGAGAACTTTTGTTGGAATGTCAACTCAGGAAAATAGGAAGAAGAGAAAAATGATGAGTTCCTAGATAAAAAATGTCACATGATGATGGAAATGTCTTGTAGAAAGTTACGGAATCGTAGCTGGAATATGAGACTCTTGCTGTTACGGAAAACTTTATGAAGATGTTAGTCCAATAATGTCGTTTTTCCAAGAATCTTCTCCATAACTTTTCAAAAGAAATAATCACTCGAAACGGTGTAGATAGGCTAGATCTTGGGAACATTGGCTCTGCGAGAGGGTCTAGAGATCTGTAACATTCTCCATCCACATGTTATGTAAGAAAGTTGTTGTTATTGTAATAAAGGTTGTTGTACGGCTACATCTTTGAGAGAGAGAGAGAAAGAGAGATAGCTCTCTTAACCGCGTGCCGTCACAATGTTAGACCAGCTACATCTACATAATTATTTTGCCTGTAATGAGAAGGCAACATCTATTTTCTCTGTCGGTACGGAACTGACCTGACCCTTAAATGCGTGGTCTTTTAAATGCATCCTGTGTCAGGTTAACGTACCCTTGGAAATAGATGTTTATTCTCTCATCAAGTAAAAGTCAGTTTTTCCTGGTCCAAACCAGTTTAATTTGACGTCATCTGACATAATGTACAACTCAGATTTGTATTTCGTTTGGCATTAGCTACGTCCGAACATGATAATCCCTAAATATTCTAAATCAGCAACATGTTTAATATATTAAGCCAGCAGCAATGTCCGTCAAACATTAGATACTGTCCAACATTAGACATGAACCATTCTGTATTTACGTCAGTACGGAAGTTTGTTCTGTGTTTTACCGATAAGACTTTAGGGGCTGACTGACTTCAGTAAGATTTTTGCCAATGCCTGGTTTTACGGAATATATGTTTCACTGATAAGACTTAGAAGCTGGCTGACTTTTGCTTTAAAACCTATTTCTACACAATAATGTACATTCGTATAATAATGATTTAAGTTGCCAACGTTTTGCTATAAATGAATAAAACATTGCTTTAATAATACAATTTAAAGAAAATATCAATCTTATTAATTTTACTAAAAATTCAATCCTAACATGGACATTAAAAAAGACGTCCTCTTGGATATACAGAACTTTGATTTAAAACAAATTCAAATTTAGCCACACCTACTATGTAACTGTATGTTTTATAATCCATATACCATCTTCTTGGTGTAAATTAAAATGATTCGCTCTGCATGCATTTACACTGTAATAATATAATTTTGGACAATTCTAAATTTTATGACCTTTTTGTGTAAGAGTATAATGACCCCAACCCTGTGCTAATAGAAGATATATGACTACGTATGTATTACATTTTGGAAAAGAAACGCTGAAGTCATCAGACACATTTATTATTTTTCTAAAAATGAACACATTTATTCGAATCAAGGTAAATTCATCAAGATATTACTTCAAAATGGAATAGAGCTATATGGTCATAATGATGATAATGCTGAGTTTTTTTAAAACTTTGAAAGAGGATATTATAAATTTTGAAAATTCCTCTGTTATTATTTGTGGTGACTGGAATGTTGTTCAGGACATGGAGCTTGACTCTTATAATATCTTGCATGATAAACACTCCATGGCCCGAGCAGCAGTCCAGGACATCAAGAATCAACTAGATTTACTGGATCCTTGGAGAACAGTCAATCCTGACAGTAGAGTATTTACTTGGCATCAGGCAAGCCCTGTGAAACAGAGTAGACTGGACTATTTTTTAATCTCTGAGGACATGTTTTCAAATTGTATAGACGCCTCTATTATTCCTGGCTAGAAAACAGATCATTCAGCAATAACACTCAAATTGTCTATATGTGCAGCACCGAGAGGTCCTGGATACTGGAAATTCAATTCAAAGCTATTAAAGCAAAATGAATATATTAAATTGGTAAAAAAATGTATAACTAGCACAGTAGAAGAATATTATTGTGAAGGTGATAAGAAAAACCCACTTCAGGTGAAACTAACATGTAATGATCAATTGTTTTTTGAAATCCTTAAAATGATAATAAGATCAGAATCTATTATGTATTCACAAGCTAAAGCAAAACAGGAAAAACAAAATCTCAGGAAAATGGAAGCTGAAATAAATACCTTACATGCTTTAGTGAATCAAAATAATAACCCCACTACGATGAAAGAATTGAACAAAAAACAAGCGGAGTTAGAAGAAATGAGGAAAAAAGAGGTGGAAGGTATAATGTTAAGATCTAAGGCACGATGGTATGAATCTGGTGAAAAAATTCTAAATATTTTCTTAATCTCGAAAAGAGAAATTACACAAACAAAACAATAAAAGAGTTAACTAAGGAAGATGGAACAAGGGTAACAGATTCAAAAGAAATATTAAATCAACAGAAAGACTTTTATGAAAAATTATACCAAAGTAAAAACAAATGTAACTTTCAAACGCTTAACCACTTTTTTAACCATGATAAAAAAAACTCTCAGATTTTGAAAGAAGTTCATGTGAAGGTAAGTTAACGTTTGAGGAATGTGGTTTAGCACTAAAAAATATGAAAAATGAAACTAGCCCTGGTTCTGATGGATTTACGGTAGAATTTTACAAATTCTTTTGGAAAGACCTAGGCGGTTTTCTCTTTAGGTCTCTAAATACTGGATATGATATGAATCATTTTTCAGAATTTCAGTCTTAGGGGATCATAACGTGCATTCCAAAAGGAGATAAAGACAGGAAATTTATAAAAAAAATTGGAGACCAATCTCTCTACTTAATGTGGATTACAAGATTGCTTCAGCGTCAATTGCTAATAGGGTCAAAAAAGTACTCCCGTTTATCATCAGTGACACCCAAAAGGGTTTTATGAAAGGGAGATTCATTGGTGAAAATACAAGATTGTTGTATGACCTGATGCAATACCTTGAGGAAAAAAATGAATTTGGTCTTCTCCTATTGATAGACTTTGAAAAAGCGTTTGACTCAGTTGAATGGGACTTTCTAGAAGCTGCTCTGAAGTCTTTTAACTTTGGAGAATCAATTTGTCACTGGTTCAGGCTATTTTGCAATAAATCAAAAAGTTGTGTTATTAATAATGGACATTTATCCCCATTCTTTAATTTGGAGAGAGGTTGTCGCCAGGGAGACCCCTTATCACCCTATTTTTTCATAATAGGAATTGAACTTATTGCAACAGAACTAAAGAAAAACACAGATGTTACAGGCATTTTTTATAATGAAATGGAGTTTAAAATAGGGCAGTACGCTGATGATGCTTTTCTATTATTAGATGGTTCTCAGTTGTCCTTGAGGACAACCATGCAGATTTTAAATGATTTTGCTTTCGTGTCAGGTCTGCACTGCAATGTTTTGAAATCGAAAGCAATTTGGATTGGAAACAAAAAATATTCTAATGAAAAAATATGTCCAGAAATTGATATTAACTGGTCAATGTCTAATTTTAGATTGCTGGGAGTATATTTCTCTTTGAACTTGGAGGATATGGTAGAGCTTAATTATTCGATGAAGTTAAAGGAAGTTAAGAAACTGCTTGACTGGTGGAGTAGAAGAAATTTATCTATTATTGGAAAAATTACTTTGATAAAGTCCTTGCTTTTGCCTAAATTCATTCATCTTTTTGCAGCTTTGCCAAATCCTCCACCCCACATAGAAAAGGAACTGAATACATTATTTTTCCAGTTTATTTGGGGCAGTAAAACTGAGAGAGTTAAACGAGACACACTTATTGCTTCTTTTGAGGAAGGGGGGTTAAATATGATTCACTTGCACTCATTTGTGTGTTATATAAAACTTACCTGGATTAGGCGCCTCTTAATAAACGAAAATGGCTTATGGCAAAAACTGGTTTCTGAACAAATATTTGGAAAATTTGGAGGTATGCTGTTACTTTCAATAGGAAAAACTAAACTAAAAGTAATCTCTAAATTAATTAAAAATATTTTTTGGCGTGATGTTATTTATGCGTTATCTCAATGGAAAAATGAACCATCTACTGTCAATGAATACTTGTCTCAAGATATTCTTAATTTAGTGACTGTAGATAATTTTAAATCATACACAAGGTGGAGAACAAATGGTATTATAATTATTAAACATCTTTTTGATGCACAAGGGTCTCTATTAAGTTTTGATGAAATAAAACAAAAAACAAAAACAAATAATTTCATACAGTACTTTGCTCTTATTTCAAAGATCTCTGTGATGTGGAAAAAGAAAATTAAAACTTTCTATGAAAGTGGAAATAGTTTTCTTGTAGCTTTGGACAAAACATCTCTCCTCAGGGTAAGAGCAAAGAATAAATTTATCTATAAAGACCTGATAAGAACCAAAATAATAAAGCCAAATGGTAAACAGGAAACTTGGTCCAGACAGCTAGAGTGTGCGATTGGTACAAATAAATGGACCAACTCTTTTGTTTCGGCTAGATTTTGTACAAAAGACACAAAACTGATTAGCTTTAACTTTAGATTTCTCCACAGAAATATTACCACAAACCAGTTTCTAAAAAAGATTAATTTAAGTGATAATGATAAATGTACCTTTTGTAATGAGGGAATAGAAGAAATTGAGCACTTATTTTATGACTGTTTAGTTACTGAAAACTTTTGGAAACTGTTGGTAGAATGGATACAAACTTATGACCCAAATTTTCGAATTACACGAAAAGATGTCTTTATAGGAAATAACAACTTTGACGATCTTATTAACTTCCTAATTTTGCTTGCAAAATATGTTATATACAGATCACGTTGTGCATCAAAAAGCCCAAATCTTGCCTATTATAAAAATTGTGTTTTATCATATAAAACGCTGGAAAAATATGTCGCCAAAGTGAATAACAGCAGTGACGAGTTTAAAAGAAAGTGGACCCTATTATCAACTTTGGTACATGAATTATTATTATTATTATTACTATTTTTACTTTTAAAATTTACATATTTATTATTATTATTATTATTATTATTATTATTATTATTATTGTTATTATTATTATTATTATTATTATTATTATTATTATTATTATTTTTAAATGCAATTTCATGCATCTTGGGGTTTGTATGCGAGTATGACTTTGTGTACAATAATTGTGATTGTAAGTAAGTGTCTGTGTGTGTATGTGTGTGTGTGTTGTGTAGGGAACACATGTAGAGATCAGGACACAAAAGAATTTAAGATCATGCCCCATACGCCAGGTCAGGTGGTGATGTAGGGGAATATGTAAAATCCTGATACCTTGTGTTCAATAAAAAAAAAAAAAAAAAAAAATGGAATAGAGGGCTTACAGAATATGATGGCATAAGGCTGTATTAGCCTGTGTGTTATATCGGTCCTGCTCTTACTGCTTTGGATATGCAATATATACCCGTTGCAAGTGTCAGCTAAAGGAGACAGTACCCACTGTGAAGGACTCACGACCGAAAGAATGCTGGTTCAAACGTCATTTTCAGCACAAGATTGACTATACATGGCATGCGGTATTATATTGGAGGAAGAACCCAGGACCCCCCCCCCCTCCCGAAAGAACCAGCAACCCACGAGAAGCTACTGGCAAGCTTTCTCAAATAATTACATTAGCCGAATCTTAGAATCCAACCCACGCAGACGGAGGTGAGATGTCAGTGATCCGTAACGGAGAGCGCTTTAGACCACTCTGCCACTTGCCTCCCTCCCCCACTTCGTATATATTGAATTGTATTGTGTAATTGATCTTTGTATATAATTGAGGGTAGGTGTTGAGCCTGCAGCCGTATGCCTTGTTACTTTATAGAAAAAAACATTTTAGGTTGCTCAAATTCTAGGAGAGAAAAGTACAAACGTCCGATTCAAATTTTAAACAAAATTCTAAGTTACATAAATAAATGAGTTTATTAAGTGTTAAATTTGTGGTGAAAATTAAAAAAAAAACTATTGACAAGAACATGGAACGTCGAATTAAAGTCTCTAAAAGGTGCAAAAGTTTTGCCAATATTCCAAAATCAAACTGATATTATAATCCAGGAAATGTCAAACTCACATAATACAGCTGAACAAACTACTTGTGAAAATGGAAAAACTGTTAACACGTACTCATTGCTTCACGATAAAAATGTAAATTTCATGCGGACTTTTAATTGACAATCAGTACTATAATAAATAGTGAAACAGTGAATTTATAGAACAAAGTACATAAATCTGAAAGAAGAGGATATTTTATTCCTCTAATTCCTTTTTCAATAAGAAAATAAAAAAACATAATTAAAACTGAATAAAAGATGAGTGCAATAATGCTTCAATACTCGGTGAATATTTTTTTAATCGAGCATAAATCTGGATTAGAGATAAGGATATTAATCAAGGTTTTCCTTATCTTTGGAAGATCGTAAGTAAAAATGTATATTTTAGCTGAATAACAATGGTTCTCTAATATATAATCACCATAAAATATAGCAAAAACTAAGTCATATTATACATTTATGGGAAAAAAAGATGTCAACTTAAATAATGTTTGGCGCAATTTGAATTACATAAATTTTTTTAAATGAGCGAAATTCAATCAAAATATTTGTTGCATATGATGCATTACTTGTACAGTGTTTCAAAGCTATACAAACCCAATCTCAGATGTCTTCAATGCAGATTCTAAAATTATTTTGAATGGATTCAAGATGTATTTCTTCTTTGATACATAAATAAATGTTCACATAAAGGTGAACTATCAAGTCCTCAAATAAAAGGAATTCTAATTTATAATCTATGAAGTGATATAGTTCTATTATTAATAAAGAATTAGAGACATATATCTTTGTAACATTGTTGTCTCTGAAACAATTCCGAACAAAATTAATAACCTTTTATCAAGGCTGACACACACACACACACACACACACACACACACACACACATATACATACATACATACATACATACATACATACATACATACATACATACATACATACATACATACATACATACATATCGCGTAAGGAAGGCTAATTCTGGTCTTCTTTTCCTCGTCAACTATGGTAATGTCAATGTGAAGAGACTAGTCTTCATGGCTTTAATTAAACGCAAATTAGTCCATTATCGTCATGCAGTTGTATGTCTTTGATCTCAGGATTTGATCCATATATTGAAGTTCTATGTAAATATATTCGAATTTAGCAGGATCTTAAAGAATCATTTTGGTATGGAAATCTTTATAGTCAAATTTTGGTATGACTACTAATTCAATTGCGGAACGTGTTTTCACACTTTGTAGCATTAAATTCATAGGACTTAATTGCAACAAAATCAAAATATACAACGATTAGGTTTTGTTAATTGTCCATAAGAATTTCGACACCTTTTGGAAATATTGTTGTTTTTTTTTGTATTTACACTATTCGCATGACTAAGATAAATCACATGATTATTTGCTTACTTAATCCAATAGAAATTATCATAAATAAACTTAATCGTATAGATTTTACATTTCTTGTGGCATGAATCGAACTAGCATTGGAAGCATTCAACGAAGTGGAAAAGGGGCCCCGAGTGGTCTAAAGCGCTCTACGTTACGAATCACTGCCATCTCATCTCTGTCTGCGTAGGTTCGAGTCTCAGATTCAGACAATGTGGGTATGTGAGAAAGCGTGCCAGTAGCTTCTCGTGGGTCGGTGGTTCTTTCCGGTTTTTTTTCGCCGAGTTCTTCCTCCACCATTAATACTGGTCGCCATGTATAGCCAAACATGTGCTGAAAAATGGCGTTAAACACTACAACAACAACAACGAAGTGGAAAAACGTAATAATTAAATCATGTCCAAAATAATTTTATATCTTGCTTTTAATGAATGAGTTTATTCAGACGATTTCTAGAAGTCTGATGATCAATTTTGAAAATAAATTTTAATTCAATTGGTTTAATACTTACTCAAATTAAAAGCATGAATGTCTCCAACCATTTCTAAATGAACTAGTGTGTATTAATTGTAATATTAAAGTCGGGAATCACAGCATTCATATTGTAAAATGGTCTCCCTCGAAGTAAGAGGGATAGTTAATTGGATTTAGCTACCTTATCTAGGGAATGACCTCTATCGATATTATGACCCGGTGTGAGTGAAAGAGAGAATATCAACAGAAAACTAGACAGGATTACTATGCAGAAATACGAGCCCCTTTAGATAAGAAAAATAACAAATTTAAGCAAACAAATTAAAAGTGGTAATTTAAATTCAACTTGCATGATATCAACAGGATTTAAAAGAAATATCTAGTTTGGATTTATTACATCATCAAAAAGAGTGGTGAAAACAGCCAAATAAATTGGAGCGCAGTTGTGACATTAAGGATACACATAGAATTTTCATGTTGCAATGTTACAAGTATGGACCCACATGGAAGGCCCACTTTTATAGATATTGGATAATGTAAGATAAGTATTTGAAATTTACTGATATGTATATCTATACTTTTGGATAAACTTTAGTCCATAATTGTAGATTGTACTGTTAAATAATGGTAATTTGCAAAATAACATGTTGACATTGATTTTTTTAGTTAGGAATATTCAAAGTAGCGGGCTGTGTAAGAATTTGATGAAGCTTTCCAATTAGAAATGACTCAGATCGTTGGAATTCATGATATTAGTATGTGTTTTCGTTCTAGTGAAAATAGTATATATATATATATATATATATATATATATATATATATATATATATATATATATATATATACATACATACATACATACATACATACATACATACATACATACATACATACATAAGATATGGTGAACAATTATTCATTCCAATTTCATACCAGTCTTTGGGAATCTATGATCAGAGTTTGCAATTGTGTTCAGAAATAATTAGAAAGGACTTACTTAAATCACTCATTGGATCTGCAAACATTTTCATTGTCTGGATTAATATATTTCTTGGGATTATTAGGATTTCAGTCAAAGACATTCTGGATCTCATCATTGTTATACAAGAGGACATTCAAGACTATTGGAATTCATTCCGAACATTCTATTATTTTGCAATTGTGATAAAACCTATTTAATTATATTTGGTTTAATTCACAGTATTGTAAATGTTTCTTAAATTTATACTTTGCAATTTTAAGAATTAAATTATGTTTTTACTTTAGATAAATTGTTGTATTCACATCTTTCTGTTATGTTGTTCGAGGCCTTGGGTCATATCATGCACATTGTTTAATTTGAACCGAATTTATGTTTTCCTCTGTAGTACAACGCTAAATACTGAAATAACTAACAATCTATGAACATTTGGTACAATTTAACCTTTGTATAAAAGATATAATATGTTCCCTCATTTGGAGAGGATTTGCTTCGATACTGAATCTGAGCCTGTCGTAATTTTATTGATGAACGTCATATCCTCCTTGAAGCGAAAACATGACTTAGAAAATCGAGCTTATCACTAATATCCTTGCCATGTTTTCTTTGATTAAATACATAAAGGCATGCGATAAAATAAATGTCATATTATGGTGTTTTAGATTTTACAACAGCTTTTTATGACCTATGAAGAGCAGGACTATTTGTATATTGTCTTGATTTGTCAGTAAAATATTTCAACATTATTTAAAAGTATGTTAGATCATATCAAATCCTGCATATCAATGAAAATTAATTATCTGAATTTTGTATGTATTTTTATGTGCTCAAATTTTCCTTTGATTTTCTTTCAAATTAAATATGTATAAAATCACATGAGACAAAATGAATGCAGCATTATGATAACTGTTTCTATATTCTGGATCGAAATAAGTTGTTCCAATGCCCAAAACATATTAATTACGTTATAAGTAAGACGCGACTATCCGAACACAATACCTAACTCTCAGGTACCAGAACTGTAATGATGTTTGCTGTTCTATCATACACAAACGTGTTTTAACAGGATCGAAGACACAGGCTATAAATGCACCGGAACTACCTCATAATGCTAGCGGAAATTAAAACTCAGGACAATGTTCAAATTCCACTTTATTTCAATTTAGAAATGAAAGGTATATACATGAAATTATAATTACCAATTGACATCCTTATAGTAACTTAGAGAAACTTAGAGTTGTATCGTAAATAGTGTATATGGATAGTTGGTTATGTGAAAGAAATTAATACGCAATGACATAAATATGATCAAACAGTTTATGAGGTACGACTCTGTCCTGACATGAAAAACATTAAATAAAGGCCGCGGGTGGTTACACCCTATGCCCACCGCTAATGCGCCAGCGATCTAATGTTCTCGTCGCCCATAAAGGATCGAAATTTGTCAAGGGATTATATATATATATATATATATATATAGTTGTATTCGAATCTATCCGAATAAAATTCTGAGAATTCAAAAGATTTATTACAAATATATAAACATTGGTATTTCCTCGACATGCACAGAAAGTTAATCTTGAATTAAAGAATCGCTTGATGGAAAGTAACTGTTAAAAGATGGATATCTCTGTTTAAATATTTCAGTACTTGGATGGAAATAATGACACATGTGACAGGTTAGTTTGGAATTAAGATAAATATTGCTAAATTTAGTGTTTTACAGGCATGATTTAAATAAATGTGTTGAACCCTGTAATTCTTTGGGTATAAGTGAAATAAATATTTTATTGTTGTAGGATTTTTGTTTCTTTACATTTATTTAATCGTCACGAGTTTCGTGGTGTAAGAAAATATTTTAGCATATGCTAACTTTCTCTTTGCTAGATAATTTTGACATACTTTTGCTTCAAATATATGTATATAATATGGTTGGTTTGAATTGCTTGATTTCTCTTTGATTAAGAGTGATTACATACCATGGATTATAAATCGTTCGGGTAAGCCCAAATTATTCATTTCTGGATCTACCGTATTCAAACCCTAATTTTGTTATACTACTCTTCGTCATTTTGATGGAGGAGATAATATATGCAGTTATGCCACATCGGGGCAATATTATTAGTTCGCAATGTACTTACACGTGACTAAATATTCGTTTAAGCGTACCCGGATATATAATGCTGCAAATGTGAAAACGCATTGTAACTCGACCAGTTTAGTGGATGTCATACACAATTGTGTGATCAAAATGCTCCCACTGTACTTGTTCACTTACTTCATTGTCCTCTTTGGTTACATCGAAACAGGAAAATGTCTCGGTTCGAAAAATATGATCACCAACAATGGCTTGAATTATGGTAACTCTCTCTGTCTCTGTCTGTCCGTCTGTCTCTCTGTGTCTCTCTCTCTCTGTGTCTCTGTCTCTGTCTCTCTCTCTCGTTTTGCCAGATTTAATCCTACCCAGATCAGTCATATTTTGTTACATAGCAAAGTAATTTACTCCTAGTGTCTTACATACTGTTAGAAAATATTATATTCCTACATCATTATAGACATTAACACGTGCCCGAAAAACTGAGATACTCATATTTTTTTCTATCTTTAAAATACCCTTGATATTGGTAGTAATGTTTAGACACCACTAGCCTCACTTATCGTACATACGACTACCATTGTCAACAATTGGTCTCACGGACAGCGAGCCAAAGCCAAATAAATGATTGATTTATTTGTATGTATTTATTAAAGACGAAACTCTATACTAGTAAACACCTAAGATATGTCCAGTTCATGATTTGTTCTCCATGTAATAAGGAGGCAAAAAAAGTTATCCTGTTAATTTGGAAATAGATCGAAGCAAAAGCTTCTGAATGAATAAAACAAATATTTTTTCGGAAAGAACGAAACACCTGTTTATTATCATTTGTTAAAAATATATTTCTGAAGCTATGATTTTTGTGGAGATTAGACTAAGTATACTCGAAGATAGTGGTATGGCGAGATAACGTCTAACGCTATTTATTGATGAGTGTCACTTCCGTCCTGAAGCAAAATCATTATTTATAAAGTCTTACTTATCACTAATATCCTTGTCGTGTTTTGTTTGACTAAATATATGTTTGAAAATATAATACATTCCTGTCTAAAAATAAATAATATACATTAATTATATAGATATTGTATGTGTTCAGAAGGTGTGTAAAGTATTGAAGACCTTGTAACCTCTTTCTTTGACTTTTGTTTTAAATTAAATATATTGAAAACTGTATGAGAGAAACTCAACGTAGCAGGCAATTACCAAAAAATTGACCAGGTATTGACCAACAAAGTGGGTAATGGCTACCTCCTATACATGAAAATTAATGATTACGGTCTATGCTGATGGTTTGCATTTTATTTCATATAACGCTACACATCTCCAACACGTTGTGCTAATTATTGTAATATATGAATAAAAAGAAAAGAAAGATTCATGTCATTAAATTTGGTAATTATTTGAAAAACAAAGAACACCCTTTACATTTAATAATACACATTTAGACACAGCAACTGATTATTTTTGGAAGCAATATGAATAATCTTAGTGCCAAGGTCAATAAAGTCATGTAGTGACTGGTTAACGAATATATTTCAATTTACATATAGTTTCAACATTTTGATCATCCAATTTGTATAGTGTTTACATTTGAATTTGAGATATGGCCTGTCGAAAATATTGTCCCATTCTGACGTGTTCATAAAAATGTTGTGAGATATGTGATAAATCTAAGAACTCGACTGTTCCTTATGGAGAATTGAAATGATTCTGGCACAAATGGTAAAAATATTACTGATGATGGCAAATATGAAAGAAAATCCAAATTATGTTATTTGAACGATGTAGGCTAAATATGTCAGTACTTGTTTAAGCGTAAACATCACCTGTCAACATACTGTCAGCAATACATTCCAAGCCTTTATGATAAGAGATCCAAAACTGTTAAAGATTTGACAATTGTTTCAGAGTAGTAGCAAGTCCTCGTTAAGAAGACTTCGCAGATTAATACAAATAATGGCATACAAATTTTAGTTTTCTGTAAATTACACCTACTTTGGAACTTATTTATATCCAATATTTATGTGAAAAACAATATGTCACTAAGCCAATGTCCTTGGTATTGTGTCTCAATTCAGCATATATGATGCCTTTACAAAGTGTCCAGTCCTTTACAAAGTGTCCAGTCCTATATGATGCCTTTACAAAGTGTCCAGTCCCTTAATTATGTTCTGTTGAACTGACCTTTGGTTGAAGTGACTTAAGAGCATTTTTATATCGATCTCAATGTCCATCTTCTTCTATCTATTCAGTTATCTAGTTATCTGAATGTTTCTTTATATAAACATATTGTTTTGTTTACCCCGCTTGATTTTATAAAATAAATTGTCATTGTTTGGCGGAATTGAAATAATATTTTTTTTCTGTAGATTTTTATAATCGTCACGTGGGATATAGAAAATTCTCGTTGCCAGCAGATTTTGATAATTCAAACTGATGTGTATAAAATGGGGGGTTTTACATATTTTACTTTCTTTTTCATACTAATGTGCCATAGATTAAAAATCCTTTTGGTAACCTCATTACACCCAGCTCTTGATCTATCATATTCAAACTCTTATTTATAGTATCCTACGCCATTTTGAAGAAGAACGTTATTTACGTCATTATCCTAAAATGGGGCATATTACTTTGCCATATTCTTACACTTGACTAAATACTAATGTGGCGATGGTTTTAAGCCCACCAGGACATGGATTGCTGAGACACCAGTCATTGGAAGTTGACTAGTTTAGGGATGTACCAGTCATTGGAAGTTGACTGGTTTAGGGATGTACCAGTCATTGGAAGTTGACTGGTTTAGGGATGTACCAGTCATTGGAAGTTGACTGGTTTAGGGATGTACCAGTCATTGGAAGTTGACTAGTTTTGGGATGTACCAGTCATTGGAAGTTGACTGGTTTAGGGATGTACCAGTCATTGGAAGTTGACTAGTTTAGGGGATGTACCAGGCAGATATTTGATGAAAATACTCACACGGTACATGTTGAATTGCCTAACTGTCTTCTTTGTTTTCCTTGAAATAGTTAACGGAAAAAGACCCGGTCTGAAAACTAGGATCACCAGTAATGGCTTAAATTATGGTAAATCTCTCTCTCTCTCTCTCTCTCTCTCTCTCTCTCTCTCTCTCTCTCTCTCTCTCTCTCTCTCTCTCTCTCTCTCTCTCTCGTTTTCGTCACTTCAATCATATCCAAATTATTATTTTTTTTTTACTCCTGATGTGTTCGTTGGCAACGGATTTTACTCCTAGAGCTGTTTGTGCTGTTAGAAAATGTTTTTTCTACATCATTATAGACTATAACATTTGCCTTAGAAACTGAGATTCATTTTTTGAGAAAACTTGCCTTATTCGTCATTGTAACGACTATATATATATATATATATATATATATATATATATATATATATATATATATATATATATATATATATATATATATATATATGTAGGGTGGGGGGTGCGTGCGCGCGCGCACATGTGTGTGTGATCACCTCTTTGACAGCAGCTGAGACGGAGTCAACAGTTTTGTTCATGCATTTTTTAAAGCTCATTTGAATGTCTTTGTTTTTACTTGGCATAAGTTTGGACCTTATGTTAGCAAATAGCTAAAGTACAACTGTGAATGATACATAGATTTTATCAAAACTATCCAAATCATGACAATTGCCATGTTGAATAAAATCCTAAATACCTATTTATTTGTATGTTATATCAATTCAGTATATTGTTTGCAGCAAACAAAGTTGCCATGGATGCATTGGTGGCAAATATCCGCACGTTCAGTGTCCCTGATCAGCACGGGGACTCCAGCGGCGTTCAGTACGACCTGACCAAGTAGGTGCTTCGTTGTACATAGTTACCAGTTTCATTTTGCAAAAATGATTGATATGAGATAGATTGATTGGTTTTAAATTGTCACCGTTGCTATTTACACAAATATAATAATTCTAATTCACGATAACATTCTGATTAATCAGTTAACAAATATGTACATAGATAGATAGATAGATAGATAGATAGATAGATAGATAGATAGATAGATAGATAGATAGATAGATAGATAGATATAAATATTTTTCGAACTTGGAGTTTCGGTCCATCGAACTTAAGACTTCTCGACTATCGAACTTTAGACTTATTCGAAGACCTTCGGAGAGATTCTAACACGATACATAAATTTGTACAGATGGACGAAAGAACGCTAGATTTCAAGACTCATACCTTCCTTAAGGTTTGATGTCTAAATTCTGAAGTTCCACCAGTACACCCATAAAAGTCTAAAGTCTTTTGTCAAGTTTCGAAATCTGAAAGTCTTAAAAGGAATTTATTATTTGGCCCCTTCTTTTAGATCACCAGAGTGAACTTAATCTTTCCTCTGGTTCGATAAACCCCCAAGCATGGTTCGTTATATATGCACGTTTAAATGCAAAATGTTAGATGCACGAGGACTAAACTAAAAAGTATCAAATAGGGACATATATGGCTAAAATAAAACAGAACTAAGCCAGAAGAAGGAAAACAATAATTATTATTATTTAATTAATCCTTAAATATTACCGTAAAAACTTCATTCTTTGTATTTCCATACTCAATATAAGGCACACAATATAAGACGAAATTACTTCTTTTTAACGGGGAAACCCGGCCTTCAAACGTGTTATAGCTTTGCTAATCCACATTAAATTCTAATCTATTCTACAAATTTTAACAGCTTTCATATAATCTGGGTAAATCCCGAAAATTAAATCTCTCAGCCCCGCGCTATGCTGTTTTTATCCATGTACTCAACTGACTTAATCCCCATTCTCTTTCGGTGACATCTCGCTGGTCATAGTGGTTGGAATATGTTGGTGTTTGCTAAATATTTGTGATGTTCATCTTTTAAACAATTCCCAATGTACATTTTAGTTTTAAAAAAATCTGAACCATGTCTTTCACGGTGTTTTATTTCTATCTTTATATGATATTTGATTACAAATCGGGCCTCTGGTTGGACTCTTATATGAATATCATGTATTTTACACAAGGTTAAGAACGGACTCAACATGCTAAACCCATTAAAACTTCAATGAAAGAATGATTAATTTGCAATTAAATCTTTAAACAAATGACTGCTTGGAATATGCTATACTGTAGCAAATACATTTTTACTCATATCATTTACTATTTTTCACGGCTAAAGCCTGCGGGTAACAGGATTCACTGAACCACAGAGTAGTATCTCGTTTATACCGGGAGCGGGTCTAAAGTGGACAGCCAATGGAGCAGGTGTAAGCATGCATGGGAACTTTCGCTATAAAATTGACAAGAAATGGTGAGTAACTTAATGCACTAAATCTGATTTATTAATATCACTTATTGTTTTCATCATATAGTTTAACACTTTGGGGGCTTTAAACATGCGTACACATCCATATACAGATCATGAGAGATACAGAAAGATAAAAAAAGAGATACCAACATAATCTTTCTCCTTGATTACAAACGCCCAGAGAATCTCTCCTTTTTACATTGATCAGTTCACATCCTAGCAAGGTAGATGGACAGCGTCAATTTATAACTAATCAACTAATCTCAATTGCACTTTTAAGCCCGTTGGCTTAAAAGCGGTATTTATGACATTTGTTCGGCTTGATTTCATATATATATGACACATCGGTGCATTGTCTTATTTATTTATTTATCTTGACTTGTAAATTAATCCAAGTTGAAACAGATTAATTGGGTTTAATTAACACAATAGAAATAAATCATATATCTTTAATGATATGCTTGGTGGCGATGACGAGATTAAAAAGCGAAAATGAGGTAAAGAACAAAAAAGAAACCTAATATCACGTTAAAACACATGTAAACTCCGACTAAAATATCAATCTCGGGAAAAAATAATAAATCTCACTCGCACACATATATAAAAACTGACGAAACCCTCTTGAGATATTACTTGGCAAACTTTGTAATTTAAACAATATTATATTATAATGTTACAGGCTTCCAACAATTCGAGGAAGTGGGACGTTTGATATTTCAGTCTTTGGGCTAGACTTCTCTATCAATATGGTTTTCGGTAAGTCATTTGCAAGGATGGTCAGTCTTGATAAGATTTTCTATTAACAATTTATATAAATTGGTACATGCATTAATAGTTGTATACACTGAACATTTTTCAGTTTGATCAACATAAAAAAATTGAAGTATGATTCATCTAATACTGGCAAACTATCGCAGCTGATCTATTACACGGACAATACCATTCCATAGCTGCGAGCGAATCTCCAAATTCCAACATAAATGTAATTATATTACCCTTTTTCATACGTTTGATCAACATCTGTTTGCAAGTGCAATCATATGTCTTCAGAGGCGTAGCTAGGGGTGGGGGGTGGCAGGGGGTACATATGTCCCCCGGGCGCCAAGGTACAGGGGCGCCAAAATGAGGCTTACAACGTTACATTATAATAAGTAAACAAGGGTAATAAATCGGTCACAAGATCGCTGGGGTTCCAATTGAATAGTTCGTCCCCGGGCGCAAAATATCATCGCTACGCCTCTGTATGTCTTTCTCTTTAAATTGTTTTATGCTCTAAAAGGATGAACAGTACTCTAATATAATATCATAAATAAAACCGCATATAATAGCATCACGCGTGTCGTTTGCTGGTTAGGTCACCATATATTTTTCTCTTTCTTTTGTTATTGCTTGTGACGTAATAATACCTTAATACAAAATTGTATACAGTGAAGGTCATGTTCTTCTTAGAAATTAACACCATATTTGGCTTCCTATTAGTCTTTGGTTGTTCTGGATGTTGAAAACCCAAAATAAATTTTGCCCCCCTCTTCTCAACTACTTTCTCTGATTTAGTATAACTTGGTTGCGTAATCAAACCGATATGTCTGAAATATCTGTCTGTGAACTCTGATAGGGTTGGTTTTATGTGTGAACTCTGATAGGGTTGGTTTTATGTGTGAGCTCTGATATGGTTGGTTTTATGTGTGAACTCTGATAGGGTTGGTTTTATGTGTGAACTCTGATAGGGTTGGTTTTATGTGTGAACTCTGATAGGGTTGGTTTTATGTGCCATATTTTCGTATATACGCTATATTAACTTTCTGCACACACTGGTCTTGTGGCAGGGGCGTATCTAGTGGGGGGCAGAGGGGACAGATGCACCTTAGCGCCAGACTAGTGGGGGCGCCAAAATGAGCTTTGAAATAGGTTGTATGTTGAAGTTTTGGGTTTCAGAGTTGACGGGGGGGGGGGGCGTAAAAATGAATCTTGTCCCCGGGCTCCAAACACTGTATCTACGCCTATGTCTTGTGGGCGATTATATGATCTTTACTCCTAAAAAGTCTTCAGAATGGTGGATGTCGCTTGATGGTATGCAGTCGATTTTAGCATGAGAATCATAAGTTCCTGGTCCTGTTTCAAATGTTTCATCCCTTTTCTTTTTCCTAAGTTCTTACAGTGTGAATTATTTCAATATGTCTCATATGGCCTGCTGCTGTTTCACATACCAAATGTCTATACATTCCTTGTGTTTATCCTTTCTTGTTCTCTGCTTACATTTTCCATGCTTGTAATAATTATTGCCATCCATCTCAATTAAGGCCCTTTTCGTGAACTAAAACTGTGAATTATTCATTATTTGCTATGTGCGGTTTTTATAAATTATTCATTTCGTCATCAATCCACGATTCTGCCTTTATCAGGTCTCTCTTATGTTATGTCTGTTGTATTCTTAAAGATAGAGACTATCCAGATAGTGATGTTAACTCCGTTTAGCTTTAGTCTAGCAATTCTTTCACTCTAAGAATTTACTCATGCTAACATTAGACTCGATGTCATCATATTTCGTATATTGGATTATGTATTTTTATCTTAAAATATTCGTTTTACTCTCTCGTTTGTAAGGAAGCTCAATGCCCTACCATGCCAACTTTGATGATATTTACTCATGTATTCCTAATTCCAAAATGATTTCACTGACGTCAGTTGTTTTGGTCTGGAACAGATATTTTTTTTTTCAGCATGATGATGATGATGATATTGATTATTATTAGTATTATTATTATTATTATTATTATTATTATTATTAGTAGTAGTAGTAGTAGTAGTAGTAGTAGTAGTAGTAGTAGTAGTATTAAGTTATGAGTATGTCAGATATCCTGTTAAGATGTCAAGTACTGTTTTGCAGGTGTTGACGTAAACGGAAGACCAACTATTGCGGCAAGAGGTTGCAGCTGTGGGATTGATAGAGTGAAGATCAAATTTCACGGTGGATGGGCCTGGCTGTACAATCTCTTCAGCAGAATTATAGAGAACAAAGTCAGAAAGACCCTTATAAACAAAGTAATAAGCATAGAATTTAAAATAAAAGTTGACCCGACCTTAGTCTCATTAAGCATCTCAATGCTTCCTCCCATTAAGATTTGTTTTCAAAATATCTCATTTGGCTAACTGGAAACAACGACGACAGAAGATTCAGCGGGAATCGTTGATTAAAATGGGTCATGAAGAATTTTTCGGACTAACTCAAATTAGAAAATACTACTGCTATGGAATGATTGATCGTAAACAATATAATGACCAACCTCAATCTGAGGAGAGTTTGAGAATATTAATACAACATGGATGTGGTGATGAAATTAATCTAAAGAGATTTATGTCTTGTGCCATGAGCCGTTTTGTAGTAAAGAATCATATAATATAGTATTTAACAAATTTTATTAGCAATATAAAATAGCTTCATTATCTGAGGTAGTATCTCACAGATACAATTCTTCTGACGACACTTTATGGGGTTGACAGTGTGAACCAACAATAGATTTCAAATGCTCGTGAGTATTGGAAAGGGGTAATTTATATCAATCTGTGATTATGTATATATCCTATATGTCCGTAGTTCTGCGACTCGTTATTTCTTTGGTAAATGAAGACTGATTGTTCCTTCTTTTTTTAAAAATGAAGAAAATTGAAGACTAACTAAAAATATGGCGACATCATTATGAAAGGAAACACTAACTCTTGCTGAAACTGACATAAATTGTGACGTATTTCAGGAGACAGGTTGCGTTGCTGCTTCACATACGACAGTGCAGCAATTCATGCCGGCAGAAATTGGGTAGGGAAAGGAAAACTTTGTTCACGATATTTATGTGTGTAATTAAGTCGGAATATATAGAAAAACTAGTGGATATGGTTGTAACAGATTCGTAAATTTTCTTAATCGATCTGATGATGGATCATATAAAACATAAATTGTAGCGTGAGACAGGTGACGTTATTGTTGAACATGTGACAGTGTAGTAATTCATGCCGACAGGAATTGGGTATGGAAATGATAACATGTGACAGTGTAGTAATTCATGTCGACAGGAATTGGGCATGGAAATGATAACATGTGATAATGTAGTAATTCATGCCGACAGGAATTGGGTATGGAAATGATAACGTGTGACAGTGTAGTAATTCATGCCGACAGGAATTGGGTATGGAAATGATAACATGTTTCATCTTTTTTCTCCTTACTTATGTGGGTAATTTAGGCAGATTATCAAGAAAACCTAGAGCATAAGATTGTAACAGACACAAACTTTTTATTTCTGTGAATCTTCGAGGTAAATATTAGTCTCAAAATTCAATGTGATCATTTCGTGACCCCATCTGTTTATCAACGTTTACAATTAAAATCAGGATCACAAATGTGTTTACAGTTTAGGGTCACATATTAATGATAATATTCTTTGAAAACGAAACAGATTTGCCAAATTTATTTGCCATTCAAAAAAAAGTATACCAACAATAAACTGAAGGACTATCTCAAAACACGCTGGCTAAAACTATTATTTAAACAAAATTGTTTTGAATTTAGAACTATCAATCAGATTAAAAGCAAAACAATATTCTATTTTTATCTTTATATTTCTTTTGCTGTATTGTCAAAATGTCTTATTACAAAAGAAGTAGACTGGTTATAGGTTATTACGGTTCGTGTACGTAAAGTTAAACTAGAATTTTAAAACTGTTTCTTTAACTTGGTTCACTCGGTAAATGTTCGCTCAAAATTTACTTTACGTCAACAGATTTGTGATATCGTTACTAAGCAGATCAAAGAAGATATGGAGAAGAAGTTGGCATCATTGCCAGGTAAGTTGTTTATCATCTACTTAATTACATTAGGAATGAAAGAAGTAAGGAAAGAAGAGTGACTCATTTAGAGAATCGTTGATTTCATGTATTAAAGAACAGCAACACCATTAGCAACAGCAATACCGCGAAATTATTGATCAAAGTGAAAAAGTGAAAACGTATACATTCTGTGCTTTGTTGCTTGTTTCTCTTTCTATGTCCATCTGATACATGACAATTATAATATGTATCATATGCACTGTGATGAGAAATCCAAACTCAAGGTCTGAATTGCTCGTAAGGAACCGATGCTGTACTTGATTAAAAATACAGACCCTCTGGGTAGATTACTCTTTCTGGCACAAACTCTATTCTGAATTTTTTTGGGGGGCGGGGGTTGATGGCGATAATCAATATGTATATAGACTATTTTCTGACCTTTTTTCTGGACATATCCATAGAATCTATCATACATTATGAGAACATTATTTTTTTAAGGTAATTGAAGGTATCGATCTGACTGGTATTATACAGGTCATTGAATATGGTATATTTTCAGTGACCATCAAACTAGGCGGGCATTTCCTGCTGGACTATCGTCTGCTACAAGCTCCAGACTTTCAATCATCCCACATGGAAACATTTCACAAGGTATGGTGATTAGTAAAAAGGAGATGGATGGATGGATGAATGGATAGGAAAAATCATCCATACCAAAAATGCACATATAATATATACAAATCAGACGTAAAATGTTGCATGCAGTTTGATTTTGTGATTGCAATCCACTTAACTACATATGCTTCGACAGAAAATGCAGTGTGGTGAGGAGTCGTGCTAACATAAAGTAATCCACGTTGATTCATATGATTTAGGTTTTACAATTAGAAGTTCAGTCAGAGAGAAGTATCAAGTTTTATAATTTTAACTTTTTGTTTTATATTGAATAAAAACCTTTAAGATGTTTTTGTCAAGTTCTACATATTTGATTAATTTAGTAATTTCATCAAAATTGTTCTGAATATTTCCTGTGCATGGTTTGTGACAAGAATCAACTTGATTGACATAAAATCAGGCTCTAACCCGGAATGTTTCAGGGTCAGATCTCCTGGTTTGGAGATGAGAGAGAAGCCCCATTTGAACCCCCCACAATGCCAGATATTGGGGATACTCAAAAGATGATGTATTTCTGGATATCCGACTACATGTTTAACACACTTGGATATGCTGCACAAATGCATGACTACCTGGATCGCAACATTACGGCCGCAGATGTAAGTACGTTTTACAGGAGGCATATATGTTCCCACCACCACTAATACCCTCTCTCTCTCTCTCTCTCTCTCTCTCTCTCTCTCTCTCTCTCTCTCTCTCTCTGGCAAATCTACATGTCTTTCTCGATCAGGAACAAAAGGTGATGTATAATATTTCACCTGGTCTCATTTGTTTCACCTTGATATGTTAGATATTTACCTATCATCTATAGAGCTCTTCCAATTTTCCCTGTTAACTTATACAAGTGTAATTACAGTCTGTTAACTTATAGAAGTGTAATTACAATTTGTTAACTTATACAAGTGTAATTACAATTTGTTAACTTATACAAGTGAAATTACAATTTGTTAACTTATACAAGTGTAATTACAATTTGTTAACTTATACAAGTGTAATTACAATTTAACTTATACAAGTGTAATTACAATTTGTTAACTTATACAAGTGTAATTACAATTTAACTTATACAATTGTAATTACAATTTGTTAACTTATTCAAGTGCAATTACAATTTGTTAACATACAAGTGTAATTACAATTTGTTAACTTATTCAAGTGCAATTACAATTTGTTAACATACAAGTGTAATTACAATTTGTTAACTTATTCAAGTGCAATTACAATTTGTTAACTTATACAAGTGTAATTACAATATGTTAACTTATGCAAGTATAATTGCAGCCTATTGATGAGACAATATGACATAATCAAGAACAAAAGAAACAACTGACATCTGAGAAATTACGAAACTACAGCATAGTTTAAGAATGCGATGTTGGCCATTTATTTTCGTATTTTTGTATGTTGTAAAGTAACTCTGTTAAGGTTTTCTTCATATTTTATGATAAATATTGTAACAGACAGTCGAATGGTGATTTATTCCTTACTGGCAATACTTGTGAAGTAATCGTCAACATATACAAGTGCATCAAAAATTATTATGATTTTCATCTTGACTTACAGTTTCAAAATTTCATAGTTGTCTTAAGTACTTTTGATTTTAAAATAATTTATGCCTGGACCAATAAATCAAGCTCCAATGTTTCTTATGGTATATGAAGTTTTAAAAATTTCAGACATAGGATCAAACAATGGATGAGAAAAATCTGGTAACCTTGGGAACGGCATGTATTGTAAGGTAGCATGGTCAAAACTTGACTGTCAAACCTACAATGAATTTATGAATCATTTTTATACAACGATGCTAATTGGTCATAAATGGAATTTTAATTAAAATATTCCTTGATCACATGACGTACTATTATGAGCTCTTGTATATTATTAGTTGTAAAAGGATGATATTGCAATCCTGAATAGTTGAGATAGAATTTGTGATATATAGTGCATACTGAAGTTCTCAACTGATTACTTTGTGTCTACTTTTTCAGTTTAAGTTTTGGACAAATTATATCAATAACATAACATGAAACATAGCCAGTATATTGTATCACCTTGCAAATATATTCTGAGCTCGCGAAACTTTCAGCCAGGATTTCACCAAAATTACTCATTGCAAATACACTCGAATTTTCAGAAACTGAAGTACTTCGGACCCAGTTTTAGATCCGTCTTCTATTATTTCAATCTTTCAGTAGATCACCGACAAAATAATGCTAAAACTAAGGAAATATCCGAGTTATGCCAGGTTATCGAGTTGTTAATGTTTGAGTTATCGAAGTTTTTCTTCATGTTCAACTGAGTAAAGCGCAAATTACTTGCACTGCTGACATAAAGTGCTATGAACTATTCAGTTTATCTTCGTTTCTTTCAGCTGCCTCCTGATGAGAGAGGAATCCTGAACACATCGTGCACGTCATTTATATGTTTTGGGAACCTGATTCCACAGGTGAGTTCCCAACTCCCACTCCGTAACATATCAGATCGTGTGTGAGGCTTGTCTAACTGCGTACTTCAGACAGTCCAATCATCAGGCGGATCTCATCCCTAAAATACGCAGACAGATCTGTATTAAATATTAAATATTGTTCCCAGTTTTGTGTGTACTATACACGGATGTAGAGGGTCACAATCGACACTTAACATTCTTCTTTCTGAAAGCTGTATAGAATGAGTGTAACGACGCTTTTCCTTTGGTTATACGGGTCTATGAAATCCAAGGATCGAGAAACTGCATGTAATTGAAAACTGACTCCGTGACTGAAAGGTTTAAAGTGTATACATCTCAGTTGTTGTTAGAACAGTGAACTAAGTTTTTACTTAGGTCGCCTACTAATGTGTTGGAACAGTAATTAATTTACTTCTAGGCTTGTTCGTATTCACTTTTTGTTCGCGAAAATAAGTAATAGTTATATAGAACAAATAGCTTACTAAATGCTTAAGCAGTAAATTATAGCCATCAATTAGTAATGGGTCCAGCAGAGTTTGAGAAATCCATGGGTATCTTGGATGTTTCCATAAACCTTAAGCTCACAAAATAGGCGTTTATCTATAATGCAATAAAGTGTGATGTTGGTTTTCTTAATTTAAAATCGCTGTCTACAAATCATTTGCACACATGAATTAAGGCGTTTTTATTAAAAATAACCACAGAAATATTAAATTTCGTGTGTGCTTTCGAATTTTGGATTGCAACATTACGATACAATGTTGTCTATCAGTTTCTGTATAGTATTTAAACTTTGTTATGACACCAATGGTGAATTACAAAGGTTAAAAATAGCGTAGAACTAGTCTTTTCAGCAGATGCAACATAAAGGTGTCTTAACACAAAATGCAACAGTTAAGTTTCGAATGTGGGTAAGTTGTGACTTGAAGGATGATCGGCTTCTACTTTCAAAGGAATCATGAAGATGAGGTCGCGAAAATCATGTGATGGTTGTCTGGATCATAAATCCTTGTTTCTAAAATGTGAAGGATGTTCCAATTGATTATTCATGGAATTCCGTGGACTGACTCTCTCTCTCTCTCTCTCTCTCTCTCTCTCTCTCTCTCTCTCTCTCTCTCTCTCTCTCTCGTGACTGGCTTTCAGAATTATCCGGTAAGAATATACAGACGAAAATAAAACTGATACCCAAAGTTTTTTGTGGTTTGTTTACATCCAGGAGATCTGCTTTGAGCTTATCCTTTGAGTAATTGTGGACACTGTCGAGATTATAACGTTATTGTGTACCAGACTTTAGATGCTAGGCTTGCATACAACTAAATTGTTTTTATACCGTTCTTCATAACTGATTTGAATTTTTTTCTTAACATTTAAGTTGCAAATAGTTTTGATATGTTTTTGTTATTAATTTTACTTATTCTGAGTGAACACTTGTAGCGCTGCATAGTAACATAAAATTTGGGGAGTCTGTTATTCATTTCACATTGGAAGTTTTTCCCGTTTGCTGGAAACACTTAATCTAGGCAAAGCAAATGTAGTCATCGTGAAAAGCTTGCATGGAATGTATAATGGGTGATGTATCTGCTCCCAATTAACGTTACAAGATGAAAATATTTTGACGTTATCATCGTACTTTTGTTTCGGTATGACTCTCACAAAAAAAAAAACATTCTAGTTTTACGACCGACCATTGTTTTGTGTCCTATTTTTTTTTTTTGTATACCACCCGATATATTTTACAATGTGGAATCATATCGGTTCTCAAATTCGTAAATGTCAATGTATAGGGTTGAAATAGTGATCAGTTGGTAACTACATTGCAACCTTCTCCGTTATCTCCTCAACAAATTTACACTGAAAATGATGTGCTAGCATTTTCTCCCAGTCTCAAGTCAATTATGGCTGTTAAAGAAAAAAAATCCTGTTTGTCAGACAATTATTTCGCAGTAGTAATAGGGGGCACTATAGGGTCTATGGAAAACCCAGTCAAAAACAGCTTGGGGCACTATAGGGTCAAGATTTATAGGGTCAAGGGAAAATCCAGTCAAAAACAGCTTGGGGCACTATAGGGTCAAAACAGCTTGGGGCACTATAGGGTCAAGGGAAATGGAACAGGGTGGGCCTATATAGCGTCAAGGGAAATGGAACAGGGTGGGCCTATATAGCGTCAAGGGAAATGGAACAGGGTGGGCCTATATAGGGACAAGGGAAAAAAAGGGTGGCAAAGAAAGCTACTATCTTTTCGAGACCTATGAGTGGCCCTGAAAAGGGCCTTTGGATACTTCTTCTTTTATTTTCTGCCTTTGTTCCACCACCTTTTGATTTTACCAATAATTCCCTTCTTCTTCTTTTCTTCCTCGGGAATCCAGTCAGGATGTCCCATAGCTCTAAACTTCTCTTGTATCTTTATCCAATTGTTATTTAATCTTTCAAAGTCCTCTTTCTTTTTTTGGTTTTCATTGTCCTTTCTTTCCTTTCTCTCCTTACTCCAGTTATCTTTTATCTTCTTCACTTCTTCTAATAGTTCCTTTCTCATCAGTTCTTCAGCTTTCTTGAGCGGGTCCAAACCCTTTTGGGCATGGGGGTACTCTGTCAAGATATTATCCAAAAAACACTTGACGTTTTCGACAATATCTATCACTTGCTTCAATGTCCCCACTCTAACATAGGGTGGATTAATGCAGCCTCGTAACTTTTTGGCTTCTTCTTCTAGCATTCCTCCTAAGAGCTCCCTGGCTATTTTCAGTCTTTTTGCAAAGTCCAAACTCTTCGCAATCTTCCATTTATGATGTAGTTTTTCCACTTCATATTCCCCGTCTAATATCCAGAAATAGCTGTGTCTTAAATTGTTGAATAAACTTGATGCTTTTGCCATCTTCTATGGTTATTCCGTGGAATGGTTCTAATGTCTGTCACTTTGAGTATATATATCTTAAGCACGGACGTGAAAGTAAACACCCCCTACATTCACTTGTCATATTAGATACTATCCACAAACCCTATCATTTACTATCCAAAATCACACCCTATACTAACCACACACACGGGGAAGCAGCCAAAAACACACCCTATCATTTACTATCCAAAATCACACCCTATACTAACCACACACACACACACACACGGGGAAGCAGCCAAAACACACCCTATCATTTACTATCCAAAATCACACCCTATACTAACCACACACACGGGGAAGCAGCCTAAATAAACCCTATTATATACTATCCAAAATCACACCATATACCATCTAAATAGAGTCAGTGTTTATAATCACACTACTCCTCTCTCACACCCATTGGCAATTGACATAGTATTTCTTTTCTTGTTATTTGGGTAGCCCTGAGAAGGACTGTTTTTAAAACTTCAAATTGCACCTGGTTAATGCTGGCATCTCCCAGGTCTAGCCCCACACACACATCTCCTACTCCAATCATTCTCCCAATTCACTCTTGTGATTGGGAGCGCAGAGGGAGAATGATTGGCTTCACTATCCCAATCTTCACTTTGTGGGATAGTGAAAGTCTCTTCATTTCTTCCTCTATTCCGCAACCGTGGATGAGGCTGTGGTTGTTGCGGCTGAGACTGTGGTTGTTGCGCCCAATTCACTCTTGTGATTGGGAGTGAAGAGGAAGCTGCCTGTGCTTGACGAGCTGATTCTGGTGGTGAAGGCGTCCTCACCTCAGGTTTCACCCGACAGGCTTTAACCATCATGCGGTGAGGCAAGATCGGTCTTTTCTTCTCCTCCTCTTCTTTCTTTTTTCTTTCCTCCCCTTCTTTTTCAGTCTTGGCCTGCTCTGCTATAGCCTCCATAGCCAGTTCATCCAGGAGACGCCTAGCATTCTCCAGGTGCATTTGAAGCTCTCTCAATTTTTGAAGTCTACTCATCTTTTGTGTTGATGCGTCAACGATGGGTAGCCAGACTGACGAGTGCTTCTTTATATATAGTTCAAGCGCGGACGTGATGGAAAACACCCCCTAGATCCAAAAATCTTACAGTATCCCTATCATTACCAAAAAAACAAAACACGCGGACGTGATGGAAAACACCCCTCACTTTTATACTTGACTCATATTAATTATACATTGAACAAGTTATTTTGAAAAAATACGTTGTGCTTATAGACGCACTTCAAAACAAAAGTAAAAAGAGACAGTGATTATAGACTCACTTCTATTTTTTTTCCAACTTCCTCACATACCATGAGCAAATTGAATGATTAATTCTTTTCGAGAATATTGGGTAGCCCTGAAAAGGGCTGTTTTTTTGTGTTTGTGTGTACGAGGAAGGATGGCAATCTTTTATCGTCTAAGATTGCGTCCTCGTTTGGCAGCAGGATAGGGTCTGCTTCTTCGGAAAGAGAAAGAGAACTCTTTCGTGTCCACACGACAGTCGACAAAACTTCTGTCTGGTTCCTGTTGCTGTTGTTGCTGTTGCTGATGCTGCTGATGCTGTTCTCTCTGCTCTCTCTGCTGCTTTTGAAGTCGATACTTCTCAGTCCATTCTTCTTTCTCTTTTTGAATTTCCTCTCTGAAGAGTTCTTCTATGAGGTCTTCCGTTACTTGTAGCATTCTCACATTCTCTATCTCTTCAGGCTTTGGCATCAGATTGTGTCTGATACGATGCAGAGTGACATAAGCTTCGTTTAGCTTAGCTAGTCTTGAGCACATCTTCGTAGAAGGATGAGTCAAACAATGGATGGCCAGACTGGAGACTACCCCTGCTTTATATGGTTCAAGCGCGGACGTGATGGAAAACACCCCTCGACGGTTTAGGGTTTTGAAACGTTGGGATAGTTTGATGTGAGGGATAGAAAGAAAAGTCAAAGAGCATTTATATCAATACAAATGTAAAACAAACGACAGACGCATTGGTTTTCAAAACACAACATTTTTATTCAAATAACAAACACTATTTCAAATAACAAACACAATTTTTTCAACTAACAAACATTTTTTTCAAATAACAAACATGTTTTTGTTCCATAACACTAATACATTATCTTTGACATGGTTGACAACGTTGTGAATTAAATTGAGATTTCCACTGTTGGAAGTCATTGGGCGATTGATGTACACTACGTTTCCTAGCTAAAGACAACAGATAGCCATAATGGTCACAAAACCATCGATCTACTTTGTCATCGTTTCGAGACGAATGACGATCAAAATAAGTCACTAAATGTTCTAAAGAATATCCAAGACTGCGATGATGCAGATAATAGACACAATATTGTCCACACACCATAGAATCTGTGCTTTGTAATTTCACATTATTGAATCGTGTCGTCTGGGCATTTCTTCTCATAAAGTCAATGATATCATCTTCGAAAGGGGGTAATCCATACGAATCAAAATACTCCGCACAACCCTCTTGAGGAAAGTAGACAGCTACCCAGTGAGTTCCTGGAAGATGACTGTCATCTGTGTTGATAACATAAGCTTGATTCTCTTGAGGTTTGCGATGAGGTAGTTCATCTTTAGCACACACGACAGGATTCCAAGAAGCAGTGTACGAACTACGGTTCAAAAGATAATAAAGTTCCCAGGTATCCATTTGTTTGTTGTGTAGCCTTTTTTTTTTTCCCCTTTCTTCACAGGTGATGATAAGTCATCAATTCAATCCAGACTTTTTGTTTGAAACGGTCTGACAAGTAACTGATGGTTTGCTTCGTCTCTTTACTCTGGGCCAAGAGAGCTTCGATGCGATCAATTTCTCGAGCAAACAATGGAGGAGAGGAATGATCACGTAAGCCTTTATACCACTGAAGTAACACGGCTTCTTCTGAAATGAGACTCCATGCTTCGTTCAGATAATCATCCAATTTTTCTTCTTGACTCATCATCATACATTTATCGTGTTGAATTTGACTGGGATGATCGATTTGACATCCATAACAATCTTTTTTAATCATGTCTCTCATTTTATCTTCCAAGTGTTGTGCAAAACAAGCCACTAACTGTTGTTCCTGTTCTGGCCATCTGGATTGCATGATCACTACTTCTTCTTCTTTTTGGTCTTCGGGAACTGCTTTTTCTGTAACCTCCCATTCCATGGATTCTCCACTATTCAAAGAAGGACAAGGGTCTTCCATAGTGTCTAATAGTCTAAAATGACTTCTCTCAAACTGTTGATTTCTATGGTATTATCGAATTCGGCATACAGAATGACATTCACCGTATGGGGAAGAGGTACTGCAAACTGAAGTTCCACACGTATCTGCCCAGATTTTATAGGGTGGAAATGTCCCTCGTCGCTGCCTTGGTCTGGAGTGAAATCAAAAGCCCACAACGTGTAACCTCCTGCATAATCTTCGTAGGAAATACCGTGACTGGTGTTGGTTCCTAACTGTCCTGTGGCTTCGTACAGTGACAAGTACGACCTCAAGTAATTCTTCAGGGCAAAGTTGGGTTCGAAGGGTCTGGTACACAAAGTTTTGCCATCGCGACTGACTTCAATTTTGGATACATTGTAGTGCTTAAACTCGAAAGGATTTTGATTGTGGGTACCGTTGAGGGCTGCATTGCTGACGATACCAATGAATAAACGTTTGGGTAACTGGCCTTGGAACAGATGATCTTCAATCTTAGATTGGAGTCCAGAGGCAATGGTGAAAGTTTTGACTTCCACGCGTCGTATCGGATACTTGGCTGTCGTTCTGCTCAAAGTGTGACTGATGTCATTTCCCACTTTAGGTAACACTTCCACACGACGCACGTATAACCTGGCTTCTTGGATGATGGTTTTGTATTCGTTGGCATTAGCCATCAAATGGAAAGCAGCACTGCTACGATTCAGTCTCAAGCGAATATCTACTCCGTTCAGCAAATACTTCTCTTGAAACCACATGTCCAAATGCAAACGATCGAACAGTTCTAAACTACGTCCTCGCAGAATCTTCTTTCGACGCTCGTTAAAACCTACATTGTGAGGATTGGCAGGAATGGCAGGATTGCTACCCTCAGCAGCTGCTGCTGCTACGGACAAGACTGTGTCGCTAAAGTTATTATCATTTTCATTATTATCATTTGCTGTATCAGGTTTCCATACCACACAAGCATCTAAATGAGTGTTCTTGGCTTCTTTTCCGTACGTCAAGAGATTTTCGAGGTACGCTCGGTAAGGGTAAGTATCCATGCTACTGCTGATCAGTTTGTTATTCATGTACAAATCCACTTCGCTGAACAAAGAATGCATGAAATTGTTGACGGGAGCTACTCGGGCATCGGCTGCTGGATCGGTGTTGTCCGTTCTACTCACTTTCACTTTCAAATACAAGTAACTGTTGTTGAGATCGATGTAATCTTCGGGTTGTCCTTTGATTTCAAACTCGATGGGAGCTGAATCCGTCAAAGAGGAGACGGGATGAAATTCGACCCATTGAGCTTCTTGCATGGTCATCATCGTGGGTGGCATGGCGAAGAGATCCAGTTCCGACTTGGAACAGGCACAAGATTCTTGGTGCATCATTTTTTCTTTAGGTTTTTTTTCTTCACTTTTAATAATCAAAAATGTCTAAGTCTCGAGCGGTTCTTTTTTTCTTCGTCTTTCTCACTTTAGAGGTACGGAGACTTTTGAAATTGTGCCTTCGTCGTCGCTTTCTACCTTGTCCTTGCTGTGTCGTCAGGGAAGTAGGAATGCCAGACTCGGTACCGTTCAGGGCATTTATAGGACTTTCTCGTCGACCCAAAATCTCTTTACCCGTTTGAAGTAAGACATTTTTGCCTGCTCTCAAAAAAGCTTCTTTAGGGTTTTGTTTGTCAATGAGAACATTGTGAAGAAAATCTTTGCCGTGAGTCAATGCGGCATCTTTTAAGGCGTGCAATCCTCGTGTCACCATCGGTTTCAAAACAGGGACCACGGAACGAAAGGCTGATTTAAACATATCTCCTAAACCATGTCCTCGTTGTCGAGCGACTCCTCGGTACACAGGATACATCACTTTTTCAGTTGTTGGAGAATCGTTTTTGAAAATGGAGTTTCACTGTGACTTTCCCTTTGGTAAATGGAATATTTTGTCCTAGTTCTCCTTTTATAGAAATGTTGACACTGTCGAAATACGACTTACTGACGGGTAAATAATGAGGATGTACAAATTCACGGTGAACGTGATTGGTATTTCCACCTTCCTCTTTATCGATAGTGTCAGAATCCACTTTGAAAGGAATGACACGCAGTAACGGTGCAGAGGTGTGTCCTACCACGTTGTACTCTGCCACATCGGAGTACACAAACATCAAGTTGAGACCTTGGTTCAATTCAATAGGGAATCGAAAATATTTGGCAAAATCCGAGTTACTGGTTATGCCTGGTATTTGCTTTTTGTTCTTGAGCATCTCGACGTCTCCACCTAAAATATCAAACAATTCAGGACAAAAAGTAATGGCTATCATTTTCTCCTCTAAAAATGTCATCATGAGTCGACGAGACACTGAATAGTACTCAATGGTCACACTTTTTGGGTTTTTTGAGTTTGCAAAGGACTCCATGACTTTACCAAACACAACATTGAACCTGGTTACAATCGTAGTCACTAAATGTTGACCACTAAAATAATAACCTGGAGGAATGACGAACTTATGAGTGGACAGAACATTAGTTTTGGGTCCATCTGATTTCTTTTCGCCACCTTTACCTCGTGCGTCTAAGGCTTTTTGCAAATCCGTGTCATACACTTCAACTGTGAAAAAGTTTTGATTTTCGACGATGTTTTTGATTTGTGTCGGGTGTATTATTTCCACTAAAGCTACTTCCCAATGATCATCTTGATCCAAATGCATGGTTTGAGGTAATTTAGCCGTGTAACAGCACAACGTGTTGTTAGGAAACACCTCCATGGAACTGTCACTAGGTAACGTTAAGTAAAATTGGTTCATAGTGTGGTTCATATTTCCAATGTTCTTCTGTCCGAGGAGTCACTCGAGGTTAAAGGAGTATCTAAAAGAGGATTGTGATTGGAAGGGTGACTGTCAGGAGAAGGACTAACGTTGGCCGCCAGACTCCCAATAGTGTTATTGTTGTTCCCGTTGTAAGAGTATTTCAGGGAAGGATTGGGAAGAAGATACCCGATGCAACTGCTGAGTAAAATGGTCCACAATTGTTTGTCTCCTTGTTGCAAACTCAAATTAGCAATGGCTGCACCGATAACACAATATACCACAAAGATTTGACAGAAAAAAACGATTTGGGTTTTAGGGACACGTTCTCCACACCACACCCACAAGGGTTGCTTTTGTAAATCTTGCAGAGATGAGGTGGGTGAAGGAGTAGTCACTGTGGTTGCTGAAGCTGTATTGAAGGGCATGATGGTCACTTCTTTTTATAGTCGATGACTTGGACAGCGTCAATCCAAGAATCAAAACTAGGAGGATATCCTTTCCAACGTACTTTGACTTCTTTGACACGACGTTTTCCTACTTTACGAGTTCTTCGTTCGAGAATGCTTTCAATGTCGTACACGTCGTCTTCTTTTTTGGTGACACGTTGTAACTCAGGCAAGTAAAACGTTCCTTTTAATACTTCTCCGTTCATGTCTTCCAATTTATAGACGGCAGGATGACGGCCACGCACTCGTTCAGTAACACGAAACAATTCGGTGGTCCAATTGGGTAAGTAACCTTTGTCGAAAGTGCGTTTGGTTTTACCAATGCGTACCCAATCTCCCGGGGTTAACACTTCTCCACCTTTCTTGGGGACAGCCCTCGTTCGGGACGTACCAAACAGACGCTCAAAAACAGTGACTTCGTTGTCGGGTGTCACCTCTTGTGGGGTACGTCCAATGCTTCTATGGTAAGATTGATTGTAGGCTTGGACTAAGTGCGGTAAGACGTCGATGTACTTGAGAGTGTGTTGATGCGTAAAATATTTCCACATGCGTTCTTTCAAGGTACGTTGAAAACGTTCCACGATACTGGCTTTGGTTTCAGGATTTTCGGTGGTGAAAAAATGAATGTCACGTTTCTTTAATTCTCGTTGGAAAGCTTGGTTTAGAAATTCGGTGCCTTTGTCGGTTTGCCATCGAAGAGGGTGACGACCACTTTGTTTCAACACCAGTTGCAAAGCTCGTACTAACTCTCCGCTCGATTTGGATGTCAATGGTACGACCCAGGCAAATTTAGAAAAGACGTCGATGACACAAAACAAATATTTGTAGCCACGATTGTAGGTGGCTAAATGAGAGACATCGGCTAAATCGGCTTGCCATTGATGATCGATGCCTTCCACTTGAGTGCGACTTCTGTGAAATTTTCGTCGAATGGGTTTGTGTAAAGTGTACGTCGCTTGTTCTTGTAACCATCGTTGTACTGTAGGTAAACGGAGCTTTTTCAAGCGACTTTTGGCAGCACGATACAATTTCTGAATGCCTCCGTAACCTGCAGGGTGAGCTGGATCGTAATAAATGCTGGCTAAGACCTTCTCCATGGTTTAGGTTAATAAGTGACCCACTCTTCGAGGATATTGCTTTGGGTGGGACGAAATGCGGGTGGTTTGGAAACGGTTTTACGTGTCCGATGTGCCACAGGAGTTGACGTCGAAGGTGCTGGTGATGGTGGTGGTGGTGGCGGAGGTAATGAGATAGCTTTGGTCTTCTTTTCTTTTCTCACCTCTGGTTTCCTTTCTTTCTTTTTCACTTCTGTTGAAGCAGGAGTAGCCATCATCTTTTTAACCCAAGTTTTGAGTTCTTCTCGTTGGGGCGTGGGAGAAGGGGTCAATAAGGAAGCGGCAATCTTACTCGGAATGGGAGTAGCAGTGGGTGTTTGAAAGAGATCATGGGGTTCTTTTTCTTCCTTGGGTAATGGTGGGGTGACGTCTGTTTTGGCTACTGTAGAGGGTAAAGGCGACGGATTATTCATTAGTGCCTTCAAATCGGACAGTGTGGGTAGAGCTGTTTTTTCCACAGCTTTCCGATGAAAGAGTTGTAGTCGTTGCAGAAGTTGACCGTACTTTTGCGATTTTTCGGTTTCGGACAAATCGTGGCGATGCAGCAAGGATTGCAATTCTTGTTGTAATTGGGACATCTCGTTCAAATCAGGATTGGGTGGTAAATGGGGGGTACGTTGTTCTTGCCAACGATGGTATTCCATCCATCGTTTGTAAGGAACTAAAGTCAGTTTTCGTCCTTCCATGGGCTTCCAAAGGTTACGTCTGAGATCGTGGTGCTTCATGGATCCCTTTTATCTTCTGGAAGGATCATACATATTGCTACCCATACCTCGGGGCCATCCCTTGGTGCATCCCTGGAGCCATCCCTTGGTGCATCCCTGGGGACATCCCTTGTGTCATCCCTTGTAAAAAACCTGGTAATATGCTGGATAGGATACCGGATTTCGCTAATCCTCCCAACACAGGAAGAAGAAAAGGTAAAAATCCTCCGCGTTGCACCAACATTTTTTTCTTTTGACGGACGGGTATTTTCTTTTGGACCATTTGACGAAGAACGTGTCGATGTTTGGCTAAGCATTTTTTCTGGTGTGAAGACAAAGGTATCGTGCCTTTCAAGACATTCAAACAACATTCGCACACGGTATCGATGACATCTTTGGAAGCCGTTTTAATGATTTGTTTTCGCATGGGTGGAGAGGCTTTGGACAGGACAGACAACACGTCTCCGTGTTTGACCAAACGAGGAGGTAGTCCTTTCTTTTTCTTTCCTTTGTGAGGTGTAGAAAAATATTTTCTGCGAGGTGACATCTTTGCTTGTTCGTTCCACAATACCACTGACGTCCATGACTTGAAACACACCCTCTTTTATCTTTTTTTTTGTTGTGCCATCACTTGATTTATAAGTGGTATCACTTTTTCTGGAAAGAGATCATGGGGTAGGAAAAATCCTCCGCGTTGCACCAGCATCTTTTTCTTTTGACGGACGGATATTTTCTTTTGGGCCTTTGGACGATGAACGTGTCGATGTTTGGCTAAACGTCCTTTCCTTTTCTTTCCTTTGTGGGGTGAAGAAGAATGTTTTCTGCGAGGTGACATCTTTGCTTGTTCGTTTCACAATATTACTAGTGTCAATGACTTGGTACACACTCTCTTTTATCTACTTTTTGGGGAACTACCGCTTCGTCAAAAAGGTAACAATGTCTTTCACAAAATTACCAAAGGATCCTCCTTTTTGGTGACTCTTCTTTTTCTTTAAAAGACTACGTCTTTGGAGGAAAGGACGTCGATGTTTGGTTTTTAAGCCTTTGGTACGATGACGAGATTGTCTTTCTCCTGTTCCTTTTTGGGTAGCAGAACGACGAGGGTAGTGATGGTGTGCACGTTTTTGAGGAAGCATCCTGGAGTGTTCAGCAGTGGTACAGAAAAATACTGATTGACGTCGTGGTCTTCAAGTCATATTTTTATACTGGAATGCGTCGCCACTGATTATCTTTGCGTCGTATCAACTTCATGGCAGGTAACACACGTCGTGAAGGGGTTCGCAACGGACTCAATCGGGACAGTTCTTGTTTGGACAAATCTAGTAAACTCTTTAACATGCCAGATCTTTCTTGGACTTTCACTTTAGGGGCAGGTACTTTGTGAGCAGCTGCTACTGACGCTAATGTGGATGAGGGTGTCACCGGTGGAGGAGACGTTTTGGGAGACGCAGATTTCCAATGTTTCATCAAATTAGGAAAAACGGGTGTCAAATTGGGTTTGGCTGGCATCACCCGCAACGGAGAAGTGACAGCCCCTGAGGCTACTGGCAACGTAGTCCCTGCCAAACGTCCTTGTAGATCTTTTCTAACAGGTCGTGGTTGACGAAGGTAAGGTTGTGTCCTGGCCGAAGTGCCTTTCTTGCGGGTGACCGCTTTTGTCTGTGGACTTTTCTTTTTCTGTGTTTTGGTCTTGGCACCCTTGTTCTTTTTCTTAGGGGTTTGTTTGACTTTTTTTGTTTTCTTCTTGGGGTGAACTTTGGGAGTATTGGGATCCCATTTTAAAAGGGAACGAATGATGACACCTCCTAGAGAACCACTACCTCCAGGTTTCAATATGATTTGCTTTTTGGTGTGAGTGTCAATGCGAGGATTGGCCAGTTGCGTCAAGGCTACTTTGTTTCTGTCAAAAAAGCGTTTGGTTTGATGTGGAATGTGAATGATGCCTTGCAGTATTTGACGTGCTGTCACCGTAAACCATCGTAAGACTTCTTTGAGACTGGCTTCTAAGACGTGAGCACGTCTTTGTGGATTTTTTTCGCGACTGATGCCGTACAAGGCACGAATCAATTTGATCGGAAGATGAGACTGAAGGGACGTCATGTTGACGATGTATGAGACCAGGTCAAAGTAACCCAAGGTTTTTATAGATTTTTTTAGTGCTTCATAGTGTTATGTCGACGAGGAGGACGTGTACACGACAGGTCCTCCGTCTTGACACCAGTCGTGAAACAAATCGGTACGAAATCGCAAATAATCAGGGGTAGTGGGTTTTAAATCCACGAGTAAATAGGCGTGTGGCGTTTGAGTGGCATCATCGTACGCATGAGTTAGCCAAGGTGTTCCTAACTGTTTGGCTAAAACTTGCACTTGTGATTTATCTCGAGGACTTTTAAACAAGACCACGTAATGAGCATTGAGACTAATGGTACGATGGGCTTTACTTTGTTGAAATAAATTTTGTGTAATGTAAATGACACTGGCATTACGATGATGCCCTTTACGTGTAAACCACAGTTTAATTTCTTCTTCGTCTTCTCCTAACATGTCGTCAAAAATAACCCAATGAGTTTGACTAGGGTCAGACACGATTCCCTCGTCTTCTTTAGGAATACCTGCTACAAACACAATGGAATCACCTTGACTTTCTTGCAAGAGGCTGTATGCCGATTGCCACTCTTTGTAACACCACACGATGCGTTGAGGTGGACGATCGATCAAATGATGTTTATGTTCGATCAAACGTTTGACAAATTCGGTTTTGCCTGAACCGCTCGGTCCAGCAATTAACATGTTAAAAGGATGACGAAGATACAAGGCTTTCCAACTAGCCTGATCTAAGTGTTCGTCAATGACTTTGAATGTGGAGGAGGAAGGAGTAGTAGAAAGAGTAGAGTGAGCCATAGTCGTGTAGTGGTATGTCAGTATTGACACAAAAACAGACAAGAAAAGAGGTTTTTATACTTTTTTCAAGACACGTTTATTTGAATGCATGTTTAAATTTGAACAACACGAAAACATAAAAGCCAAATGGATAAATACAGGAATAAAATACCTAGGCAAACGATCAAAGTGGAATATAAACAAGTCACTGTACAACGTGGTTTGGGTAACGAAGGTGTCCTAGAGGTAGTATGTAATGTTCTTATAGTCTCCTCTACAGGAGGTACAGTCACATAGGTGTCTTCTCGAAAGGGTCTTTGTGGGGGAATGTCCATGACAGTTCTGTCTTGAACAGAAGGATTGTCTTGGGTGATAGATTCTTTTTCTTTTTCTTCTTCTGGTACTGTTACTAACACAGGATTAAAAGTGACTTTTTTCACACGACAATGAATTTTAGGAACACAACGCTTGGGCATAATGGGATACTTCGTTTGTCCAAGCCTCAAAATCCCAACTTTTCCAGTCACGTACATCTGTCCAATGAGGGTGTAAATCACAAGCTACACACACATCTTCGTACACTGCTTCCGTACGTAAAAGTTGACGAATCTTTTTTTCTTGGAAAGGTCGAGACGTATCCAGATGAAAGCGTAAGGCTTTGAACAGAATAAGTCTCTCGTGGACATTTAAAGGAACTACCATACTGTCTTATTTTTTTGATAGGTAGTGTTCGTAAAGTGTCCACAAGGAATCGGCAGGTAAACGAAATCCCAGAAAGCAAGTCACTAAAACACACACGACACGTCGACCCCAATTCATAGGGTATAGTTCTTGTAATAAGTGTTCGTAATCTTTCACCGTGTGAATCTTCTCATTGATATCCTTCCACGGAATCTGTTGGATCACCAATGATAAAGGTTGTGGCATGGTCGTTCTCTTTTATACTTCTTTAGGTCGAAGACTATCAGTGTAGATTCAACCCAGAATTAAATCTCCTCCAAAAGCGAAAGTGATTAATATAACGTGTAATTTCGTCCCACTGCCATTCAGGGTAACGGTTAAGAAGGATCACAGCATCTTCAGAGGTAAACGTAGTAAATTGGTAACAGAGCAAAAAAATACCCTTAATCCAGAGAAATCTAACACGCTGGTTAATTTTTGTCACTTGCCTCTTGTGAATTTCACGACACAAAAGTTCTACAGTCACCCATTGCGATTTTTCTTTAGCAAGACCCTGCCAAACGTCCTTGTAGATTTTCTCTTGCAATTCGTGTGGTAATCCTTGAATATAATGTTTTAGAGAGGGTTTATATACTGGTCTAGGTGTGTTACACGACATGGAGTAGTAGTGTCACTTCCAATCACTAGGTCCCACTAAAGGTAGGTATTGACAATTCGGAGACCATCGAGCATGTTCCAGGTAAGCGGAATCTTTATGTTCCCACTCGTAAATGGATACACCACAACTGAAACACTTGACTTTATCCCCTTCGCCCAAGTAGAAAAATCCGGCTCTGGCTAATTCTTCAGGAGTTGGTCCAGGCAGATATTTTGGCCATTTATCTTTGAAGGTTTGAAATCGACTTTTAAAGTGGCAGTATTCAGGCAAACTCGTCGGGAACGAATATTCGACTCTCCTCACTTCTGTTCGATGCAGGTACGGTGAAATTCCTAGGAGTCCACGATAACGTGTCGCACCGCTTTCGCATCCCTCAGGTTTGACACGCACAGCATCACTTTCCAGGGTAGATATAGGGGTAGTAGTCATAGCAAAGTTCCCACGATATCCTGCTGAATCGCTAACGTCACAGAGCCTGGCATCACTACAATCGCAAGGTTTAGCATCGCACTCCACTTGAGAATTCCCAAATTTGAATGATGTCTGTTTAAATGGATTCATCTTCTTTTCGCTTGGTCGTTGTAGTGATAAATGAACTATTGATCATGGACGATGTCTCTTTTTATATGCTGCCCAATTTCGACGTGACCGTACGGGAGAGTGAAGTGGTTGGGAAGTCGTACTCTTTTTTGGTACACGATTTGATATACTTTTTCCAAAGGTCGGCTAACAATTTGGTGTGTGGGTAAACGGACAATCTTGTGCGGTTCGTGGGTAGTCACTTGAAACGTTTCATCCTGTCCCGACTGTAAGGCTTCTTGTAGCACGTTAAAGTTCACCACTCGACTGGTGCGATAATTGAGAGTCAATCCTTTCACTTTACATTCGGTGTGCATTTCTCCTTGTGGGTCTCGGTATTCGTAGCCGTAATTTTTAGGACCGCCACTTGCAAAACATAGAATCTTGTCATCGGGATGTTCATCGGTCCAGGCTCCTAAACGGTCTCCTTCGATGACAGGGTTACACTGGTTCGGTCGGTGAATGTAAATGCAACTGTCCGTGTCAAAATACAACACACGATCTCCTAACAGTTCTAACACTTCGTACAATTTTAAACGAGCGTGGGCTGTCACGTAAGCCGCAATGATGACATTTCCAAATTTGTCGGCTTCTACAAAGTCTAGTTCTTCTTCGTAATTGACTAAGATCAAGTCCTCACGAATGACGTCCACGTGTTTCATGACTTTGGTTTGGTCGTGAATCATCTGGAAGTAGCGAGACGGCTCGGACAAATACTCCGTCTTGGGTAAAGAGGGTCGTTGTGCCATTTTACCCCACAAACAATTGAGCATCACTTTGGCAAACGATCGCCGTCCTTCGTTTTTCTCGATGTGGTCTAAAGTGATACCTTCCTGCTCCCTATATTTTTCTTTGAATATATTTTGGTCTTCGGGAGTGTGGCACCAGGTCGGATAGCCGCTAGCTTCTTGTTTTAGTTTTAAAAAGGCATCCACGTAGTCTGCAAAAATACCTTTCTGTGTCTCGTCGCCCTTGCGGTATTGTTGTGTCTTGGGAAAGTGATAAATTTCGTACACTTCTAACAGTTGGTAACCCAGGTCCAGTGCTTTAAACAATTCCACGCTCACCCACGTTCCTGTCAAGGCACGTTCTTCCTGAGTGTGCTGACAAGGTTGGTCTTGGTTGCACGTTTCGGCACATGTGCGACACAAAGGAAACATCAGTTTTCCTTGGCAATGGTGAGGTAAAACGGGATGGTACAAGTCTGTGGGAGGTAAGACTTTGCACTTGATCAATCCTTCGTACTGACGAATGTGGTCCAAGTCAATGTGTTCTGTCATCAGTTCTGGATGCCCTACGGGAAAGTGACAATATTTGCACACGTAAGGATACAGCGAACACACGTCCAAGTATTTGATTTCTTCTCCTTTCTCTTCATCCGCTTGGTACAGCAAACAAGTAGCATTCGTTCGTCCTCCGTACAAACTATCCCGTGGGTTCAATGGGTCCACCCACTTGTAACTTTCTACGATGCGTTTAAACTCGGGATCGGTTTTCAAACGCAGATCGTACTCGTGTTCCCACATTTCCACTACCTGGTATCCTTGTTGTTCTAACTTCAAACGTCGTTGACAAGTGGTCTGGTACAAATCTTCCATAGTTCGTTGTAAAAACTGATTTTTGGTGTTACGCTGAGGGTAGCATAGGGGACATCCGTGAAATAAACATCCGTTAAACTCGTACACGATCTGAGGGTTTTCTAAGTCCCAACCATCTACCGAATACGTTCCGATGGTCTTTTCGCCTCCTCCGTTGCGAGCGTGTTGGATCCATTTGTCTTCCTTGTCGCACAAGTAATGGAGCCAGCGTAGGGCTTTAACCGAGTATTGACGTTTGACAAAATTCGTCGTTTGAGGACTGATGACCGCTAGAGTATTTTCGGGCATAAAGCGTTTTCGGTACACTAAGGAACATGCTTTGGCAATGGTACAAGCTTCTTTCAAAGGATCGATCCCTCCGTATTCCATGAACAATTCTCGAAATTTTCCACAACAGCGTCGTAAAATGTCCACGTCAGATCGACAATACTTTAAAATTTCTTCTTGAAAGTCAAAGGGGTCCGAGGCGTGAGTCTGGTACCAAGCATGGAAAGCTTCTCGTTGTTCGTTGCGCATGTTGTCGGGGTCGTAGTCGTCAACCTCAGGCAAATGGGGTAGAATGGCATGTTGATTGGCTTCGGTATTAAAAAAGTGTGGAAAATAACCTTTGGCCATTTCTGTCATTCCAAACGTTTTAGGCATGCGACTCAAAGGCATGGCCAAGTAACACATCGAATCTTTAAACTGTACTTGTCCTACTTGCATAGAAATGATTTTGGCTCCGTTCAAAGTCACTTGAGGCCGTTCGGTACTTTGTTCCGCATAGTATCTAAGCAGAAATTGCCCATCGTATCCCGAGAAATTGTGGGCCATGACTGTGGCATGGCAATGACACTCGCCGTAACGTTCGATGTCTTCTGGACTCCACGTTTCGTCGATGGGGTTTAGGATCCATTGGGCAAAATCGGCTAGCGTATTTGACCCTCGAAAGATTTTTTCACGTCCTCCAGGAATCTTGCTGCAGTAAGGGCAATGACTAAAGATAGGTTCTTGGATGCACTGCTCGCACGCACGGTGAGCCACGCAGAAATTAGGAATGTGAATACCAGTTTCTTGCATGCATTCGAAATCAAAAAAGATAAAATTCCCTTTCTTCTGGGTATCTTCTGGTCGGGGTTGATATTTTTGAATGAAGCATTCGTGCTCCAAGTCCACAATTTGGCGACAAATGTGACATCGTTTCTTCCCTCGACAAACGTGTAACTTGGCACTATTGGTACGTATGCCTTGTCCACAAGTAGGACACAATCTCAGAAGCTGACAAGTACTTTTCTGCTGTGAACCTTGCATCTTCAAATGTTGTTGGTAACAGGTAAGACTGACAAAAGTGCGCTGACACACAGGGCAATGCACTCGTACTTGTCCTTTGTCCAGACAAGGTTGAGAGGCCAAACATCCCTCACATTTCGATCCACAATGCTTGTGTTGTTCTCGATTGTTATAACCATAGTCACATTTTTCACAGTAGTAACTGAATTTCAGAAATCCAGTGATACTGGTAATGGTATCAAAATGACCATCGTGATGATAGACGTGAATGTATTTTCCGTCTTTGAAATCGTGGCCTCGAAACAAAAGAGGACCACGCACTTCTTGAGGGTGTACTTTCAAAGTGTAACGTGGAGCCAAGACGTCTTGCAACTGTTGCATTTCTGGAATACCGCAAGGGGTATCTTTGGATATCCCCGCTTGCTGTAACAGGAGTTCTGCTTCACTTCGTTGTTTGGCTCGGTCCGATTGTCGAATAGTTTCCCAGGCTCTTTTCCATTCTATCGTCTCGTTCTTGTTGACATACATTTGTCCCACGACGATGGCACGGGCTAAACACATCTGGTCTTGAGGATTGTTAATTCGGACGAGGCTTCGCTTCATGTTACGAAGGCTGTCCACCAATAACACTTTTTTGCGTCCGGTCCCCTCAGGAAGAGACACGTGGGTCATGAACAGTGTGGCTTTTCCATCGGTGATGTGAAACTTGTCATTGGATTGTTGCACATGTTGAATTTTGTCAATGACTTTGGAAGGTGTTAATTCTGATGGGCTAGTAAACTCGATCCAAACGGGAGACTTTAAATTATCGTGATGAATAGAAAGTCTCAAGCGATCGTCTTCTTTGGCTTGACATTGCTGTTTCAATGCAGTTAACACAGAATCCCACACCTCGGTAATGAACCCTTCTGTATTCTCCAAAGGTACATTGGCCTTGAAATCTTTAAACTTTACGGCATACGTGTAAGCCGTTGTTCTAAATTTTCGAGAGGAACGCTTTTCCGTCTCTCGAATGTGATAGTAATTTTCAGGGTTTACTAAGGGTGGTGCACTTTGCTTGGACGTCGATTGCTTAGGCGTAGATTCGGGCTCACTCATGTCATCTTCAAAATCACTGGCATGAATTTGAGCCAAGACTTCAGCTACTGTGCTAGGCGATACATTACGTTTCTGTCTCTTACTATCTTTTCCTTTCTCCACAACATGATGTGGTCTTTTCATCTTGTCTGCAAAAAGTCAAATGACTACCTTTTAAAGACCATAACCCCTATATATTCATGTCCGATCCGTGCATATATAAAGGGTTAGTGTCTAACGGTTCAGTATTCATTTCACTCTCACATTGACCAGAACGATGAAAGAACCTACAGAAGTGGAACTTCTCATTAGAGCTTTACGTGGGGTCATACGAAAGTTTTCGTCAGACCAGCCGACGGCCTACTCTTCCTCCTATCGAGATAAAAGTCAAGATACTTGCTATATCTGTAAGAAGAAAGGACATTGGGCTACAGAATGTTCAGATCGTGACAAAAATAAAAAAAGTACCAATAGAGACAAAAGTCAAGATACCTGTTATTATTGTAAAGAGAAAGGACATTGGTCTCCAAACTGTCCTAAGAAACAACAGGAGCAGGAGGAGGAGGAGGAGGAGGAGGCGGAGGAAGAGGAGGAGGAGGAGGAAAGAAATTCTGAACAGGAGGAGAAAGAGGTACCCTCCTCCAAGGAAGAACCCCGTCACGTTCACAAAAACAAGAAAAGAAGACGAAACGAAAGTGAAGAGGAAGAAGAAAAAGAAAAAGCTGTGACAGTAAAGAAAATGAAAAAACAGAAAGAGTGAAACAGAAGAAACCTTATGAACTTTTTAAACATGGTATTGTGTTATGTTATGTTGTGATATTGAATTGTAACGTTTGTACTAGAATACACCAGAGAGAAAAAACGTAAGTGTCTCTTGGTTTTGATTTCATAGTATAATTACCTACACTCACACATTCCTTCACTCACACGTACATCATGGATTTTAAAAAATATAATAAAAAGGACTTTTGAGTTTTCATTGAAATAGGCAATTGAAATAGTATTTCTTTTCGAAATAATTGGAGTGGCCCTGAAAAGGACCGTTGGTGTTTTGATTGTTTAAAACAAAACAAACTCAGAAACGGGACGAAATCCTCTTGAGCTGTCTTAAGCCTTTGCCACGGCCAAGACCTACTTCGGGACTGGTGGTTCCTGTCAATGATTTGGTAGAAATCACTAACGGTGGTAAGGTAGACGTAGTCACAGAGAGATCGGGTTGTTTCGCTCGAGAAGGTCTTTTTCTCTTCGGTCGTGATAAAGAAGTCTGATACATTTGTTTCAGACTCCTTAACTCAGCTAAAATATCTAAAAGTACCGTCGTGACCGTTTGATTTTCACTATTTTCTTTCTGTCCTTGGTCTTCATTCTTCTCTGTTGCTGTTGCTGCTGCTGCTGCTGCTACTGTTTCTTCCTGGTGTTTCCTTCTTGCTTCTTCTTCCTCCTGCTGTTGCATAAGAAAAGCTTGTTCTTCTACTTTCTGTTGTTGTAAAAATCGCTCCAATGCTTCTTTTTGTCTCTGCTTAAAATCATCGACGTGTCCATAAGAAGATACAGAAGGCAACGAAGGTTCCGGAATAAATTCTTGCGATGTTAAAAAATCCACAATATCCCAGTTAAAATCCACTTCTTCTGGATGTAGATTTGTCATGACTTTAGTAGTCACTGTTGGCCCATGACTTGCTGTCTCTACTCCTGACTCACTCCAATTCATCGTCTTCTTACTGTCCGCCATGATTGACAACTCTGTCTCATCGATTGACTGCGCACAGACGCTAGTACCTCTATATAGAAAAGGTGACGTCACAGACCGCTCTCTTCCGATTGGATGGCTGTGCCTGACTTTTGTAACGCGTGTTTGGATTGGTCGATACACTCAATCCGTTTCAATCCGCTCTTCCCCTATAAATAACCGCAGTTCACGGCATTCGCTTCACCTGTTCTCATCACAAGATGTGGACTAACGTTGAATCGTCAACCCTTGTGTCTAGCATGCTGTTTAGGACTGACATACCCATGTATGTCAGATCATCATGGAGTGTCATTCATAGGACGGAGACAGCCTATTGGAAGAGAAGAGTCTATGTGGAAAGACAAGGTTGCTTGAAGAGAGTTCTCTTCTATGGACCCACAGTAAGGAGAAGTTTAAGGAAGAGAAGAAGATCTGTGAGATGTCCTCTGTGTTAACAAGACAACGTTAACATTACACATAACGGTCCTTTTCAGGGCCACTCATAGGTCTCGAAAAGATAGTAGCTTTCTTTGCCGCCCTTTTTTTTCCCTTGTCCCTATATAGGCCCACCCTGTTCCATTTCCCTTGACGCTATATAGGCCCACCCTGTTCCATTTCCCTTGACGCTATATAGGCCCACCCTGTTCCATTTCCCTTGACCCTATAGTGCCCCAAGCTGTTTTGACCCTATAGTGCCCCAAGCTGTTTTTGACTGGATTTTCCCTTGACCCTATAAATCTTGACCCTATAGTGCCCCAAGCTGTTTTTGACTGGGTTTTCCATAGACCCTATAGTGCCCCCTATTACTACTAAAAGATCTCTTAGCTATACCTACGATATAAGGTCTTAATTAAATACACCTGAAAATCAGTGAGAAAAACGTGAAAAATAGTATTGCTTTAAATATCAACAAAATGCAAAGCAAAATACGGAATTGTAGAGCGCCACCATTAGCATATTGATTGATTTGACCATTCATTGAAATGGAGAAGCGATAACAAGATTTTCAAGATGGCTGCCATGGCAGCAATATAGGACGCCATGTCAGCACCATTTCGTTAGCGACAAACTAGATATGATATAGGTATAACGGTACCAATTGCGCAAGTCCATATGGGTGGAGCTTATGGTGTAGGGTCCATACCATTCAGACCCTAAGAACAAGACAAGCTTTGATTGGTGGATTATGTAAGAGTTGTACTTTCTGTTAGGCTTGAAAAAAAGGTTAGCCTCTTGGCAACATGTGAATTTATGCTAATTCCTAAATAGATCAAATTTTGTATTTTTTATGATTTTTTGAAAATGTAATACACATGACTGAAAATAGGTATGTTGTGACTAGATAACTCATACCCCTGTCTAGTTCCAGCAGAGTTATCTCTCTTAAATGCAATGGAGTACCTGGTTTTGTCATTGTCAAATTGACAATCTAACATTGTTCTCTATAACAGTGTGTGAGATGCATGCTAAATTAGGATAGAAAATATAGTTATCTCTCCAAATATTAGCATTGAGGTCTATGGAAAAACAATTGGTACCGTGATACCATAAGTCGTGTCTTAGTGAAACTCCATTTTTATGTAGCAATGCATTTCAAATGATTAAGGTGGAGCTTTACAGTTTCATATTTTGCATACGGTTAGAATTTGAAAGAAAAAGAATTTTCCCCGCTTCCATCACTGGTTATACTGGCTATTTAAAAAATAACTTTGTATATCTATGTATAATTCAAAGAACCTTAAATTCCCTTTATGTTGGTGTATGATTGATGGGTGTAATATGAGTTATGGGGTACACAGCTTGGCCTTACTCCAGATGTACATCTTTCAAAACAGTGCTAGCTCCACTTGGTTTTTTTCACTTCCTGAACTTCAGAGGTAAATTGTATATTAAAAGAAAAGATCCCATGACCTTTTTTTAAATTACATTTTATGTATTTGGTAATTCATTCATTGCACTTTCAAACGCTGGTATTGTCTAGTCTGGTAAAATTTATTTTCCCTATTCTAATATCTACCAAGGGTAGTGTACTTTAGACAAATGGGCTGATGTTTGAAGCACAAGGGAGCAGTCATTTCAGTTAGTAATGTGATTAGATCATTTACAATTTATAAAAGTATAACATCCAAAGAAATTAAAGAATTGTCAGTTACGTTACATTAAAGTAGCATCGAGGTATGCCAACAATCGTTCCACTGTGTATGTTGTAAATGCAAACCACTTTACTTTACATACATTACTACATAAAAGTACACATATCAGGTGAGCACCCCCGAAGCGACAAGATGACCGCCACATATCGGTTGTCCCAGTGGCACCAACTTCATTAAACACCAAATACACCGTGGGGTCAGTGTGTGTATACAGTTTTGTGGCAATTCTCCCAAGTAGTTTAGAAATACATGTAGTAATGATACCAAACGTGTCTCAACAGACATACAACGGAAAATAAAACATCACATAACCTCTTCTCGTCTATACACAAAAAGACACTTTCATGTAAAGCTGAATTATTTTTCTTATTTATAATAGCTTGTATTATTGTACCATGAAACGTTCACGAAACAATCTGCTTGTCTTGGAATGAACATGTACGTATTAGGGTCAGCTGATTTCATTGCAAGGGCATTGTCGACTAACATGTGACACATATATATCTGCAGTTCAACGACCAGTGCAACACTATTAAAATATGTCATCAGAGAAGGACGAAGAAACAATTTCGCAACAGGATCCATCCTGGACTTCTGCATTTGCGCAAAGCAACTTTTCTCTCCCCCGACCTTTCACATCGACCGAATAGGACAAAGTGGTGTACAGTTTTTAAATGTCTTAAAACAACCGTATTACTAAGCTTGCATTAGTAAGAAAAAAAGACAAAAAAAGGAAATTTAAATAATTATTTACAATAATACAAATATTGTTACGTTGCTTTGATTCAGAAAAATTGTACAACCTTGTTACTACCAAAGACTAGTAACCTCGCAAAAAAGCTATGGTTGAAATCCGTTGGTAGATTTCAAGGTAAAAGTCCATTTACTTTCTACTTTGTTTTTACAGATTGATATACGAAATCTCCAAAAGGTTGTACGTCTAGAAATACACGGAAATTCACCCACTTTTTAAAGCTTTACGTATAAATGTTCGGATGGGGTCTCGTCGATTAAAACACAATTGATAACCGCTCCGGTGGCCTAGTGGTTAGAGCGTCCGCCTTGGATGCGGAAGGTCGTGCATTCGATCCCTTACCAAGTCATACAAAAATCGTACTAACAGCTGCTTCGCTTGGCTTTCAGCAATAAAAGATTAGTGTCAGGACTGTTCGACCTGGTGTCATGATAATGTGACTGGGTGGAACATCATGCTACATGTCTGCGGCATGATGCCCCAGTGTTAGACATCACTATAAACTGCATCACTGCAGACATCGTAGTTTTATGACTGAAAAATTGTTAAAGATAATTAAAAATCCTAACCACACACCATATATATGTATATATATATATATATATATATATATATATATATATATATATATATATATATATATATATATATATATATACACACACACACACGTACGTACCAAAGTCCAGACATTCATGAGAAGTTCGTCTTTCCTTTCTTCTAACTTCTTCGAAGTTTGTTCCATCTCGTGTACAATTATTCCGCAGTGCCGAGATGATAGTATAGTCAGTCCTTTGTTGGATTAGTAATTTGCTACCAACAGTTCAACGAAACTGACGACATAAATCCGCGTGATTCTAACACCTACATGAAATATCGTGATCTAGTAGGACCCCTTCCGCTCTATATCCGGGCACTTCAAATCCGATGAGTCGTAGAGCTGGCATCTCGACTGCTGTTAATTTTAAATGTTCATGTGCCATTGTAATTGTATTATCTTGTACCAGTAAACAGTGAAACTGTAGTATTTATTATTTCTTAGAAGCACAATAACAGATCGGGATCATCTCCGGTGCTTTGCGGTGTGTGTGTGTGTGTATGTGTGTTTGTGTGTCTAAATTTTATAAAGAGTTCTAACTTTACTTGAAGTTGAACGGACACAAAAACATCGAGTGTATAATACCAAATAAATGTGCGCTAGAAAAAAAAAAACATTGGTCAAATTTCAAGTGACAATTGACTATATAATGTGTTTGTGTGTGTACGTTTCGGGTTGTTTTTTTTTAACCGGATGGGGCATCATGTAAACTTTGGACCCCTACCCCCCACCCCCATGAACTGGCAATGTTTGGATAGGTCTGGTTTCAGGGTTAGTGCGAACATAAATTAATCTTTCGGAACAATGCTTTGGACGTAAGCAGAATCTGAAACAATGTATGCTGACAGGCAAAACAACGTAGAGGGTTTTCTACATTAATTTAAGCATACCATCGTAATTATATGCCATAGCAAAATATAAAAGCACTTAAGGGCGTTCATCTTTCGAACCCTAACTAGACGGGAGACATCACTGAAGGAAAAGAAAAGTAATTCATTAAAATAAATAAATAAATGAACAGCCCCTCACCTCCACGCCTTCTATATTCAACAGCGTTTGTTACTAGCAAAATAAGCGTGGTTTAATAAATACAGTTTTTTCGATCACATAGAAAACAAGGGATTAGCGCACTATTGGGAGAAAAGAATTCCCAGAAACTGAAGACAAAGCCATTTCGTCTTTTTAACGGTAGTGTTGAGACTACAAAGCCATTTCGTCTTTTTAACGGTAGTGTTGAGACTATCTCAGATATTCAAAAGGGGGAAAAAATAAAAATCAGCTGCTGTTGTGTACAACGAATTTTAGCCTGTAACCATTTTCTTTAGGAAACAGTAAACATCATTAATATTGTTTGGGTGAAACCCATGTCATAATGATAATCCATTCATGACATGATAAAACGATGATATTAAAGACAGTTTTGTGGCAGCCATATTGGATGCAAGATAGCATTACATTTAGGACTATCTAGGTATCATAAGGCTACTCATGAATCATTATCAATCTCTTGACCTAGTGTGGTCATTATCAGTCTCTTGACCTAGTGTGGTCATTGAGGCACTGTGCTGCTGAACATCTGACCAGTTCCCTACACTTGTTTCGATCATGTGCCCATGCCTCTATCTCCGCAAAACATTTCCTGGTCCATTCTGTGATGTCGTCAGTCCACATTGTTCTGTCTACCTCTCCTTCTGTTGGCTCTAGTGACACGGCCATACCATTTCAACTTTCTCTTTTTGACAGTGGTGAGGAGGTCTTCATAATGGCCTACTTTGTGCCTGATGGTGTTATGCACTGATGAATACCACATGTTGATAAAGCCCTCTATGTTGGGATGGGAAGAGTTATTTTCAAGATATGATAATTCCATTCAGGAGTATCAGTAACACAATTTCTACGTACCTAAATATCCAAGTATCTACGTGCGAACACATCCACCTACCATCACAAAGTCTGAGGGAGAAAGAGAGCCGAGATAGCAGGGAGGTTGGAGAATACAAAAACAGCTAAAGGACCGAGAGGAACAACCACAGGAGTTGGAGTGGATTGGAAATAAGCAGGTTATGAAGTTGTACCAGGAAATTACTTTAATTGTTCACTCGATCTATGATGAACCAATTCTATCATTTAAACATTTTGGTTATCTATATAAATCTATTTGTAAATGAAATTCGGTTAAATATTTATTTCAAAACAAAATGTATCCTCCTAATGCAATGTATTATCACAGTTGTTTATGTAATTGATTAAATTGTTTGTTTTTCATGTACGGGGGCTCGTGTCATTCTGTTCTATATATCTGCTTCGATCTCTATTTATTCCTCCTACAAGTTTCGCACTTATATTTATATTTACTCGATCCGGGCAATAACACAGAGGACGACCATCCTCTAGATAACGATAACACACACACACACACACACACACACACACACACACACACACACACACACTACTTGTATAATGTTTTCCACAAAGAAAATTACATCAAGGATGGACCAATATAGTTACTGAAGAATATAAGTTTGATCTTGAGCAATTAGAAATTACAAGTATTTATCATGGTGCACAAGCCTGGTTTAATGTAAAAGAAGAAACATACGCATGTTTTATTTACTCACATAATGCACAGGCTCACAGCATTCCCTTGTATGCTGCATGTCTTCGAAGATTCCCTTTTTTGTATATAAAAAGTAAATGAAGCAACAACGTCCCTACCCCCGAAAACAGAAAAAGAAAATAAATTCCAGCCTTTCGGACACGACAGTAATCAAATGTCAGTGTATCTTGTACCTCTTTGTTTCGTGTAGGTCGATCGAGATAAAGGATATATATGTATACTTTAATAAAACATTGTTGGTACATACAAACAATATAAGTTGTTTACATAACATCAGCATTGGTTAGGATGCTTGTTACGAAGTTTCCTCCCAGTTTTAAAATACCATAAGCACAGTTCTTCTATATATCAGTAATGAATTACGATAACAATAATGGCAGCAGTATTTAATTATGTGTACATGTCTCTATAATAGACTGGTACAAGAAAAATTTGTATTTAATTAAACAATATACTCATTCCGTTTCATCCAAATTCATCAGGGCTGCCTTATTGCAATTCTCCAGCCAAACTCCTAAACAGTTAATACGCACAATTCTCGTTTCATGCTCTTTAAATACCGTCATTTCATGAAAAGCTTCCTGTGCAATGAATTGGTTTGAGCGCCCACTGAAATTATCCGTCAGTCTGTTTTTCGAAGGATATTATTTTCAGGGTAATTGGGGACAGTGAAACTGAATTGCCCGTCTAATTGAATAACGTTAGAGCCGTATTTAATTTAAGTCAACAACCGTCATGTAAATAATAAGGCTAGAATTGCAATAGGTTAGACGATATACTGTATAGTGAGTGTATCAAGTATCAGACTGACTAGATAAGGAACGGCATCATTGTCAGAAAAATCAGTGAATTTACATTAATTTAATCAGGTACATTATTTACTAACACTGGATGCGTCTTGTACTGCGTATTAGGCGACTTTCATAAAATGCACCGGGCCAAATATAAACGAAATACTGTACCAATACAACGTTTGTACTTTTCATATATTCATAACACGTGACCAGTATTTAAAGTACCCAGATTGGAAAAAAAGTAGCTTAATATTTAAAAGTATGTATGGAGCAAGTAGGGGGGGGGGAGAGAATATGGGTATTTTATATTTAAAAATATAACGGAAAGAAATTTATTAAAAATTACTGGAAAAAAATACATGAAACTTATATGAGTTACTGAAAAAATAATTATTTTACTTTACTTACCGTCGTCAACTTGTAAAAATCATTGTCAAATCAACTCGCGTACTAAATGTATAGTTGATGTATTTTTCCTCTACCTTCTTAAACACCCATATTTTCATCCGGACATGAAAACTAGGACACAATTAGAAAGCTCACAACCTACAATTGGCCAAACAGCCATTTCTATCATATCACCACAGAAGAAAGGTAGTGATAATATGGTAATTTTGGAAAAAGGAGGAAAATATAACGAGCATGACGGAAAATAGGTCACTAAAAAGATTGTGAAAACATATCCACATTTCTATCTCACTTTAGTTTTGAAGCACAGGTTTTACTGAAAATTAATAGCTGACATTTAAAATATTATTTCTCTTAATCTATGCCCTAATAATTGTTTCCAAGGTGATTTAGAAAGCGTTGCATATGTACATACGTTATATGAAAAAGAATTATGATAGCCTTTATAATCAATTTTTTTTTCTTTTCGGAAAGTTATTATCATTCGATGTTTTCTAAGATCATAAATTAAAATCACTTAACAGTACTTAACAGTTTAAACTCTCATGATAAAATGTGGTTTCATCTCATGCGGGTAGAGGGGAGGTTTCGATGTCAGGTCATTAAAGTTTGCTAGGCACGGTAATTAGCGCTATCCTATGCCGACACCGGGTTGTTTCGGCGAATTCCAACTTCTTGATTGGCAACGAACTCCAATCTGATTAAAATCAGATCTCTATGTCGTACATAAAGATCTGACTGCGACTGCTTAGGGGTCATGTTCTTTTATGACCTATACTATTTATATAGTCCCTAATTTTACCAGCCTATCAAATAAACACCAGGTGTTGACCTCATTTCTGACCTGGCTTCAAAATTGTGAACAAGCTTTTAAAATGATTGGTTGGTTCCATGGACATTATGGAGCTTTGTATAAACATCTTTCTATATTTAGTCGAGTCGTACGGTGGGTTCGTGAGTTTTTGAACGTAAATTTGTTCTAAAAGATTCTAGAAGATCACGTGACCCCATTCTTGTTTACGTAAAAACAGGTATATAAATTATGTTTTGGAGCGAACTATTCAGTAGAACTTGGGCTTTTAGAATATTAAGTTGTGTCTTTTTTAATTATTTTAAATTACCTTGTACTGGAAATTATGTCAATTCGTTTGGATCAAGAGGAATTATTTTGCTATTTGTCTGGAAAAGAATTGTGCTCATAGAATATTATTACCAAGAACTAACTTCATCAAGTGACATCGTCTTCTATCTTGGATACTTCGCTGAAATTCGAACTTGGAATTATTTGGACATTTTATTACCAGGACTTTTGCAATTTCACTAGTGGATAATATTTTGAATTATTGTTGGAATTGATTCTTAAAACCGTAAGTTTATTTTTCTTTTCTGGAAAATATTTGTGCTCAATAAATTGTTTATTAAGTTTTTACAAGCTTGTTATTTTCACTCTTTCTATGTTACTGTTTATTCGAGCCTAAGCACGTAACAATATATAAAGGAAAACAAATTCGCTGACCAACACATGCTAACTATTGTACTTTTAGGCTGCCTATGAATACCCCACCCCCCGCGGCATGCACAGTTTCGGAGCCACTGTATTACAGTATTAACAGCATTCAGTATCGTTGTGTTTCATATGTCTAGAAGTCGTATGAATAATTCTGAATGATACGCATTGTTTTAAGCAGCCAAAGTAAACTTCTTGTTAGATCCAACGCAAGCATATCTATCAACTTTTTAAAATAAGTTTATTTGAATTTGAGAAACGACACACACGTCTCTGAAAATTACATTCGCAGTGAAGATGAATTTCCGTATGTGTTATAAGTAAAGGAAATGTATGTGTCAAAATTAAAAAGGGGTTTCGACGATATCAAGATGACATACTGAATACATATTTTTAAGATGACATACTGAATACAGATTTTTAAGATGACATACTGAATGCAGATTTTTGTCAGGCACCAAGAAGGTGGGTTTCAGCTCGGTCATTTCCACATACCCCCAAGCTATAAATTGAATGTGCGTGGCAGAGTGACTACGTACTGATTTATAACCATGTATATGAGATACAGATGTCCATCTATCTCCAACCTTGTAATTACAGACATGGCCTTTTTCGGGTCCAAGGAAGAAACTCGTGACAGGTAAACCTTTGCTTGGATAATATTAGAACTTATTGCCTTTAGCAAAATTCATAATGATTGGGTTTTAGTCAACCGCAAACTGCACTAAATACGCTAATGCGCAATAATTCCTTTCGGAAATATTAAATGAAAAGTAAAATAAACACTTAACTTCACATCGGGGGGAAAACACCACCACATAAAGACCCTTTTCTCTCCGAAAAACCAAAAATGCATAAACTAAAAGGCGACAGGTTTTATTATGAAGTATTATATTATAACTGTTATTCCATTAATTTCGTATTTTATTTTATTGTCTATTGACAATAACACTTTTCTTGATCGTCTCCTAGATCAGATAACAAAAACAGTATAAGGAGTGATCACGTCAATATTCCATCTCGTGATAGCAGCCTCATTTGACGGTCTGGGGTGGGGAGTGATTGTTCTATAAAGGTTTGAAACAGTTTCATGCCATACTACTTTCTGTCGGAAACACGTTGTAACCTACGGGTAAAGTATCATACCATAACGCACTTTGTCCAGTGTTTGTTTGGTTATTTTAAAAATCAACATTTGACAATTTTAAGTACAAACGCCGCATGGCTTAGTGGTTAGAGCCAGGGACGTAACGCAGCTTTAACAGCGAATATGCATGTGCTGTAAAATTGATAAGGCCTATATACGTTACCACCCTACCCCCCACCCCCTAAAAATTGAAATAACGTTCCAGGTTAGAGCTTCCGCCTCGGATGCGAGAGGTCACATGTTCGAACCCTGGCCGAAGACTTAATCAAAATGGCACTGACAGCTGCCTCGCTAGGAGCACAACATTCAGAGGTTAGTATTCGAACAGGTGAGGATAATGTGAATGGGAGGGACACAATGCTACTTATCTGCGGCATGATGCCCCAGTGCTAAAAATCGCTATAAAATGCCAAATGCAATCATTGTAGCGACATAACTGAAAAACTGTTACAGCTGCGTTAACAAGCCTAATCACACAAATCATATATATATGTGTGTGTGTGTGTGTGTGTGTGTGTGTGCGTGTGTGTGTGTTCTGATGTTCTATAGTATGTCCGCCACGAGTCCGTTTCTTCTCTGACCCTTCGCTCCCATTTTTTTAAAAAAAATACGTTTTGACACTGGAATGGGCAGTTTCAGAGGACACTCAGACTAGACCGTCTCTTACACCGACAATAGAATACGTTCTTACCTTTTCCCATCCTTCATAGCATGCCACACGTAAAAAATTGATGAATCATTACATATTTCTTAAGACGGAAGTTTGCCAGATGGTTTTAGTGAATGATTCAGCTTGGCGACAGCAATTATATTATCTGTGTAGTGACTTAATGGCACGTCAACACAGTGGTGGTTACAAGTATACAAAAAATAGTTTAAAAACTGAACAAAATTGCTGGAAGATAGAATACTTGCAAATAATATAGTGGCCAAATATTGTAATAATCCTCTGGGTGTGGGGGTGAAAAGAGAGAAACAAAACACCTCCTTGTAAATGGTTTCTCTTACAAAATAAAATGTGCAAAGTGCTGATGTAAATAAAGCCACATAAAAAAGAACAGTTAATGACATTCCAAACAATGTTGGATTGAAATATGCAGTTTAAACCGCATGCACTATAAAAAAAAAAACAATATTGTATTATTATGTTGTTAAACCTGGCGGAACATATTCAAAATGCTGATTTATTTTCCTGATATAAAATTTCTATCTCACGGTTAATATCTGATACGCTCCTCAAGAATGCGCTCCCCATCAGTGGACACGTGTACGATATATACTTCATGAAAGGTATACCTTTCCTGTAGTTATGTATGTAGGATCAGCAGGTATGTGTTACACATACCTGCTGATCCTACATACATAACTACAGGAAAGTTATGCATTTATTTAAAGAGATTACTTCCAAGAGAAATCGTTTTATTTTCCACAAACAAAATATTAGATATTCCATGCGTGAATTTTAACAAAAACATAAAATCAATTATTTTACAATGGCTAATTCTCACGAGCCTTACAGTCAGAAATTACAATCGTCATGGCAAGAATGTAAATATAGCACTTCATGGGAGTTACACAACGGCTGATACGAGGTCTTTGTCTAAATGAGAATTAACTAAGTCTATTGACAAAATCAAGCCGACGATCGGAGTCCACCACAGTCATGTACACAATAAATTTTGACATTTAATGAAACACCCACTGTGCCATAAATGATGAAAAAGCGACTCTGCTGTCTGGCGATTTACTATCGAATTTTGAGTATTATGCCGAGTTCATGTATAGATGTTTAGAGCTACAAATTAGTTCTAAATACGTGTCACTTTGTTAATTTTCATGACTTACTTAAATCAGTTTAATAATATCTTGTCCTTAACTAAGCACAATTCTTTTCAAAAAGTGAGCTAATATGCGTTTTTGCAAAGGGTAACTTGATTATGCTTACTGGCGCACTTCCTTTGTCAAATCTTGTTTGGAGGTGCATAGTTTTGCACATTGTAATGCTATTTAATTTCGAAAGTAAGAAAACATTCCTTCCAGTTTTCAATCCCAGAACGCTTAAATAGAAGCAATCGGTTTTTAAACAAAATACCCGTAACCTGTGAAATTTGTTAAACACCTTTTCTGTTGTTACGGGCATATAAGAGTTGAAATATGCCCTAGTTATAGCTCACTTCATATTTATCAAATACACGTCCCCCCTGCAAACTGGGGTATATTTGTTAAACTACACACATAAACCCATTAGCTGGCATTATATGTGATATCATCTATACAATTTTAATACGGGGTGCCGAAATGGACATAAGCTGGTCCAAAGAGAAAGCTGAGTGATGCAATTGTTGGTGCTAAATGTTACATTTCATATTTCCAGTTTTGCAAACTTCGTCTGTTAAAATATATATCGGAGGTTGAGAGTTCCACTACAGCACAGAGTTTTTAGTTTGTAACTGTTGCGTGATAGCGGTGGCTCAAAGTTCAACACCGTATGCCGCGAATTTCATTTTCACACGTTGAATACAACTGTTTGAGTTGAAAGTTTATCCGCTGAAATGTACAGCTGGTGACTGAAATTTCAATAGTTTTATAAAATTCCAACTTCCCATATTTATTGAAATTGTGCTCAATGTTTCATTTCAAAACTTGAGTTTTATCTTATTTGTTCAAGTACGAGGCAGTGGTTGAACGTTTCTGAAGTCGAGGTTTTGGATTTAGCCCGTTGAGTTACACAGAGGTAGTTGAAAGTTCCATATACTGTATCGATCGCTCCTGTGGTCTAGTGGTTGGAGCGTCCGCCTCGGATGCGGGAGGTTGCGGGTTGTAACCACGGCCGAGTCATACACAAGACTAGTAAAAATGGTACAAAAAGCTGACTCGCTAGGAGTACAACATTAAGAGGTTAGTGTTCTGACTAGTCAGGATAATGTGACTTGGAGAGGGGAGAGCATGCTTACAAAAATAGTACTAACAGTTGCTTCTCTATGAACTCATCATATAGAGGTTAGTGGTCGGCTTGGTGTCAGGTTAATGTGAATGCTATACGTCTGCGGCATAATGCCCCAGTGCTAGACATCGTAGCGATATGACTGATTTTTTTTTTAATGCGACGATAAAAATCAAAAACATACAAACCGACGCGTTTCCTATATTGAGAATTCATGTCACCTATTGAATCTGGATTTGTGCTGATATTGTTTGTCACTCACACACATATTATGTAAGGACAGTAAATTCCCTACTTTTTTTTTTCATAAACGTGAAGTTAAGATAAGAAGTACACGTATCTAAGAAATTATGATATTTCAGATACTGCTTATAATTGGCAAATAAGTAAGAACTGTATCCAGTCTTTAAGCAATAACATTTCTTTTAATTTCCACAATATCTACTCTCTCATCCTGCGAAGTTTGTTTTTTTTAAGTTCACTCTTGTACGTGCTTGCATATTTAAGCTTTATCAACAAAATATTAACAAAACATGTTTCTTATTTCGTTTTTATTTACTTATTACGGTATGTTTTTATTCTATAAAACGGATATTCCATGGCTGTGTAGCACTGATTGTAACATGTTACAAAATGGGGTCCAGATCATTTAATAGCTAACATTGTCGCACAATGCGAATAATTTGACCCTTTTCCCCATAATGTTTGTATTAATCAAGGTGAGTTTTTAATTGAGTATTTACGGTACATAAGACGTAAGTTTGCGATCTCGTATTAGTGTAAGTTCATAAAAATCGAAATTGTGACACAGACCCCCCACCGAAAAAGAGAAAAGAACTGACTGAAAATTATTTAACAATTTCCCAGTAGTACTCAGTACCCATCTATTTGACACAAATAATACGAAAACCTCAAACAAAATACAGAATTACATTTCAGAATGCGTGCCCCTATGTGCACTGAGAAACAATAATCTCCTAATAGACTTTTAGTTCTTATTGTTGAATGTGCACACGGCACACTAATTTGTACCAGTGATCGCAATTTATTTTCAACATTGAGGAACAGATTGCACTGTGGGGTTCTAGATCCCGTCAACTAAAAACAGCAATATTTGTATCACAATTCTGGACAGAAAACTGGCAACTGAATTGTGCACCTTTTAAAAATAAAAATCAACTAATAACCCGTCATGTAATTCTGCAATAGAGATTATGTAGTCTTCTAAAAGTAAAAGATACCCACCTCCAGAACCCCAATCACTGATTGAATCAGGGTTCTTTTACATGTTAGTGAAACGTCCGCCCCAGATTCACGCATTATTTCCGGTGTGTTCTGTACTAGTTGGATCGTAAATAGCGCGAAATAAAATAAATGAAGAAACAAAGAATGATTAAACAGACTGAATTTACGAGCAGATAAACAATTATTGATTAATACTCTTTTCAAAAATATTGTGATGGTCTCCACTAACCCCCACCCATATTCGCCCTCTTCAAAGGCTATTTGATACTGGAAAATAAACCGTTCGGTTTCCTTTCACATGAAACACTGTTTAACGCTGTAGACAGGTTCAGCTCAACCGGATCGAGACAAAGGAACACATAGCCATTGCATTTGTGCTAATAAAGTTCAGATCCATTTTGTATCAATCGCTTGTTCCAGCATAATTTTGCAACAATGCAACATGAGCCTTTTCTTAGTCATCTGTTAAACTGTTACTGGTGTCAAGTTTTAACTAAGCTCGTAACAGACAATATCATCAGCACCACATGTATCTAACTAAAGTACACATAATTTAAATTTGTTTTGATTTTCGAGATTACACACTCTATATATATATATATATATATATATATATATATATATATATATATATATATATATATATAGAGAGAGAGAGAGAGAGAGAGAGAGAGAGAGAGAGAGAGAGAGAGAGAGAGAGTCTTCGTCTGTTAACTAATTACTTATATATAATAAGTCTCCCTCCCCGGGAGAAAAAAAAACAAAAAACACGACAAGAAGTCGTTTCTTTGCGGACTGCTGGTTAGAACAGTTTTTACAAAGCTAAAACGCTTCCTCTTTTTGTTAAATTAACTTTTTGTCTTCACGCGAACATGCAACATACTTATTTATAACTGTCACATTATGTTTTTATACCCATCTATCCAGTATACATACAATTTGTGTGTCAAAACTATGCTAGAAGTAGCTATTACTTACCTCTTTCTGCTCAGCAAACTTAGAATCCATATCGAAATCTAAATCCTTGTTCTGGTTTTAAGAAATCCAGTGTTGTATGAATGTAGTCCAGGCTTTCATGCAGCACACACCAATCGAAAACACAGCTATGTCAACGAGAATCCGCGTGATGGTTTCAAATTTCACTTCAAGCATCAAACTCCGAGAAGTTGTCTTCTCTACCACTTATTACTCCATTATAGAGATTTGAGGTTTGATATGGTCTCCATTGCTACGTCACTGAAAGACAAAGCGTAGATCGTAATTACTAACTTTAAAAAAAAAACGTAATCTTAAGGGCAAGTTGGTATTACTCCTTTTTAAATTATGATAACAGCTCAGCAAAGTTTTGATCCAACGAAATGCCAAATAACTGTTTTGATGATATTTCATCAGATTACAAAGGGAAACTATTGACATGAACATATATACATAATGTACAAAACACCAACTATTGACGAAATTATACCCACAACCACGTGGCTATACCAAACTTGTTTCTGTAAGAATCATTATCTGTTGTGAAAATCTCCAAAAACCAATAAATGACGAGACTGTTTCAATTACCATTACACTAATGCGCCATTCTTGAGCTTGCCTCGGAATTTTCGTGTTTCTTTGTCCCTATTCAATCCACCAATCCACTGTTAGCTACACCCGACACACTATCGATTCCCGCCTTGAGATTTAAATTCTCCACCAGGCAAAGGCCTTTATTTAATACAGTTGGGGTGTTTTTTCATCAGAAGTAGAACGCATTTCCTGCTGATAAGGATTGCCTCTAAATAGTCCAATTGATCTACAAAATAACTATTGTTCCATCCTTTGATTTGCTCTCCCAGAAGAATGAAAAAGGGTTTCAATGGCATTTCTTATCAATGCAGCTGGCCGTGCTTTAAAAAGAATCCATTTATCGGGACCTTTATTGAAGTTTCTCAGGAATCTACATAAATAAACTTCCCCAGGTAATGTTTCGAATACAATGTAATTTGGTGTCTGGTTTCCTCCTACATTTATGCAGGAGGGTTGTCAAGTGCGTGATTGATTACACGTGGTGAGGAATTTATTACCGTTATGTGCCCAAGGCAACGACAGGCCACGCCACTAAGCAAAAATCCTAGGTTAGCGTGCGTTTCTTTGTCTTTGTTATTTTTGTGTGTTTTGTTTTTCATGAAGATTTGATTGGCTGAGATTATCTTTTAAATTATGCACGCGCTTTTTGAAAGGCAGCTGGCTTGAGTCATTGCGAGGGAAAGGTGTCATTTAGCATACTTGACAAAGGGGTGCGGTTATTACTAACCCAAAATACATATAACGTTATTTATATAAACATAAAAACTTTTTTTTATTGGGGGGGGGGGGGGGGGGGCACATGTCATTATTTATAGAGTGAATCCATTAAATTTTTTAGTAGAGGTTTGTTACAGCGTTACACAAACAAGACGTTGACGATTAAAATAGTTTCATAATTTATCTTTTCATTGTCACTCTATTTATAGGATGCCGTCTTAGAAACAAGATATTATGCACACTCTGAGTAAATAGACAAATGAGCGTTTGCTTTTTGTGCTCTATAGAAGGAAGTCCGTGTTCTTTACAGTCGACCGGATACAGGCCCGTAAACATCAAAATTAATGTTACCAATGAACGTCTTGATTTTGTTGAATTAATAAATATAAATAATATTAATAATTTTAAAAAAAAATCAAATCATGATTAGCATCTTCGACAATAACAAGCTTTCTAAACCATGCACACACCCATATATACACAAAAGAATGATGTAATGTTTGGGGAGTAATGCACTTGAAAATGTTCATCCTTTTTCAATTAAATCCGTGATATCTACGTAAAACAGTCACGTAATCAATGGCGAATAAAATAAGTTTGGAGCACCAACAATTTAACGGAAAAGATTGTTTCGTGTGAATTTTATGACCAAACTGAACCAGACCACCAGCATCACCACGCAGTTACGGGGTTAGTATGGGCGGTTGAAAAGTTATTCCTGATAAAGTCAGGGTGGCAGAATAACTGAGATTTAGTATAGATAGGCTAGATATTTACTAATATTTAGCAAAATTAATAATATGTTCTAGTTTTTCAATGGGTTGAAATAAGCTAAAACAATTTGTTGAAAGATCTGTGAAATTATGCCCCATTTTATGAAATTGCTAACCTTATATATTCTCTCTCTCTCTCTCTCTCTCTCTCTCTCTCTCTCTCTCTCTCTCTCTCTCTCTCTCTCTCTTAAAATCTTACTTGCAGTGACACCCCATCAATATTTAATTATGGGTCAAAGTCATAAAATTCCTCAACTGAAAGGACTGTGACAAATTATTATATATGGACATCTCTTAGTCTGTCCTGGAATACATAGCTGGTTAGAACGTCCGACCCCCCCCCCCCAAAAAAAAAAAAAAAATACACGGATAACGTGTTCGAATGCATTATTGCAATAAATTAACGAGTCATTAATTTTGTGGCAAAGGTTGGGGTCAAAGTTCAATACTCCCTCCAGGCACTTGTTTGTTGGGCATTAGGAATTACTTCAAGAAAGAAAACAGCATTAAAACAATACCCATATGCCACATACCAAATCTAATAATAAGGAAAAACTCGTATGATGACTAAATATAGTCGATAGTGAATTTAGCTTTTGACTGGACTGCCAAACCCCTCCGCAATGGCCAAAAGTGTTGATGCGGCGTATCACTGAATTATAAACTTACCGATGCAATATGTCCAAAACACTATCTTGTAATACGCCATCTTGCCGGAAGACAAACTCGCTAACTTGATTATTTTAAATCTTTGAGTAAAACTGAAACTTGCCAAAAATTCGTCGAAATACCTATAAAAATTTTGATACGAAAATGAGGGAAAAAAATTAAACACGAAAACAATTATTGCATCATTGATGTAATCGTGTTATCAGTTGTATTCATCAACAGAGTAAAGAGAAGGAAAAAGAAAAGAATACGTCGAGCCCAGACGTTATGCAAGAACATTGCCAATAATAACAGTCGTATTAAATTCATTGGAAACAAAATGTTGCAAACAATTTGAGACGAAAAAAGGAATATAAGTGGGATAATTCAGAACACATAAATTGGAGTGTCATTCAAATAATAATTTCATAATAAAATGATACCTGCATGCACTGAGACGTATGTGTGAACCAGTAATAAATTCCGCCTGGATACCTTCGTAAGAGTTGATTCAGAAATGGCTTAAAATTTCAAGAGGCTAGATATAAGACTTGTCGGCCTGGTGTCGGATTAATATGACTGGGTGGGACATCAATCATGCTACAAGTTTGCGGCAGAATGCCCCAGTGATCTACATCACTTGACTGCAACACTGCAGACATCGTAATCGTAGCGATATGACTGCAAACATTATTAAATCTACGTTAAAAATCCAAATCTCTCTCTCTCTCTCTCTCTCTCTCTCTCTCTCTCTCTCTCTCTCTCTCTCTCTCTCTCTCTCTCTCTCTCTCTCTCTCTCTCTCTCTCTCTACACACACACACATAAGCAATTTATTGAACAGCTTCAAAAAATTCATTAGTAGCGTGATGAAACACTGAGATTAATTGATCCTGTAATAAACCTGATTACATGCTAGTTATATTTATGTCTGTTTATTTCGATGTTAGATTTTCGTGATTATTTGTTTCGAACTGAAGAATATTTCCGAAACCGAGTAATTAGTCAATTTCTTTGAGCAGACGTCATCTTACACAATATTCACATGAATCATTTCTTCATGGTGTTATGCATTAATGTGGTAAAATGGAATCTACCTAAATTTTAACAAGGAATTCTCAGGATATTTTTTTACGCATGGTTGTTTAGCAATGGCGTATAAAGTGGGGTGCGATGGGATAGCCAGAAGGTGGTGCCATCTGGAGAGTTGAAATTCCAGTGCAAAAATTTCCAAACCATGTAAAAACTTCGCCAAAGGATTGTTTTCTTCTCCAATTTGTTTACGACAGCACTGTACTACTTAAAAATCTACTTGCAAACAGGATATGTTTTTATGTGTATTTTCATTTCAAAATTATTTGTGGTGGTGCCAAAGGAAGGCTCCTCCCCGGATGTCAAATACTTTAGGTACGCCCCTGGTAACTAGAACTATGATAATTCTTTTTTTTTTTTAATTATTATATACTGTTACGATTCTTTCTTCAAAAAAACTAAGTAACAAGAAAAATGCAAATCCAACAAGTTTTGTAAAACTTATAAAACAACTTAATTATCAAAGTTATAAATGAATATGTTAGAGAAACGTACAGTATTATGATGTACATACAACCAATCATTATAAAGGCCCATGAAAATCCTAAACGAATGAAAAGTTCGTAATAAATTTTAAAAACCGGAAATGTACTGGTCCTCTAAAAACAGTGATCTTGTCGAGATAGCGTTGTCCAATTTTTGAACAATTTATAACCAGTCCACAATAATATTTTAGTTTTTAAAAAAATTAGTACTTTCTATTTCCATTCAACAGTCCCAATTATTTGCGTCTCCTCTCGAATAATATCTAAGTTCAACATAAGATAAATCAGCATTTTACAACAGAAACACAATAAATCGGAATGAAACTGATTGCGGCGTCGACCATATTGGCTGTCAGATCGGCGCTATTTCAGTTTAGGACCAACTAAACAACACGAAAAGTCTTTTAGTGTAAACCCCACCCCATGTGTATTACCCATTTAGGAGAAGCAGTGATAACAATATTTTCGTGATGGCCGATGTTGCAACCATATTGGATGTCAGAGGAATAACATTATAATTTATGACAGGGTAGACCATGAAATGAATGCATTTGTGTCAAGTTACAAAGCAATCTTCAACGTAGTTTAGGAGAAGCAGCGATAACAATCTTGGACCAGTAGAGCAAACTACAACCCATTGTGTTGCATTGCTCAATCGAATTTGCTAAAGAGCAACAAATCGGGTTATCTCAGATCAACAGTTCTCCCAAATCTGTAATATGTCTATGATCCGCTAATAAATGCGATTGGAATGGACATGAACTTACAAAAATGTTAGTGAGGATGGTGTGCGGAAGAGTGAATCTAGTCTTCTGTTCTGAAGCAAGTTTGGTATATAATTGTAAATTTATACTTCTACATTAGTATCGGACACGTGGACTATATGTTTCTGTGATTGTTGATACAGTTGCCTATACGATAGATAATACAATCGCTAATTTCGTCAGTTGATACAACTGACTATTCCATAGTAGATCCAATTACCTATGTTATAGTTGTTACAATTACCTATGTTATAGTTGTTACAATTACCTATGTTATAGTTGTTATAATTACCTATGTTATAGTTGTTATAATTACCTATGTTATAGCTGTTATAATTACCTATGTTATAGTTGTTACAATTACCTATGTTATAGTTGTTACAATTACCTATGTTATATTTGTTATAATTACCTATGTTATAGTTGTTACAATTGTCCGTGCGATGGTTGATATAATTGCCGATTCGACAGTTGATGCAATTGCCTATTCGATGGTTAATACAATCATCTATGTGATAGTTTATACAATTGCCTATTCGATGGTTGATGCAATTATCCATACGATGGTTGATATAATTGCCCATGCACAACATATTATAGAATTAATCAATATTACTTTTGCACAATTTTTTTTTTAAAATGCAGTTGTCTCTTTTGATGATATAGCCTGGTTGACGTTGACCGTAAATATGTCGTCTGATATATCGCATTAAAGAAGAAAATAGTATGGGCTTTGTTTCCCTTTACAACGTTAAGAGAGCAATATTTAAGAGAGAGAGAGAGAGAGAGAGAGAGAGTTGTAGGGAGGATTGAAAGTGCCGCTGATCTGTCTCTTAAGGTAAACTTCCAGGCTTGTCAGTCTTTTTCTGAATAATCCGAATCGCTTTGGAATATATCACTTTTTTAAAATATTTGTTATTGCAGATAGACTGCATTTGTTAAATACTGACCTTAGCATGTAGGATTAATTTTTATATGCAGGCAAGTTCTTTATCTTTAGGCCTTTCACTTCTCCTAGGCATGATCAACGTTCAATAGACCAATGCCATACATCAATCTACTAACGAAAACATGTTCTTGTCGCGCAATTTACTGCATGATCACATGCAAGTGGTCATACAGTGGAGATACACACTAAATGCCTCCATGTACAAAATGATTTCCGTTTGTCCTATTCTATGGGTGACCTTTCATCTCCGATTTCCTGAATCAGCTCTCCTCGTATCTAATGAAACCTTTGCGCCGTATTCTGCCTTGGTAAACACAATCAAGGACTTGCCTAGTTTGAGGTAGGGCTGTCCATGCTTATTACCAGCTAGGAAATCACCATATATTGAAGTAATGACTTTCAGAGTCAAATCCTTAGCAAGTTCAAAAATAGTAGAAGGCAAATAACATTGTTTCCAAATGTATCAGATCTTTGAGAGGTAATTTTGTTAAGGAAACTTTAACGAGGAAATAAGCATACAAAGATAGTTAATCTCTTTTTCAAGGCGGACGACGCAAATAAATAACAATTACAAGTTCAAACACGTAAGTAAAATATATATTTACATATTGTTTAATTATTGAATCCAAAATAAGAATCTAATACTATTATATCCTTTAAAAACAAAGAAACTGTATACATATGCATTTTGGCAAATCGGTTTTTTTAATTTGTCAAGACATCGTGCTATAGGACACACGGTACTAATTATACGGAAGAGCTGTGAACCAGTCTAAAAATGGGTGAAGAAATAATAGAGTATATACGGCTTTGGTGGTCCATAATTGGTTAATAATGAAAATTAAAATTCTAGTAAAAATATTTTTTGAGAGCTTATCCAAACTGTAATTTAAAAAAAATATAGACAAAATTCTATTGATGCAATTGAAGTAAATTTAGAGGCTTCACCTATTAGTACTCAATAATGAAAGTAGCACCTGATTCATTTGGTGCAGAATCAATAACATGTGCTTCCTGCCAATTTATGTCAACAAAATGCCGCGGGTCCTATGTTTTTCTACATTTAAAAACTTACATCAAGGTTAGTTGTGCATGGAAAAATATAGGTCTGATCATCAGCACCCAGAAATGTTAAGTTGTTGAATTTTGAATATGACAGTGTTTCCATATGTTTACCATTGGAGTTGAATTAGTACCGTGTTTCCTATATGTCTGCAGCAGGATGCCTGAGCGCTCGACATCACCGCCCCACTTCAGACATCGTAGCGCAAAGACTAACATTTGTTAAAACTTAAGTTACGTTAAAAATATAAAATCTCTCTCTCTCTCTCTCTCTCTCTCTCTCACACACACACACACACACACACATTGTCAAGACACTATTTTGCTATTAGCATGCCCACCTGTGACCTATTAAACTGAAAGTAAGCGAAGGTAACATTTTACGGTAATGATTCAGGTATAAGGCCATCTAAACCTTTGTCCGATACCATTTCAGTCTCATTCTTTGGTGTCCTTCATGCCGACTGAACAAGTGCTCTCCGTACGTTCCTGTTTGCGGTTCAATGCATTTCCGCGTGCAGGTTTAGACAGCTAAAGTCAAGATCCCTCGTTTGGGCATTTTTCTATATGGTCTTTCCTCTTCACGTCGCTTTCGGTCATATTAAGTAAAAGTTTTGGAATTCTGCTTTATTTCATTCTTAATATGCCTCCCAATTTGAAAGGTCTTTTATGAGTTAGAAGTATGCCATCACTTGGTTGTTTTATCTTATTTCTTATTTCTTTCTTATTTTGTCTCACTTGATATGCTTATTTTTGGAGCAGAAAATGATGATCAGCAACATCTATCCTCTTTTCCTGGCATGTAGTGGGTGCCCGTGTTACTTGGAATATAGGAGTGTGGATAGAACACCCACGTTGTTGAATCGTATTTGTTTTTTTAATGGATATGTTCTTTTGATTCCAGATGTTTCCATATACACTGTTCATTATAACTACGATAACATGTCTTTTACAATACACTAATAATACTGGCAATAATACCGAAAAAAATATACTCACAAATATTTACATTGATAAGAAAATTTTCCTAAAATCAGCTTTTGCCACTAAATTTAACAATATCTCGACAACAAAAAACCTAACAAAACAAGTTTCTCCTCTTCCTTAAAAGTATTGAGAAGTTTCACATTCTGACAGCTTTCTTAAAAAGCTGAGAGTAAATCACAACAGGCGAAGAATTAATACCTGACCTTCTTTCATACACAGGTGCATTCTCATAACCACCAGTTTCTAATCGAAAATAAACGACTCCACTTATAAACCTAGGTAACAATCGTCTGTTGTGAACCAATAAAGTTTCTCTCCCACTCTCTTGATTCAGGTACATCCATTTACAGAGTATGAGGTTTGCTTATTCACACCTTTTCACAAATGTACATGCTGATAAAAATGCGGTGCAGAAAGAAAACACAAACACGCTCGTGTTTCTTTTGGGAAAATATTATAAAATCACTTCTCTAAGGTCAAATAATGAGAACATCTCCTTTACTCTGAAAAATTGGTTTTTACATGAATTATTATCTTTGATTAAGACTCAAAACAATCTGTTTATGCACTATAATTTTTAATTATATCGTAAATATGTCGCCCATAGATACTGACAGCGTTACACTGTACATATTACACCTGAGGACAAACAATATCATCACTGTATGTATGTATGTATGTATGTATGTATGTATGTATGTATGTATGTATGTATGTATGTATGTATGTATGTAATGTATGTATGTATGTATGTATGTATGTATGTATGTATGTATGTATGTATGTATGTATGTATGTATGTATGTATGTATGTATGTATGTATGTATGTTTGTATGTATGGATGCATGGATGCATGCAGATAGGTAGGTAGGTAGGTATTTAGGTGTGTGTGTATGTATGTATATAGGTAGGTAGATGTGTGTATGTAGGTAAGTTGGTAAAGTATGTATGTATGTATGTATGTATGTATGTATGTATGTATGTATGTATGTATGTATGTATGTATGTATGTATGTATGTATGTATGTATGTTTGTATGTATGGATGCATGCAGGTAGGTAGGTATTTAGGTGTGTGTGTATGTATGTATATAGGTAGGTAGGTGTGTGTATGTAGGTAAGTTGGTAAAGTATGTATGTATGTATGTATGTATGTATGTATGTATGTATGTATGTATGTATGTATGTATGTATGTATGTATGTATGTATGTATGTATGTATGTATAGCACAATCCAGGCTAAGTAATAGTGAGTAAGGTTAGCTATCCTAAATAAGCATATTAAATAAAATAATGGCAAACAAGAGTCAAATTATTGAAATAAAAAGTCGGTGTTTAATGATTAAACTGCACTTTTAAAATGTCCAAGATCTTCCCAGCTGAAACATTGCAGGATGCATCCAAAGGCCGAAGGGGTTATTGATTTTTCTTGATGATACATGGGTTACCCGCATTAAATACAGTATGAATGGGCTAAACCTGTACCATAAAGTAAAATGACAACATTAATAATTTAGAAAAGTACCAAAAAATAGTTTGCAAAATAACCATAAGAGAACGCGAGTGAAATTGCGTGAACTGAATTATTATTAATATGTTTTCAATATGTTCCTGTCAAGGCACAAGTTAGATTTTTAGTTGAAGTCTAAACGGAGATTGGGAACCTTAAAGAATAGAATAAAATACACACAAAGAAAAAAATCAAGGACAAAACCCATTTCTATGTTTGTGTCATGGTCATTGAATTGGAAAGACATTGATAATAACGTTATATTAATGATAATATACATCTCTGCTACAATAAAGCATTTTTCATTGAAACACTCAGCATTAAACCCACTTATCCTTACACATCACTTAGCAACTTCATAAGTGATTTGACGGCATTATATAAGTGTCCTCAGATGCCAGTCATAGTCATTATTAGTCACTAATAAATACCAATACGTCGTGTCATATACTTTATTAATTCTGATGTTCTTTTATTCTCTTTTCTAGACTGCGAGGCCGGAAAGATGGTCTCTACTGTGCTTCGTTCTTGCAATATCCATTTTGTCGATTAGCTATTTTATTTTGCAGTATACAGTATACATAAAGCAAGACATTTCTTGATTAATTTTCTTTGCTGAAAAGAAATGGACCTTGACTGTTGATAAATAACGATGTTAGACATATTAAAAACATTCTTCCGACAGTACATAAACATGGTATAAATAGCTTAATTTTCAAAAAGATGGAAATGTTTTCTTACATGATTGAAAGAAAACATTACATAATTTGATGACTCTTTAAATCAAAACAGGAAGAGATTTAAATGCCGTAATACTGGGCATGTTGTCAAATGAGAATACAATATATTATCAGTTCAACAGCATGTAATATAACTGTCCATTAAACGTAAACTATGATTTGAAGCCATTGCAACTATGAGCAGTGCGAAGTACATGTGGTCCCCGTTTTGGGAAGTTGGGGTTGTGTTAGGTTTGTAAGATTTGTTTTGTTTTAACTTTGTTACTAAAGTTAGTCATGATATACATAGTTTCTGTAATGATCTTAATAAAACTATGTTATGTCACATAGTTTTATCCTATTAATCTCAGTTTCGTTTGATAACGTTTCGCACTTGTCTCAATCTAATTTATTAAAAATTAAAGTAAAATTGAAAAAAGTTACCCAGAGTCTAAAGTTTTGTAATAAAATTTTCTGATTTTAAACGCCCTTTAAAACAATACTAGTTTTGAAACGTTACAAATATTTTCTTAAACCAAAACTCCAAAATGGTGATTTAAAAAAAATTAAAGTAGCGTACGACCATTCGACCATGCACGATTAACTGAATATTACGTATATTAATTTGCTTCTTTAAATAAGAATTTAAGCTGATTAAATGAATCCGTAAGCTTTGATGATCAATGCATAACAAAAAATAACTAAATACACTTCTATAATTGCTTGTCTATTAGTAGAAAAAGCTTTATATTCATGCCAGTTAAACTTTTTACAATCTTTACTGTGGTGGTGGGGGACGAATGCATCTATCACACTTTTGTAAAAAAAAAAAAAAATATCTTGCATATTTAGTTCCTTAGTCATATTTCGTTCTGCAATATCCAACTGATGCAATTATCATTTTAGACCATGCCACGTCTTCGTTCACAGCGTTTTATGATCTTGCTTTTAGACGGTTTGGGAAGCGATTTACTTTTTTCTCAAGTATAGCAAATCTCTGGCATGTAATTAAAGCCAGGTTTTGTTCAACCGGTCAATACTTTTTTTTTTAATATCGTTGTTCCAAATTTCGATTAGTCATCAATTAAAAGAGTCACGCCCACCTCAATTTTCGTGTTACACTGAGAGGGCGGATTTATAATAGTGACATACCACCATGACCAAGGAGGATTCCTGCGAGTTATATTTCTAACTTTACATACATTCTTAAGCCAAATTAAAGGGACTTCAAATATTTGATCCATGTTATTGTACGGGTCTGTTATCAAAGCGAACCGCTGTCATTGTAAAAGCAAGGGGAAAGGGGGTTGTTGAGAGAGAGAGAGAGAGAGAGAGAGAGAGAGAGAGAGAGAGAGAGAGAGAGAGAGAGAGAGAGAGAGAGAGAGAGATTTAGAGATTTAATGTTGATAAAAAGTCATATTTTACGTCTGTCTCGAAAAAAGTAATTGCCGAAAACACATTTACGCTTTCTTAATTAATTTTCTTGTCCAAGACAGGAAAAGGTAATTTGTTTTGTTTTTCTAATTTAATTATCCCTCCTTTAACGCGGAATAGCGAGAATAAAACAGAGGGGGTAGAGGAAAGGAAAATTAAAACTGAGTACAGCATTGGCAATAAATTTGAATCTTTCCGAGTGGTTCGGAGTTATTCTCTTCAGTATCCAAGAATCTAGGGCATTTCAACATTTCCTCAAATAACATCTACCCGGTACTCCATTTTGTCACATATATATGAATACGGAAGTCATTAATCATGAACCTTTCAGACACGTAATCCATTACAAAATCTGTGGAATTGATTCATCGGGTGTTTTCTTAATTTAACATCATCTGTGTGTGTGTGTGTGTGTGTGTGTGTGTGTGTGTGTGTGTGTGTGTTATCTTACGATTACATATCTTACATACGAACGGATATGTTTTGCGTGTTATATACTCTACAATCACGCCACAAAATCCTATTTTTTAGGCTACCACATATGTGTTGTACCACATGACCACAATTCATCAAAGTCAAGATCCTTTATTTCACACGATACGCTATTGAAGTTTCATACTTTTTCCATGTTGTGGTGCCACGTTTTCTCGCGCAGACACGATAGTGTGAATATTAACGTTCTAAAGCAAGTTTTGACATATAGGGAATACAAATTAACATTTAAACCGATCGGTTATATTTGAATGGTAATATGTGAACGTAAACGGAAATTCGTCTGCTTTCAAACCCTTGCAAAGGGCATTTCATGTGGAGGCTAAAACGTTGCAAAGTTTTGTCTCTCAAAAGTCGACTTGTAGAGATTATAAAGACACGTGTAGCCAGTTCAAGCTGACTAGGCGATACTTTTAAATACTACAACTCACTATGTTCCCCGCGCATCTAAATTGTCAATCCTTCATTAAATTTTGCTCAAGTAACCGTAATGCTTTCACAATGCAGCGCGCACATCTACCATATGCTAATAGGGAAGTCGATAACTCGTGAGATTTTTTTTCTCCCCTTTAATTATTCATAGTTGCGTGGAAAGAAAAATAGATAACAGTTTCTCCATATTTAACTCAAAATGTCTTGATAAAAGACGAGCACGTCTGATTGTTTCTAGTAATTAAGCCATCTTTCTAATGTTAATTGCAAGCTCAATTAAGCAGATACAAGACAACACCGATAACAAGGGAGGAGGTTCGTAAAAGGTACTGTGTTTTATGTATAGATAATAGCGCACGAAAGAAATTCGACAACAAAGTAGCAGCGAAGAAGAGGAGGGGGAGGAGGAAAAGGAGGAGAAAGACTTAACGTACAGTTACCAATAAATGGCAATTTTTGCGGTCGTGTTAGAAATCATAATATCGCTATACAATGTATACTGCACAAGTGAAATAATCTTTACTTGTATGTTGTTCATGTAAACGCCATGACCTTTACCGAATTAACGACATTTATGAAATGGTGACATGCGTATTAAATTCCTTTCAAATAGATACATCAGAAAGAAAGAAAGCAAATGGACGGATAGACAGACATACGAAAAGAAAAACTGGTATTATTTGTAATGCAAGCATAATACTTATGTCTTGCAATATCGAGTAGAGATAAATCTTGATGTTGTTTCCATTCTATTTTGATACTATGAGAAATATAGATCTGTCATATACCTATATTCAATACTGCGGGGTAAATGAAGGACTAATTAGTATAAGAAAATGGTAGAATTAGCTGCACGTGCTAAATTTTTATCACGCGACGCCTACCGAGACTGAATCTAACTGATGTATCCTAACAAGGAATTGACATCCAGCTTGAAATTTGACTTATACGAGGTGGAAAATTGGTTCTCTTAAATGAATTTCACCAGGCACGAGACTTAATTAAAATTCTGGTTACTTAATATTAAGAAAAATGACCAAATGCATTCAACACGGTTTTAAAAGTGACAGCTAATGTGCCAATTTTAGCAAAATGATGTCTTCAATTGTTCCATCAAAAATCGGAAAATAAAATCTGCAGAAAAAAATATTAGTAATGTAAAAAAATAATGAGTTAAATTTGTTTTAGCAAATGTTTAATCAACATTTTTTGTCAGTCGTAATATGTGTATCTTGGCACAGAATCTGCATCCATATCATTGATATGTGTGATATAACGGATGTGTGTGTGTGTGTGTGTGTGTGTGTGTGTGTGTGTGTGTGTGTGAGAGAGAGAGAGAGAGAGAGAGAGAGAGAGAGAGAGAGAGAGAGAGATGAAACCACATTTATCATGAGAGTTTAAACTATTAAGTACTGTTAAGTGATTTTAATTTATGATCTTAGAAAACATCGAATGATAATAACTTTCAGAAAGGAAAAAACTTGATTGTAAAGACTATCATATTTATTTTTTAATATATAACTATGTACATATTCAACGCTTTCTAAATCACCTTGGAAACAATTATTAAGGCATAGATTAAGAGAAATAATGTAAAGAGGAATATGTAAGGACATCTTTTAAAATATTCGTATAATTGATGTCCATTTTAAATTGTGAAACGTGGTCCTTTTGGGAGGATTTTATTACCGTTCTAACCAATCATGCTTGTGTTAATTACACGTGACTTTTAAGCACACATTATATCATAATACCTTAAGATGAAATGTTTTTATATGAGTTATCAATTATTTAAAAAATTCTTTATCCACTAACGTCATTGTCGATTGCATAGTTTCCGGAACTGGCTGTCAGCGCGCGTTGCAGAACTTCCCTTTTAAGGGAGACAAGTCAGTTTCCGACAAGACCTATAAGCAGCACAAGACTACTATATTTAGATATGACGTGCTTACCGAATAATATAATATTTTGCTAAAGAAGTTTCAGATCGAAGACTATTTTCTTTTAAAAAGTACAAAGTACACTGCTTGATATATTGGACTGAACTATAAGCTGACTTTCTGTCTCAAAATGAATCTAATCGGAAAATGTATCATTTAGAGGGTACTTTATCAATTTGTTGGATTGATATATGTTATGGCTTTCTGTCTCGATATATGAATGTAATCGGAAACACGTATCATTCACAGGGTACTTAATCGATCTGTTGGATTGAAATATATGGTGGCTTTCTGTCTCGATATGAATCTAATCGGCAACATGTATCATTCACAGAGTACTGTAATAAATTTGGAGTATGCGTATTTGATAGCGCTCCGTTTTAAGCAATTCTTAGATTTATTTGTGTGATTATTGGGATTCGGCGCCATGGAAATATTCCTAGCCCGAAATAATTAGCCAATTACTAGGAGCAAAAGTCACGGAGTCGAGTGTTAGTGAGTTTGAACGATGCCATGGTTCGCTAGTAGTGAATTCAGGTCCAAACCGAATACCTGTCCCTGGTGTAACATAGTCCATATTAACATCTAGTGGTGTACAATAGTGGTGAGGCTAAGATGGCAGTATTTACGGTAGGAAACCGGTAAATTACACAATTGAATCAATAAGTAGGGGCTTGGTAGATACTGTTTATGTGTCCATAGTGGAAAATAGGTGCACATATATTATCGTAATACGCCGGTAAAAGCGTATATTGACTGTCCTAGGGTGGCGGAGTTAAATAGTTCCCAGTAAGAAAGGGGATACTAGTGTATTTTCTATGGCATAACTGGCCGGCGGAACGGAAATCTGATGATGGTGAAGAAAAACCATGCAAATGTGCGGTTGATGTACTTTTGGCAAGCTGTTTTATCTGTGGTCTCGAATTGATTAGAGAAAAATTGGGCATATTAAAGCAGACACGTCTGACCTTCCAATTTACAACTCAAATTGTATGGAAGTCTTTGGAAATTTGGGGAAAACTTATGACTTCCAGCGGGATTCGCGCCAGGGTTTGACACCGCTCGGTCAAGTATTGCCCCTGTGCGTGTAACAGTACTTTATCGAACTGTTGGATTGAAATAGATGGTGGCTTTCTGTCTCGATATAAATCAAACCGGAAACATGTATCATTCACATGTTACTTTATCGATCTGTTAGATTGAAATATATATTATGGCTTTCTGTCTCGAATGAATCTAATCGGACATTTGTTATCAGTCACAGGGTATTTTATCGATCAAGGAGACCCATTGCTTTACTAACTGGACACGGGTTAACGACACGCAAGAAGGATATGAGTAAAGTGCCTTGCCCAGAAACACAACACGGCCTGGTCTAGGCAGAAATCGAACCTAGAATTTCTGGTCGAGACTTTTCACTGAACCACAATGGCTCAGCCACACCAGTAGTAAAGAGGCTGGCTAGTCTAGTAACATTTGTATACGAGTGTTCAGTGTATAAAGAATAGAGAATCTGTGTCCGGTATTAAATATGTGAAGCATAAGCGCCATATATTTTCCGCGAAGACGAGAAACAAACAAACCATCGGGATAATCTTCTCCCAGAAAATGAATACACCTATGATGAAAAAGTTAAATGTCCCTCACAGGAGAAATTTAAGAGTGAACTGTCCATGTGGTGTATACGTACATATATTTATATGTACTATGTACGAATTTTTATCGGGAAATGCTGAAAAGGGCCTCTGCGGACGGCAATGGGTTATACAGAAGTGTTTATTGAGCACGGATATTGCATGGGGTAGTTTGATATCCTGGCTTGATCCATAATGCGAGGTGTCAGAATGAAATCACAACCGCATGGACAATTATCGTCCATACATTTATATTCCAAGAATTCGAAGTACGTGTTTTATTAACGAAAATACAGGAAGCGGTCTGAAGAGTTTTAACGGGTAATGTGGCTTGTTAAGTGTTACATCGCTGTATAAACGTTTATACCGATAAGGCGTCATTATACTTTTATCCTTTCGTTTTGTGTTTTTTAAAATTATTTATTTAATGGTTTTTGCATTATCTTTCTACCATTTTAGAGAACAACACAAACAATATAAAGATTTATTCTTTTCTTTGCTGGTATTAAAATAGGTAAGGATAGTAGACGAGTGCCCTTGGCTTATAACCAGCCTTCATAAAATTCGGAACGTTGCAGGTAATAGTAAAAAAAAAAAAATAAGTTGTAACATCCATTGAGATTAATTTGTCCGAGTCAATCCAGATTTAATTTTCCATGATCTTAGTGAGGAACTTAGCATAAATGGTAACACATTACTCTGCTATGATCTGTTTCCTATATTTCAATTTGTAGGTTTTACCTATTATATTCCATGTTTCATGCACTTGAAGCTGAAGTTGTATTTCTAATATCATTCACGGGTGCATTGACGAGAGAGAGAGAGAGAGAGAGAGAGAGAGAGAGAGAGAGAGAGAGAGAGAGAGAGAGAGAGAGAGAGAGAGAGAGAGAGAGAGAGAGGATATTATTTGATTCAAATAACAGAAACGTTGACACAAAACAAAATAAGCTAAAGATCCACTTTAGACAATAAGTTAAACGTGTGAGTAAGCGAGCAAGGAATTGATCGATCTATCGATCTAACATTGATAAAAAAAACTGAAAGAGATGATGTAGTAAGTAACTATGATTGGATTGTCAAAAATGTCAACTTTCAACATTCGCTGCAAGAAACAGTGCACGATTTATATATAAATGATTTATATATGAATTAATTACCACAATCGGCTATTTACGTAACGTTGTGTAAATCTTGTAAGCCTTAGATAACGGGCACCTGCCGGTTGTGACAATAACATCGTAATTTTATATGAATATCCACAGACAAATCCAGCAACATATTATAGCCATGAATAATTCATTCTCAATTAGCACAGCATGATGAAGTGCCGAGCTATATTAAACACGAACAGATGACTGGCTCCATAATAAGCCCAGTAGAGACGGAGTTAAAGCGGACCCTGGACTGTCATTTTGCCAAATGATTTAACTGAAGTGAATGCCGCAAATTAGGCCATTAATTTTGTCTAAAATACCGAGAATAAGGGGAACTCATTATAAGGCGGTGTTATCGAGAGCTTGTTCAAGATGCAGGAAAAACAATTTACAAATCGTGAATATACATACTAATTGTATTTAGATTACAAAGGGAAGAGGATTTATTAAGAAACTACGGAGTAAGACACACACGTCTAACAGTTTAATAATATTACACGTTTATGAATTTAAGCAACGCCTTTCAAGATGTAAACTCTCATACAGGAATATTGTCATCAGGGCCGGATCGGGTCTATTGTGTGTGGTGGTGGGTGTGGTGTGGGTGGTGGTTTCCACAATTTTAATAAGGCTCTTACTTTCCTCAAAAAGAGCGCCAAAGCAAAAGTCTATTTCTCGATTTACTCAAAATGTGCATACTACACAATTAACGAGCGCAAGAATAAAACGATCGTCAAATTGCAAGTCAAAAGGGACTTAACATGCATGTGTACATTTTTTTGTTGAGCTGGGGAGGCATCCGGAAATCCTTGACACACCCCTCCCTTTCTCTGGGCCTGGTTATAAAAATGCTAGATACGTAGTTATTCGTTTTTTAGCCTCTTAACGCCACCTTGTACATGACCAAACGCAAACACAGGAATATCGTTACATACATGGTTGAGGTTTAGTTCAATTAATAAGCGGCCTTTACGTCACTAGCAACTCCAACAGTGGATATCGCCACACAATTTTACGCACATAGTCGTTAGGGTTTAGCCTCATTGTGACCCATTATATTAACGACCATCGCAGGAAATTTACCATACTAAAATTCTAGATAAATAGGGGTAATACATTGTAGCAAAACACTTGTTTGAAATCGCTTTAGTATCCGTATCGTGACTCAAACTTTGAACGATGCCTTTCCCCATCTATATATATTCTCACGTGACAGTTCTTGACCATTGTGTTGAAGAGTGTCAAATCTTCATATTTGCTTAAAGTGACTTCATTCCCTCTAAAGCAAAGTACGGTTATTGTTCAAAGTTTTAAAAGGTGCTGGTGAATCATGTGAACCAAATTCATGTAAAAGTAACCGATTAAACGAAGCAGGGGGGGAAAAAAACTGGTATTTTATGACATTATTTTATGCTATTTGCTCTCAGAAATCCGGCAGAATCTGTTTCGTGTGTAACTTAGGACTACAATATAACGCAGATTTTAAATAATTTATAAATGAACAGGTTATAATTTTGTGGGTAGGGACCGTGACAATTAAGATGAAACGAGATAATTTTCATTCTCTTCCAAAGTACTCTCTCTCTCTCTCTCTCTCTCTCTCTCTCTCTCTCTCTCTCTCTCTCTCTCTCTCTCTCTCTCTCTCTCTCTCTTAACAGTGAAATTCCATCCTTTTTCTCAACACTTTTGATGGGGCTCTTTTGTATGAAAATAGATTTATTAGTCACAGTCTAAATTTCCATAAACTGAAAAGTTTAAAAGATCGTTAACAGACATTCTCCGACGGGATCAGGTCACATCGTAGCTAGTGTTGGGGGTGATCGTGGTTCCAAAATTTCAAAACGCCCATGACTTTCTTCGAAAAAGCACTAACGCCAAAGTCTGTGTGTCGTCTATTCATTCAACATATGCATACTATTTAATATACGTGCGCAAGAACAAAACGTTGGTAAAATTTAAAGTGACAAGTAACTGTGCGATTTTTTTTTAGTGGGGTGGGTGGGCCCGGAAACCTTCCCCATCAGGCCCTGCATTCTATAATAGAGTTAGTTGTATGTGTCTCGTTTGCTACGAACGTGGTGTAAATGGGACACGTAATGGGGTTTGTTGGATGTTATCTGGAATAAGAAACGACGTTTTGTTTATTGCATTTTAAGTTATTTTACGCAAAGGAAAGATAAAACCGTGGCTAGATATAAAAAGTGTGCAACGTCAACAACCATTATAAATACAACTCGTGACATTAATTTCCCTTTTGCTGCTGTAACTACTAATCACAAAAAATAATGACAATGTCGTAGCTACTGATAATCTTATATATTTCTATTTGGTTTGTCATTCACAGAGAGAGAGAGAGAGAGAGAGAGAGAGAGAGAGAGAGAGAGAGAGAGAGAGAGAGAGAGAGAGAGAGAGAGAGAGAGAGAGAGAGATTTGTACAGTCAACAGAGGGAAATCTATTTATATATAGCGAACAGAGTACAACAACGTATTGCTTGACTGATCATTATTTACTAGAATCTTCCATATGGCAATATGTGCTAGATGACCCCTTTTTCGGTCATGATCACATCGCAATCCCCTGCACACAGTACGTCAGTTTTCAACTGAAACGCTATAAATAGAGCACCATCTTCAATCGCAGGATATTGATCAATACTTCATCATCCATTAAATTCCGCAAAAATTCTCGAAGGGCCTGTGGCCAAATTGGATAAGGCGTCTGACTACGGATCAGAAGACTGCAGGTTCGAGTCCTGCCAGGCTCGAAGATGATAATTTTATATATATATATATATATATATATATTTGTTCTTCTTTTCCATGCATTTGGTTTTTTTAAAATATATAATTAAAAATCATTTCCTTCCATGCTTATCTGATAGTATCTCTGTGTAGATTGTTGTAATCTTGGACGAGGCCATTAACATACATCTTTTTTATGGAAAGGATAAGTGGTATATTGTAATTAAAATTAATCCGTGGTTTGGTGGAAGCCCTCATCAAGACAATGACAGCTAATACCACGGGCGTCAGCAGAGCAATTTCGCCGAGTAGTGGGGTTAGAGTCAGTCATGAGTATATATATATATATATATATATATATATATATATATATATATATATATATATATATATATATATATATATATATATATATATATATATATATATATATATATATATATATTCTGCTTTTCATTATATAATAAGAAACATTAACTTCTCGGAGTTTGTTCTCCTGACTATAAACAATAACAAAACAATTTGCTTCAACAGTCAGGCCTACTTAACAATTGTATAATTTTTTCGTTGTTCTAGTTATAAAAGTGCTTTCTGTTAAATCTGCAAGACTCCCACACGAAGTGTTCCAATAATCTTCGCTAGCCAATGTTTCGATACAATAATACTATCTACACCTTGGCGTATCGTGCAGATATTTCTGTGCTTCGGGTCTCTAAATTGCATTGAATGCAGCAGCAAGCCACCGCATCCAATCAATATTAGGTTGTTCTTATTTGAATTCTATTCCTACATGATTGAGGCAAGAGGAGCTCAAAACTTGAATGGACTAATACATAAGCTGTTTTCAATTGCCGGAAAGTGTTTGCAGAAATGCCTTTCAATCAAATGCACATGTAATAGCTTCCTTCTGATACGTTGCCATACATTCGATGTAAAACTTACAAAGTATCCATTTTAGGTCAAATGCCTCCACCATTTTCGGCCGACGTACAATGCACCCCGCTGTTGTTTAGTTGGTATTATATACTAAGGGAAGCAACTCGTGAAATCCAATAGATGTCGCTAGGAGCCAAGTTGTAGATAGGTTTATCACATGGCCATACACCACAATTAATTTTACTATATGTTCTCTACATATATTTCTCAGCACTGACCTTTCCACAGTGTGACAATCAATACAAATCATATGAAAATCTAAAATACCCCCAAACCGCTTCGGTGGCCTAGTGGTTAGAGCGTCCGCCCCGGAAGCGGGAGGTCGTCGGTTCGATCCCCGGCCGAGTCATACCAAAGACTTACAAAAATGGTACTAACAGCTGCCTCGCTTGACGCTCAGCATAAAGAGGTTAGTGTTAGGACTGGTCGGCCTGGTGTCAGGATAATGTGACTGGGTGAGACATCATGCTACATGTCTGCGGCATGATGTCTCAGTGCTAGACATCACTATAAACTGCCTCACTGCAGACATCGTAGCGATATGACTGAAAAATTGTTAAAGCTACGTTAAAAATCCTAATCAAACAAACAAACAAAATACCCCCAAAGATGACTTCACGGTGAAATTCTTGTCAAGGGTTGACCGGCATTTTGGTGAGCTGCTGCACTGTAAACATAACAGCATGTACACAGACCACATATTTCACTTCCGGATCATTACCAAGGCCTTATTACTCCATGTGCACTGTCGCCAAATTACACACTGACAACCACCCTCTCTGCTCACATTCTCAAGAATAAACAATTACCTTTAAATCCCTACCAAATATGCATCAATATAACTCTTCTATCACCACCAAAATGAGAGAGGAAAAAATGTTCTAAAAATAGACTGGAACTACATTCGTGGGTACTGAACTGGAAGTATTAATTGTGATGCGATTCCACATCAGAACCTTAGCTAACGAAGATGTGTTTAATTACACATGCGCATTACCCCCCCTCCCCCCGCCTTTTGTAATTTCTGAGTAAAACTTAAATGCAGTGAAGCCGGTTTATACGATACTCTATATTTACATACGGTGTCAACTATAAAAGTTAAAATAATGGATGTCTTATACATTCTTAAGACACCATTTACATGCATAACGATTTTAAGTATAAAAAGACAAGAACAATATTATGAAAAACATACAAATCACACATTCGATATTTCATCCAAAAGGAGGAAACTCCATTCAAAATCACGTGTAAACGTCACAAGCCAACATTTACGGTAGCCAAATACAATGGACATTCATGCGAGACTAGAAACTAACACACTAAACTTACAGCAGCTTAAGGTAGCATTTTTTTAAAAAAAACATTACTTGTATTTTCATAATGACCATTTACACAGTTAGCTTCCAGATCTTTAAGAGCGATTTAACATTTATAAGGTGTTTGTACATGTACAGAGTTCCATATTTTAGCTGCTGCATTCCTGAAGATTATGGCCCATACCTTGATGTTCTTGATTTTGGGATATCCACAGTTGTTACATACCTAAACGAGACTGCTTTCAAACTACCAGATCATTTAAGTATTTTTAAAAATTTCTGGTTAAAACTTTGAGTGTCTTCTGATCATTATCCCTTAAATATAAAGAGTTGAAACATTTACCAATTCCATGAATTCAGAAGAGAGTTTCTTCAAACCACTGAAGACAAACCCAGGAGCTCTTTAATGGGGTTTTCAAGTTTCTTCATATTAGCGATAGTGCTGAAAGTCCGATTCAGAGACAGTAGTAAACGTTTGTGGACACATTTAATTTTTTTTTACTAGTTTCAGTGAAACAAACTTTTTTCCATTTGCCATTATAAAATTAATATTAATTAATATTAATATAATGCTAATATTTTGTACTGCTTTAGGTGTAAAGTCTTCAGTGATACGAGATAAATCAATTTTTTGAAGAGTTACTGAAAGTATTTTTGATATCAAGCATGCTCGGATATTCCTCGTGAGGTGGTTATTGCCAGCGTCTTTAGCAGCATCAAATATGACACATTCCATACAAACCTGATCAGATCTAATCTTGCCATTTTCATGTAGGATAAATGACTTTTGTGATCTTTGTTTATCAGAAAGGGTATAAAGGTTGGTTAAAAAGTTTTTCTTCTGGTTCCGCCTGAGCAGCGTTCGAAAAAGTAAACTTGCATGACTTTAACGTGTGAGTTTGGTCACCAAATTCCTTTGTTTTTTTTTTTTGTTGTTGTGTGGTTTCTTTGTATCTGTTTCCAGTTTTTGGATTATTCAGATATCTTGTATTTAAGGAGTAGTTCAATTTATCCGTATATCTTCGGTTTCCAGTGATAAATTAGCTGATTGGTTTCTTTGGGGTTTTTTTTGGGGGGGGGGGGATAAGAGGAACATGATCCTCAAATACATTAATTAGTAATTGGTAGCTATTACTCAAAGAGCACAACAATTTCATCGGGATTATCGTATATATATAAGGTACATGAAAAAGTGTAAACCGTTGGTCGGCATTGAATGTTTTCTGGTTTAAATCCTGTAAATTCCTTTAAACTGCGATATGCAAATTGACTGCGGTTTTTGTTGGTACACTACCTTTGATCATTATAAATAAAGTCACTAAAGGCAGTGTTAATATTTCCCTAATTATATAGGTACCACTTTTTGTTTACTAGGATAACTTCTACATGTGATGGTTTGTTCTTTTTGAAAAAGGACGGTCCATAAATTATGTTTATCATGCTACAAACATCAGAATGTCGATAAGAGGCTGACATTTGTTATGGTCTAAAAGGTCGAAAAATGTAGGTCTTCTAACAACACGAAATTATCGTAAAGTATAGTAATTTGATCTTATTAGATAGGGGGTTTGTTAGAGCCATTTATGTTTGGATGGTTATTTTATACATTCAATATGCTCTGGAAAGAGGTGTATCCTTTTTCTGGTCAGTATGCCTGATCGAACAAAAAAGACACAACCAACATGTGCAGCACAATAAAGTAGTTGAAGAAGTAAACTGGGCATCGTGGAAGGATGAATTTGTCTTGGTTTCAGTTAGAGCCACGAAATCTGCCGTTTCATGAATCACGGGTTCTGAAATTTCACCATATTTATAATGATTACTGAAAAGAGCTTTGGATAATTTTATCTAATTTCAATGATAGGTTGAAATGGTTGCTCCCGTCCTTCGTTAAATTTTGCTTCGGATAGGTGAGAAGGTTCCTCAGTTGCTACATACATACATACATACATACATACATACATACATACATACATACATACATACATACATACATACAAACATACATACATTCGTACGTACATACACGTACGTACGTACGTACATACATACATACATACATACATACATACATACATACATACATACATACATACATACATACATACATACATACATACATACATACATACATATAATTGAGTACACATGGTTTCTCTCATCAATCCATCTTCAGGAAGGACATTGTACTTGGGTTAAATGGCATATGTCATAAGAAATATGACAACAAATTAATGCCACAGAAATGAATTGACACTACTTCAAAATATAGTCCATAGAAACGAAACTGCGGTGTACTTAACTCTCTGGAGACAATTTCAGTATGCCGATAGCTTAAAATTACTTCCGAAGTGTCAAGTCTTTTGATGTGGGGGTTCCAGTAAGAGTTACATGCTGTCAGTGGTTCAAGTCATTCAGCAACGTTATGGCTGATTTGAAGTAAGAAACATGCTGCGACAACCTTCCCCATTTGAAGCCTCGACGAATTCTGTCCCTGTTGGCGACCAGGTGCCCTCATCATTTCAGAGATAACTGCCCTTAGAGATTGACATATCAGACATAAATCAAATGGTGTTTTGATGACATTTATGATAATAACTAAAGATCTCGCTTCTACGCAGGTTACATACATATTGCATAATTTATACTTAAATCAAAATTTCTCCGCTGTAAAATTTAGTATGTAAATACCAAAACAAGTAGGAACAGATTTACTCCCACCCATCCCCTTTAACTACGTTCTCTATGTGGACAAAAAACTAAGAATGAATAAACAGAATTTTAAAAGAATTGTAACGTAAATAATTAGAGATCCATTTTAAAGAAATGTAAATGAGAATAGATTTTATACTCACAACAAACAAGATTTGTATGAATATTTCAGACGCATTGTGCGATACATTAAGAGGGACGTCAGTAAAACAAATTCAAGAATTTGCTTCTGTGAAAACTCAATTAGACATAAACTATCGCTTTGAAACGATCGACCACAGATACCACGAGGAGAACAGTGCAAAACGTAAACCTATTAAATTAATGTAAGAAGCGAAACGAATAATGACAACAAACATTTATTTTGACATTTTACATACCAAATTATGATCTCGAATTATCGTTGTATGAAAAGAACTTAAGTATCAAATGACAGCACTTAACAGATTTCTCCCTTTGATGAATACAAGTTACTACAGCATTTCGGTACACTTTAGTGAGTAGCCTTTCCAAATCTTTACAGCTTCTTACTTTTAAAAAGCGCCTGAAGTACTTCGCCGTGTCAATGGTGCTCTAGAACCTCACTGGCACAGTGTGTACGGTATAAATCCTTGCATACGCGATCTTTGGTTCATGTTGGTGCGGATTTACGTTCAGGTTATGATTACATATTGGATATGCAGCTACAAAAGCATGGCCAGGAACCTTGTTTTATTCATGAAAATTAAAGTTTCCCACAGTGGAATTTAAAAGCCATCCATACAAGCTATACATAATGTCCAGGAAACAATTAGTCTAACTTCTTTCGTGGTATTTTCAGATATTTGGGACTGACGGTACCGTATCAGTTGCCAAAACACAAAAATGTTAAAAATTCAATAACTTTAAGTTTCTGAGTGCTCATGCTTAGATCTATATATTTATCAGTATAGATGCATCTTGGATGAAAAAAAAACATATATGAGCCACGGCATTTTCTTGATATACATGTAAATGTGTTTGAAACATATGCTTTCATTTCCGCTCCAGTCATGTGTAAACTTCAATAATGAGTGATCCAAACTCAAGAATTGAAATTCCATCAATAAAACAATATCTCTTTTTTCATTTACAACTAGGATAAAAACTGAAGAGACTACCCATTTCCAGACTTGTTCCCATTTGTCTAAACTATTAGTATCGTGAGTCATTCAATGCCTCATCAATACATAGCTGCATACCGAAATGTGATTGAAATCTGCATTTGCTTTTCTCATGTAAATGTTGTGGAAACCAAATTCAGCAGGGCTGACTATTTTTAGTACAGAATTTATGCCGAAACCAAAGTTAAAGAAGTCATCAAATTTCGCTTTAAAAATAATTAATCCGGTCTTTTTTTCTGTTTTCCAAATAAAAAGTACGCCTCGCAGAACATACATACATACATACATACATACATACATACATACATACATACATACATACATACATACATACATACATAAATACATACATACATACATATGTTTTTTCGACAGTGGATTGATTGTACGGTGTGTTGATTTGGTTTGGTAAGAATTGTCACGTACCTTTTGCAATTAGTTATTTACATATCAACGATGATTTAATGACATATTTCTGTCTTTGTATAATTGTTATTTAGATTGCATTGTGTAAAGCTGGGTAAATGAGTTTGGTCGTTGTACAGTGTAGTCATTTGCATACACATGGGATACTTTAGAAATCAGGATACAAGGAGACATCTTAATATAGCAGGTGGTCTAGAGAACGAGAAAGTATTAGACAAGAGGCTTTAAATTTCGTACGGTTCCATAGACCCATTACAATGTTGCCAATAAAAAGAGACTTAAGGCCATTAATTAATAAAGAATAGAAAACTGAATTACAAATTGTAGTGGAATGTGTGTGTGTGTGTGTGTGTGTGTGTGTGTGTGTGTGTGCAAAGGATATGCAGACTGACTTGCGATGAGAAAATATTTAAATAGTCTATACTTTTCGTTTTATGGATCATCATGACACTGGCGACTAAACAAAATGATTACCAATATGCATGTCGACTTGTGTCATTGTCGTTATAAAATACTGCTTATGACCTATATGGGCCTCCTTACCTATTTTAGAAACTACAGTCATGATCGTTCAGGACTGACAAGAATCCACTTCTTTGCAAACAGAATATGCAGAAAAACACTGGTTATGTTCGATTTCTCAAAGCTTGTACAAAATCCACTTCTCCTTGCCACAAAGTGGAATATTTATAAGGGTCAGTAACATTACTGTTTCATTACATACAGACTTCGTATTTCTTTTTCACTGCCTCAAAGTCTGGGGAGAAAAACGGTATGGATTTTTGTTTTTAAATTATAAGTTATTCTCTCAAACACTCGCCGCCAAATGTTGCAGGACACTAAATTGAAATAAATGGGACATCACTATTACCATAATGTTCGGCTATTTCTTGACCATTCGATTATCATCATCCACTCACCTGTACTGAACTATGTGTATCACCTACAGCCGCCTTTCATAGCTGGACCAATCTAAAGGACACACGGTACTAATTATACTGAAGAGCTGTGAACCAGTCTAAAAATGGATGAAGAAATAATAGAGTATATACGGCTTTGGTGGTCCATAATTAGTTAATAATGAAAATTAAAATTTTAGTAAAATATTTTTTGAGAGCTTATCCTATCTGTAATTTTAAAAAAATATAGACAAAATTCTATTGATGCAATTGAAGTAAATTTAGAGGCTTCACCTATTAGTACTCAATAATGAAAGTAGCACCTGATTCATTTCGTGCAGAATCAATAACATGTGCTTCCTGCCAATTTATGTCAACAACATGATGTTTTTCTACATTTAAAAACTTACATCAAGGTTAGTTGTGCATGGAAAAATATAGGTCTGATCATCAGCACCCAGAAATGTTAAGTTATTGAATTTTGAATATGACAGTGTTTCCATATGTTTACCATTGGAGTTGAATTAGTACCGTGTGTCCTAAAGACGGACTGCATAGATGTAACGCATTACGAGATGTTTCACAACAAATGGAGAAAGTACAATGAAAGTTTCTTTCTTTCTAAGTTTCACTGACTGCAAATGGCTGTTGAAGGTAACATTATTCATTCTACAATTGATTATGTTTTATCTATGGAGAAAGCTTTCACCGTCATTAAATGCGCCAGAGTACAAAGATTTACAGAATTTTCACATCATAATCCATTGCCCTTCTCGTTCAAAACCGCAATTATTCGGCATAATTACGTAAATGCGACATTTCTAAAACATCTACAGCATCTCGTTTTTAAAACTGGGTTCCTTGCTGATATAAATCAAGGAGAGATTAGGGAAATGAAATAACACTTTAGTGTTAATACCGTTGGACTCGAATTTGACTCGTAGGCCAAAGCATAATCGATGAAAAAGCTGAAGCACTGACACTCGTTCTTATCAAAACGACAATTCGATTATATGATACTCTGAGGAAATAAGAGGTGTATTTTCAGAATAGGAAATGTAATGTTCGTATTAAAGACAACACTTCTTGTTTTAATGGATGGTGATTGAAAAAGAAAAAAGGAAACTATATTATTTATGGTTCTTTAAGTCCGATTTAAATAGAAGGAATTACATAATGAAGTAAGAAGAATACATAAGGCTATGCTAAATGTTTTTACATGTAGTACTCTTCAATACATATTTTTGTAAAAACGCATATTTATTAGTTTTAGAATTTTAAAAGTCTGAAACTTTCCAGTAACTATTTGTCCATTGCTTTATTAATAGACATTTTAAAAAACTCACAACATACTTTAAAAAAAAACACTGCTCAGTTAAAGCAGATTATACAATATAAGAGCAAGGTAGAACTGAATATATAAACCAACTGATATTATCAGAGCTAGATACCCAAAACAGTTGAAGAACTTAGCTTAGCTGTAAAAAAAAATAAAACTAAACCGTAATGACGCACGACTACTCTATTGAGTCGTTTTTACCTGTAGCAAATTAAAAGCTAAAACTAATTTATCAGCGGTATTTTTCATTTAAATTATAACACGTGTCATATTATACTTATATTTTTAAAAAAAATTATTAAGCTTTGAAAATTGCAGAAGGATGACATAGCTCAGCTGTAGAAGAACATTTTCATCAGCATATTGAAACAAAGACTGTTTTTGGGCCATTCAAGATAAGATTATTACAGGTGCAGAAATTAGGTTTTGATAAGAGCAATAATACAGTACTGGTCATTTCCTTAAATTACATTTTTTGTTGTTGTTCAAAAGCTTCGACATGATTAAATTATTATTTGGTCAAGTAGGAAGATCAAGCCAGTGTCAAAAATAGTATAAAAAAAATAGTAAACTGGAGTAACTATGAAAATGTTCGGGATAAAAAGATCTATGTATAGCTCAGTGCAACCATTTGCACAAATTTAAACTCACATTCAGATGATTTCAAAGTTTACCTGTGCCTCGTCAAGGCGGAAACTTATCTCCCTTTCTGTTTTCACTTTATACTAATGATCTGGAAATTGAATTACAATAAAATACCGAAAAGGGTATCATTTTTAGAAGAAAAGTATTCCTATTTTGTATTACTAGCTGATTATCCGGTGATATTTTTAGAGACAGCAGATGGTCCACAAGCTTTCTTAGATATGTTACATAAATAATTTGTATTTCTAGAGAAGAATATTGAATTAAACAATTTCAGTCAAGGGTGGAGTATATTTGTAATATTGAAAAAAGAGAAGGTTATGAATTTTAGCAAAGAATTACAAGTGTACGGAGATATTTTTCGAGACATTGTGTATAATTTTAATTATTTAGGACCTTTTTTTAAAAAGAATTGTTTCGATGTGTTATAGATATTTTTACAGTCAAAAGGGTAAACGCAATACTACTACTACTACTACTAACAACAACAATAACAACAACAACAATAACAACAACAACAACACAACTCTATCTTCTTAAGTAGTGTAATGGGGCACCCACGCATCAAGGGGACTTCTATGTTAAAAAAAGGGTCCCGGTACTCTGGCGTTAAGAGTAAATTAATATGGGAAAATATTGGGCTTGTCCAGTGACAACAAATATTGGGTCTGTTTAGCGTTAAGGGGAATTGAACATACGAATATAGAATGCCTATGGATTTGGGACTGTCTAGCGACAATATGAATTTAACATAGAAGACAGGACCAACACTTTGGGAACAATGGGAATTTAATATGGGAATATTGGGCCTGTAAAAGGACAAAACAAAAATCATTGGGTTTGTAAAGGGACAACAGGAATGATGACGAAACGGTATTGGACATTGGCAACAATGTCCGCCAGTCGTTATGTAAAGTTATTTGCCCCACTCCGCCAGGCGTTATGTAAAGTTATATGCCCCACTCCGCCAGGTGTTATGTAAAGTTATATGCCCCACTCCGCCAGGCGTTATGTAAAGTTATATGCCCCACTCCGCCAGGTGTTATGTAAAGTTATATGCCCCACTCCGCCAGGCGTTATGTAAAGTTATATGCCCCACTCCGCCAGGCGTTATGTAAAGTTATATGCCCCACTCCGTCAGGCGTTATATAGGGTTATATGTTCCGCTCCGCCAATGATTCTGGTCAGGTAGAAAATGAATTTAATTTTGGACAAGGTCAGCTATAAAATAAAATTTACGTAACCCATAGTCTATTGAGAGTAAAAAACAGTTTAACAAATAATGCAAATTTACTACTACTACTACAACAACTACTTATTATTATAATAATAATAATAATAATAATAATAATAATAATAATAATAATAATAATAATAATAATAATAATAATAATAATAAGATTAATAATAATAATATATTATTATTATTATTATTATTATTATTATTATTATTATCAATGATATTATTATATTATTATTATTATTATTATTATTATTATTATTATTATTATTATTTTAAATTTTATTTACTGAGTTGATATAAGGGAAAATTCCACTCGTTTAGTGTATATTTATTCTCAATTTCCGCAATCGTAGTCCTATGCAAATTCGCCTAAAACAACTGTCCAGTGAGACCGACTCGTATACTACACTGCTTTTGCTACAACTGTGCAGAGGCGTAGCGATGATAAGCAGCAGAGGAGGTGAACAGACCAACTTTTTAGTCGTCAACGATGCTTCCTTCTAGTTAATATTTACTAGGAAGTTCTCAATTTGTCAAATAAACCCTTCTAGTTAATATTTACTAGGAAGTCTTAATTTGTCAAATAAACCCTTCTAATAAATATCAAGAGAAGGGTCCATTTGGTAAAAAAAAAGATGCCATTTAGTTGACGTTCACCTCCTCGGCTGCTAATGCGCTAACTAAATATTTGATCAAGTCCTTAAGATTTCACAAATAAACTAATTTGTAAAACCTCACCTCGTAAATCAATCAGATTATTAGATTGGTCAGTGAGTTTAAAATTAATTCTCGTTAACAAATTATTATGACATCGCATATAGACTAGATTAGTTGGGTCTTCAATAATTAGAAATCCTGGAGGAGCCGTTGGTGCAAATGAATATAAAATATATCCTTGCTGAGCTTGATTTGATTGTTCGAGATTTATTTGATAATTTCCTTCGATAACGTCACATACTAAATTGAGCGCAATCACCGTTGAAATATTCACATTGTTCGGAGCAATATGTCTACCGCCGCCTTCTGGATCATTATTATATTTCAGAATATTTGCTGTAGGATTCTTCAATTTTTTCCAATTATCGTGGATTCTTTTGAACCCAATATCAATAGCATCGTCAAGTTGTTTCTTTAGTTTATCCGGGTTATATCCAGGGATTTTAAAATCTTTAATCTCCGTTTTATTAATCTTATATAGATCCGCAAACTTATCATGTAAGATTTCTTCATTTAATACTTCTTGAATAATTATCGAGTGAAATATTTTCATATCGTCGATGATTTTATTACCCGTTTCTACGACGTTGATAAATTCATCCTTGGTGAGAGAGCCGGATTTAATAGATATTAGCAGTCGTGAAAAATCATTATTCATTACTGTGAAATTTCCGTTAATGAGAGGAACATAAATTGATTCAAAAATTTCTTTATTCAAGAATTTATTAGGAGTATAATCTTGATAAGTTTTGACTTCATTGACGGGTTTTATTTTGTTGGTGATATAATCGGATTTTTTAGGTTCGGGTGGAAAATCCTTCGAATTTTCTCGCGAGTTATCCGGTGGTAATTCAGGCCATCCTAACACTGATCTTATAGAACTCTGATAAATATCTACAACGTATCCTTCTGTATTTATCTCGATAGCGGATGATAATGTTGGTTCGTGAACTGTTATAGCGATTTTTGATTCTTTTCCGGTGAGAGATTTTATTCTGCGTTGAAATTCAGCATTGATCTGTTCGATTTGATATGACCCAGTTGGTATAGAAACAACCTGCCAATCTGGTGTTCCGTCTTCACGATTCTTGTTTGCAAATACCAAGGAATTATTCGGTTGTTGACCACCAAATGCTACCGATCTAATATTAGGCCAGCTATGATACACTCGTAGTTTTGCTAGTGCGATCTCGCTCACGGGAACAGGAATTGGAAAATTAACACTAAATTCGGGACGTGTTGAGGTTATTGATATCGTGCTTGTTTTCACTGGTGTTGTATTTGTTACTATTTGTTGAAGTAGTTCTTGCGACGACATTATTATTATTATTCTGCTCTAATTTCAGCATTGTTGATTTATACAATTGAGCCATAGTTGAAAATTCGCTATCTGATATTGTTGTGTCATCCAACGACGATGATATCAACGAGGATAATTGCGAGTAACCGGCAGATGCAATATGATATTTAATTAAATAATCATGTAGTTTACTCTGGCTACACGATGATAGTTTTTTTGTGATCCCAGTTAATATACCAGCAATTGTAGCCACTGCGGAAATAGCGATTGGAACTACGACCGGAGCAATCATTGTAACCGAAGATAGTATTATTCCAGCAGCAGTGATTACTCCTGACACCGAGTACACGGTGATATCAACTGTGGTTATTCTTCGTTTGTATTTTTTGATTTTTATTTGATATTCTTCACAGAGAGAACTGAGTTTAGTTTGAAACTCTTTGACTTGATCATAGCGATACTGATTCGATGATGGAGTCATTTTATTTTAAAAGCGTTAGCATTTTCAATTACAAATTACTTTGTAATTTTGAATCGTGAAAGAATTTTTAAATCAATTTAATTGTTTACTTAAATCCACTACGAATTCTACGTACCACGTTACTGAAACCTTGGCTAGATTTCCATCTGTATTTGTTATCGTGAATTGTTCAGTTGTATCCTTGTCGATGATCGTTGATATCGTATTATTGACTCCAGATGAACTACTTGATGATATTTCAAACTGAGTCGGTGATACTATTATTAATCGATAAATACCCTTGACTGCTGCGGTTACGGTTAAAATATTGTTTGTGGGAGTCCACATAAATGATCCGTATTGAATCGTGTATACTACGTTGTTGACGATAGATTTATCATGAGGAATTTTTACTTTTTCAACAACGTTTATCATTCTCATTGCATCATCCCTTATTGCGTTGTTGAATGTTTTAAGTTCATCGATGGATTTTTTAATATCGGGAAGTGTTATTTCAATTTTATCAAATGGGCTCCCAATAAACTTGTCCATGAGGTTTTTACGAAACGTCATAAATAGTTTCGTGTGTTTTTCATATTCGGATTGAAGAGTTGCTAGTTCCAATATAGAATCTTTTATTGTGGTGAGTTTTGGTGTGGTCACTGGTGGATTTCCAAAAAATTCTAGTATGGGTTTGTCAATTTTGTCAACTATATTTCTTTGTAATGCAGTAAACTGATCAAATACAATTATATGATCATCATACTTATCATTAAGCGATTTTAATGAATTCACCGTGTTATCGTATGTTGTTAATTTATCCGTAATTGTTGAAACAAGTACACCTGGTTTGAGTTTACCCCCATCAGAAAATAACGCGATAGTATCCTCTGCTGCGTCTCGTTGTTTAACCAAAATATCATTAAGAGAGATATTACTACTTTTCAATTTACCCTGACGATCTTGAAAAACAACTATTTCACCAGGATCAACATTTGCTAGGTTTAATATTTCGGATATTTCATCTTCGATTAGTTTTTTAATATCCTTGTTATCAACGGTTTCAACTTCACTATCAGGTTTTTTCAGCGATGATAAAGGTCGTCCCCAAATATCAATCATTATTATAGAAATATTTTCATCGTCTAAATCCGATGGATTTTCAATCTAAGGATTTTTAATCTAAAATTCTTTCAGAATTTTTTAAAGAGATTTGCCGCTAGTATACTCATTTACTACTATATGAGGTGGTTTCGAAAATCTTTTGGATATAGCATCAAGTACGTTTAATACTTCATTACCACATATTGGTGGATCAAGCATTGTTTGTGTTGGTAACGTAGAATACCAAGTCCTCATTGGAAAATCTTTTATATAACGCATAAATTCTTTCGGCGGCGCTAATCCATATGAGTCAAAATAAATAATCCCACGTGGATCAATTGCGTATGCAACCCAGTGAGTTCCAGGTCCGGAGCTGTTATCTAAATTAATAATACCGGTTTCAACATCATTTGGTTGTGCCGGTAACTGATCTCTCATAAAAACCCCTCTGAAATTTTTTATTTTTAATTTTTTAGCGGTATCAATTAAATCAAAATTGGACATAGGAACTATATCGTTCCTGGAATTCGAAGACCCTTTCCGCTGTACCATGAACTCGGGGTTCCTGGTAGTCTTAGACCCTTTCCTTTTTTTTTATACCCCTTTCCAGTTGCCTTTTTCAATGCCATTCCTGCTGCGGTACCAATAGCTCCTAATGCTGCTGCCTTCGCTACCGCTGGGGCTGCTGCGGCAATCAACCCTGGAATCAACCCTAACAACGGGAATATACCACCAGTCTTTTCCATGTTACGGATCGCGCTTGTAGAAAGAGTAACCTGAACTCCTTTTTTTTCTTTCAGTGCTTTATTAAAATGATTAGTCTGAGTTTTTGTCAGCGATAGCTTATTCCCTCCGCCATTCATTTGATTAGGTTTCAGCGTTATTGTGGTCCCACATTGCTTAGCTGATTTAGATTGTAATTTTTTTATTTGACCAGGTGTCAATGTGACATTGATATTACTATACGACATTATACAAAATAGATTGATTCTAAATTCAATTATAGATTTTCAACTGGTGCATCTACCAATCTCATTCGTCCACCAACACCTTCAAGTATCATTGACTTATCACTGAGAATAACAGCAACCGCTCTATAATTAGCAATAGCACCAGCACCAGCAGGACGGTTTACACGAGCTCGGAAGTGTATATCAACTACGGATTGTTTCATCAAGTCAAGATGTTCCAACGAAAAGTAATAAATCGGATACAGACCTTTAAAATCCAATTGTGATATTTGTAGACCAGTATCTACATTTTGATCACGTCCCATAAATGATAGCAATCGATGATAAACTCGTGCAATGTGGTTGTTTTCATAGTTAAGTTGTATATCCTCTGCTGGTTCTTGTTGTCCGTTTATTTTCAGCGAGACTTCACTACATCCAATTTTATCAAATATCATATGGGAACGTTCTTGATTATCCAATCGCGCTTTATCCTGTAGAGCAATAAAAATATGCCGTGGAGCTGAAACACCCTGTCGTGCTGCCAAATGCCATGTAAGTGTACCATTAATATTAGAATCCATGGTATCTGTGGACGTTGTCAACCAGCTTAATAATCTCTTTCCCCCTTGATCCATAAATGATAGCAACCGCGGTTCTACTGACAATGATGGAGTCAACACTGGCATCCATAGTGATAGTTTTGTTAAATTTACTTTACCAGCGGCAATGCCAGCAGCGCGCCAGATTGCATTATTATCATCACCTTTTCTTACTAGTGCAACTGTATGTTTTACTCCATAAATAACCTTTCTGACGTTTCTACAAAATCCAAATATATGATGGAGCGGAATCGCACATGAAAATCGTCGACGATCTCCTTGTAATGTTGCCAATCGTGTTGCAAATCCTAGATTGTAATTAGGATTACCATCTACAACTAAATCTTCAATATGACCTGTTTCAGCAGCAGCAGCACCAATAGGAGCAGCAGCAAAGTCGGCAGCAACAACAGCAGGAGCAACAGGAGCAACACGATTTCGTGGTCTTCTTCTTATATATGGAGTACCATTAGGATGATCAGTAATATCCTTAGAGAACATCATAGATGGACCAGCCGATCTAGTATAATCATCGGAGTATCTTGCTAACCCTAGTATTGTTGTTGCTACATCAACTTCACGTTCAATAGATTCGATTTCTTTTCCATCAATGAGATATCTAGCGCTTTCAAATAATGCCATGATACCATTATTGACAAAACCAACTTGGATATTATCTGCATATGGCGCTGGTATCGCAGGAATATCAATAGTTGTTACGAGTTCACCTTCAACCTCAATAAAGGCTTCAGCGGGTAAAAAGTATTTACTGGTATCATGAACCTGAAGTTCAATTCTTCCACGAAGATCAGGTTGTACTGCGTGATAAGCAAAAAATTGATAATCGCGTACAGAAGTATCTTTAAGCACTGGGGCTTCCATGTCAAATGCAACATCAGGGTTTTGTTTGAACATTTTTTATTATATATCCGATGGTCTAAATCAAAAATTCTGAAAGAATTCTGAAGGAATTTTGAATTGAAAACCCCAGGAATTCATTTAGAGAAAATCGATTTTCATGAAATTATGTCGACGGATTAGCCAAAAAACAATACAAAATCAATAAAAAAAACATCGAAAATTCGATGAAACAACATATTTTTAGCCTCACAGGATAAAAAATCTGATCAAAATCGATTTTCTCTAAATGAATTCCTGGGGTTTTCATCCTCGATTTCATGAAATTTTGTCGATGAATTGCATAAAAACACTAGAAAAATGAGTAAAAACACTAGAAAAATGAGTAAAAAAAGTAAAAAATCTAACAAAATTAGCAAAAAATAAATATTTTATAATATAAAAATAAATATTTAGTTGGGTGTATTTTAATAATGATGATGAAAATATCTGATAATGAAGATAACGTTAGAAACATTAATGTTTCTGATACAAGTGATTCTGACACAAATATTTCTAATGCTAGCATTAGAAACATTAGTGTTTCTACAATAACCATAACAACTGAGCATCCTATTCAAATAAATAGAATCACAAGTGATTCTGACACAAATATTTCTAATGCTAGTATTAGAAACACTAGTGTTTCTACAATAACTATAATAATTGGAAATCCTGTTCAAATAAATATTTCTAACGTTTCCGGCGAATCTTCTTAAAACCACTTCCCGGAAGCCCACTTCCGGCTATCATATTTGCTGTTATATTATCCTGGGCGTTAGTCATTAATGATTGTAGTTTTTTATCCACGGCGTTATTTATTATTTTACTAACCTGTGTAGGCATTACTGCAGTAGATGGCAGTGAAGTCATTCTAGAAATGCTAGCATTAGAAACACTAGTGTTTCTGGGGTTTGATTGGAAATTCGAAGAATTTCGTCGTCGAACTAGCGCTGTTAGTTTATCCCGAGCGGCTGAAAATGCCTTACTAGCAAGATCACCAACAGTGTTAATACCCTTATCTCGGATAACATCAATTGCTTTCATTGCTGCCTGTTTTGCAAATGGAGCTACTTTTGGAGCCATTCTTGAAAATAATCCCATTATAGTATTACCGAGACCATCTCCATAGTATACTCGGTATTTTGGTAATCGTGAGTTTACCACGTAGACACTAGTTGGTTTATCATGGTTGTAGTGTATGATCATTCTCTATATAGAAATGCTTTAGCATTTCCAATTATCTAATCGCGAAATCCTACGGATTTCCAGTGACATTAGTCACTGTGATAACCGTAGAAATTCGAAGAATTTCCATCCAAAGAATTTTCGGCTAACTCCTCAATGAAATCTCTATATGTTGCAATATCCATGATACCACCTTGAAATAATCGCCTACAGATATCAGCAGCTTCATTGATTATTTCTGGTGAGTTATTTCCGGCTCGTTTTCCTCCTACAAGTATTTCTAATCGTGCTATATCACCGAGAATATTGCCGGGACAGAAACTCGAAGAGTTTCCAACGCTAGAGTTTCCAACACTAGAGTGAAAATCCATAGGTGAATATCCCTTTCCGGTTTTTTTCTTAGTTTTTGCTTCTCTTTTTCTTTGTTGTTCTTGTTGCTTTTCTTCTTCTTCTTCTTCTTCTTGTTGTATGTCATATTGTTTAATTCCATCTTTAAATTTTATATATCCCAACTCTTTCGTATTCAAACGATTAATACCCCTGACTATTTTATACAAATTATCAACCCATTTATCCCGTGTTATGGTACTCTTTTTATACTCGTCCTTCAAAATATTATTTTTTGAATAATAGCTTTGAACAGCAAAATTACCAAAAACATCATAATTGCTGAGTTTCATTGATTGAAATTGTTTTATTTTTTCTATACCCTCCGGAGTGAGTTTGTCTATAAAGGCAACACGACTCTTCGTGGAAACTGCGCCTTCTTGTTCTTCTTCTTCTTCCTCTTCTTCTTCCTGTTCTTGCTGTCGTTGTAGTTCTTCTTGTTCTTGCTGTCGTTGTAGTTCCATCTCCCCTGCGATTTCACCTGGAAGTATTTGTACAGCTTGTTTCGTTTGTTTAGTTCGTTTTGCTATTTTCTCCAACACAGGGAGAAGAGGCTTCTCTGTTCTAGGACCTTCTTTAGGGACATCTCCGTATATCGCCCGTTCAGTTGCTGTTTTCACACCCTCAGTTGCACTAACAATAGGTTTGAAGAGTTGTTCTGTATCCTCTGTAAAATCAGTCTGAAGTAATTGCCGCTGTTGAAGTTTTTCACGTATACGATCACGAAGGGGTAATATTTTCTTAAGAGCGCTAAGTCGTTCCTTTACGTTTCGTGTGGTTAATGATTCTCCTACCATTATTGAAAGAGTATTACTATTGTCAAATTGCTTTGCAATTTTTAATTAAAAAATCCAAAGCATTTTAGAAATGCAAATCACTAACCTAAAAATGCAAATCATTTTAATACTTCCTTGTTGTTACACACATAATTTTACTTCCTCATACCGTATCGGTTATACAAACAAAGGAGGCTCTCTACGCGTGGGCTCATCACCTTCAGAGTTTTCCATTAATGTTTTTAATTGTCTCACTTTACAATTAATAAGTCTCTTTTGTTCATATTCTAATCCTAATTGCTTTCGAACACGTTCAACGATGCTACATAATGGTACGAAGACATTAACATCTTCAGTATTTACTAAGCTCTCACGTATAAGCTTTTGGATATTCTTAATTAAAAAATATTTTTTAGATAGGACATATTTTCCGGTCTGTTCTGCAAATTGTATATCCTCGAAATTGGTCATAATTTGATCACAATCCAAACCTGAACATAATTTTATATTTTCATCCTTAAGTTTATTGATTTCAATAATAATCAATTTGAGATTTTCAATATTCATATATATATAAAAATATATTTGTTTAAATGCAAAGTATTTTCAAAATGAATTCTGGATACACTAAGGTGTTGATCATCTTAGTATACCCAGAAGTTTAATGCGATTATAGGTGATTATGATTATATATAATGAATGACGACGGCACATTTACCGTTTTAAACCCCCTTGGTGTTTTATACATCAAGCAGCGCTCAACGGTTACAACCGACAAACACATAACAATAGATTATAGGTGAACAATGAATGAATTGATTTCAATGACAATGACGACGGTACAACAATAGATTATAGGTGAACAATGACAATGGTATATACAATGAATTGATTTCAATGACAATGACGACGGTACAACAATAGATTATAGGTGACACAATGAATGAATTGATTTCAATGACAATGGATGACGCGGGCTATTCTACATTCAAGTGTAAACAAAACCGCAAAATCGAAACTTTGGTTTTGAATGTCAATAATAACGTTCATACCACGTGTGACGGTGTGGTTTTGTTTACACTTGAATTTCGGCTAAATGCCCAATTATAATAAGAACGAATTTGTATATATACACTCATTACGACGAGGTGATATAAAATAGGTGTAGTGATTGTAATTATTTGTTTGTTTATTAGCGATCACTGACAACGTTGAAAACACGTATAATACTTGAAACAGACATTAAAAAAAATGTTTAAATACGACGTGTTTATAAAACAGTTCTGTTAATACTTGAAAAAAGACAAAATTGATTGTGTTTTGTTCAGATTTATTTAATTATAACAGCCAATGAAAAATCGAAGATTTTCCAACGCTAGTATTTCCGTGTTTAAGATCCGTAACTCTGTCATTGGTGGAAATCCTATGGATTTCACACGCGTTATACCTAACGGAGTTATCTCCCATGTGAAATTGCAAAATTGAAGATTTTCAATGGAAATTCTTTCACAATTTCACGAAGCAATTTCCAATGCAAATTATACATAAACAAACTGAATTTTGTTTTTAAAACGCTTTGAAAAAGCGGTCTTATAAATTCCCTCTGCTACTTTTTGTACCGAGGAGGTGTGAATATCGAAATACTTACCAGCTTCTGACATTGATTGAAATACCATCTCCGTGTCAGTATTAAACGATCTTACTGGTCTCTTCCCAATTGATTTACAAGTACCAGTATTTCCAAATGCAGTATTCTCACTTTGTGTAACAGCTCGTAAATTATTCAAAGAATTATGTGTCCTAATACCATCAATATGATCAATAACAAGGCCATCCTTGATTAATCCATTATACACTTCATAAACGAAACGGTGATTGAGATACATTTTCCCTCCAGCTTTAAATATCAAATAACCCATACCATTATCCCGTCCAACAGATTTCTTATTTTTACTGTGTCTAACAACACCATCACTAGAAGCTTCGTAATTTTTAATAACAGGATGTCTTTGAAATTCTTGGCTCATTTATATATAATATATCTATTTGTCTAATTCGTTAATTGGCTGAATTATAACATTGGAAAATCTGCCTAAGTAATCTTGAGCAGTTTTTATGATTTTGCCGTCATTGACGTCGTCAGGATTTTTGATTCTTCGCTTGTCATAATAACGTTTTAACTCTCTATAACGCTTACCCCCGCAATTAATGCATAACTGCGACTTGCCTCTTACACCTACCCCACAATGCAAGCATGGTAGAGGTCCCTCCGAACCGTTTCTCACACTCTGCATATGATACCCACAGAATTCATTTCTACATGATTTGTTACACGGAGTCTTTGATCCAATCATAAGCCATTTGCAATGATTCATTATATAAAATTTTCTTATTTAAATACTTGTTTTAATTATAATATGAAGGAGTTCAAGAGATTATCGAAAATTAAGCCTTGGAAAAATGTTAGATTTAATCTCGATAGAATCTCTGATATACCTAAAAGTCTAGTAGATGATAAACCACTATTGAGTAAAATCAGCGACTGTTTTAATGAGTTTAAGCGTGATGGAGCATCTCATACGTGGTCGACATTTCGAATTATTGATGAAGATGTCAATATACCCGTAATTGATGCTACTATGAATGATATAAGAGCAGCTGTGATACTTTCACACCTTGGCCAGAAATCTCTACGGAGGTATTTTTTTAGAATAAAATTCATTATCGAAGAGGAAGGTGAATGGATTATCAGAGATAAATTTGACCCAATCCTTAAGGATAAAAAAACTGTTATTGTGAGTAGAGATTCCAAACCAGGAATTCTAACTGGAATTGACAAACCATACTATGAGAAATCTTACCCTGTAACAGCAGTTGTGTATGGGTTATATCCAATAAATAATAATCCTAATATTACAAAACTAGCTCCGATGTTTTCATCATCAGTGGCTTTGCCACTTAATTGTGTAGCAACACGGTTAATAGAACACTTCAAAAATGCATCCCGGGGAAACAAATTAACTGATCTACGAAGAAACAAAATAACCGAATGGGAATTGACAGTGAAACAACGCGGGGCAACGATTTCCGATATAGCTAAATTAGAAGCATTATTAAAATTTCCAATATCGGTAGCGACAATAACCGGAGAAGTATTATACGAACCGAAATATCAATCGCGAGGAGCTCCAATTGAAATTATCGATCATAACAAACACGCGTGGACACCCGCGGTAAATATATTTCCACGAGAAAGAACTGTTCGATATATCCCTAAAGAATTTTCTAGGGATGGTTTCTATGAAGAGAAATTATTTGATGCTATTCACGCGTTAACCAAAGACGACCCTGTGTCAGTATGGTTACTCAGGAGTAATGAGGATCCGGAAATAGGATTTGATCAGTTTGTAAAACCAAATGGTGAATTATATCGAACTGAAGAATTAGATACTAGAATGAGAAAAATCGCTAATGAGTATTTAGAAGGAAACACTAGCATTTCTACAGAAAAACTACTTACGGATAGTTTTACTATTCCATCAGTGGTAGCTCACTTCGCACGAGAAAAGAATTCATGGCGTCCAACACGAAGTGATTTTCTGGAGGACGTGAAGTTGAGTTGCGTCGAATTGGGTCATGGAGGATTGTGGAATACGAAATACTCACGTGATGGTATGATTTCAATTGATATATCCGCGTGTTATCCTGGAAGTTTTCTCGGATATGGAGAATGCTCTGAATATTTTAAACGATTTGGACATCCCACACATGAAATGACTCGTGTTGCGATTAATGGTCCATTGCCTGATTTTGATTTAACCGGGTTCGCTCGTGTGATATCATTCGAATTAGCTACAGGGTTACATCCGTGTAGTTATCTTTGGCTTGGTAGACATATGTATGAAAAAGCGTGGATGCCAATTGTGCTATTGCGGTATATGATCGATTGTGGTATGCTAATATCGTTAATTGTCAGTGAAGCGATTATTTGTTATAACGCTCAGAAAGATGTTTGGTTACCAAAACCCGATCTCGAAAAAATAATTAACGAACAACGAAAACAATTTCTAGATGGAAATTCGAAGAATTTCAGCGAGGAACAAATCATAGATTGGTCTAAGAAATTATTCGAAGGTAGTAATAGAGAGGCTAAAGATCTCGGACGAAAAATAATCGGTAAATTCACTCAAGGTGGAAGATTTGATAATGCAAAATACTCTTCGAGATTAATCATAGACGATGAAGAATACAATTTCATAATATCTGATTTAATAAAAAAAGGGAAATTTGTAACCCGTAAGAACGCTTTTCTATCAGGGGAATTAGATGAGGAAGCTTACAAATCTGCGAGCGGAACTAATAATGTTTGGGTAGATGATGTCCTTCGAAATGGTAAGAAACTAGGTACGGTTGTTACCTACTGTGATGGAAAAAGTTGTCAATACACACAATTGAGAAGTTCTATGCTAGCCTATTCTTGTATTAATCTATTCTCGATGATAAATAGATTTCCTAATACCGCGGTTAGAGTAGCTACTGATTCGATGTATATCCATGAGAAATACAAATCAGATGTAGCTAAATTCACAGATCCTAAGGAAGCGTGGGGGAATTGGAGGTTTAAAAAAGAAACACTACATGAGTATTGTAAATCCGCAGACGTTGCTATGGATGATAAATACTTGAAAAGTAACCATAATATCTCAGAGATTCAATCAGAATTTTCTACTGCACCGCCCGTATCCGATCCGATTTGTAGATACAAGACAGTTTATTTAAACGGCTGTGGTGGATCAGGAAAGACAACTCGTGCAATCGAATTATTTCGTCGGTCAACCATGGTTGTGTTAACACCAACTCACAGACTCGCCAGAGAGATGATAGCGCGGGGGGTAAAAGCCTGTACTTATCACAGCTTCTTTCGATGGAAAGGCGATACATGGACTCCTGATCGAATGGGCGATAAATTTATTCCTGAAATAATAATCTGGGATGAAATATGCACGGTATCATTGACAGTATTACAGATATTTCTTGAATGGTTGTTATTGAAAAATACAAAAGTCGTCATGTGCGGGGATCACGGCCAACCGCAGCCATTTGTTGGTGGATCTCCACATGAATGGTTAAAAGGATTTGTAGATTATTATGAAGAGATTAATACCGACCATAGATCACTTGATGAACAATTACGAGAATTCAAAGCGCTAATTAGATTACAACCGGATAAAATCCAATGTGAAATAGCGCGTGAAATAATTTCAGAAACTCCCATGAATGATTTTTGGGAAATGTGGAAGCCAAATGATTTAATAATCGCGAGTAGAAAAATAGTCAGAGACGCACTTCAGATGAAGTTGTTTGCGCTACATAAAGAAAAATTTGCAACGCTTCCAGTACCACTCTGTTATAGACCTAAGGATACACGAAAGCAGAATATCGATGTTGACATTCCTGGACAACAACAAAAGCAGAATTTAGTATTAAATGATATTGTGCTGGTTGATATCAGCGTCGTTAAAGATGCATTAAGTGCTGATAAATCCCCATGGACGTTAGGTTATGCAGCAACAATACACTCTTCACAGGGATTGACTATATCCGATACAACTCTTTGGATAGTAGATAATCATATTGAGTGGTCAAATTTAGTTTATCTCGCAGTATCCAGAGTACGGCGAATAAACCAACTTCGAAGAATTGTGGTTAATGATAATGACAATACAATAAGTAATATACACACCGATGATAATATAATCAGAAAAAAACTCTCTGGTTATAAACAACAGGATAAAAAAAATAAAAGAGAATTTGACATTGATGCTGAATTAATTAAGACACTAAAGCAACAACAGAACAATCACTGCGCGAGTTGCAATTGTATAATGCGTTGGCAGTATTCGGATAAAGATCCTCGCCAATTCACCGTAGATAGAAAAGATAACAATCTCGGTCATGTCAGAAACAATGTGAGGTTGACTTGTCTTGAGTGTAATAGACGCCGGGGTGACAGCACCCTGGGTGCTAATTAAGACCACGCGGTGGTAATTGAGTATCCTCGGGAATCACTTGTAATTGTTCGCGTGTAAATCCTCGCTGAGGAGCAGTTGAATCCAGTCTATAGATTGGAGGTCTACCCGTAGATCGTGTTATGCCGGATATTTTATGCGTAGTGACGCTCCAAATAGGATCAGTAGCTCTTTTTTTACCACCCTCAAGCTCTCCTGGTTCGTATAAGTACCTTACAATGACATTACTACCAAGAATTGGTTCTTTTTGTGAAATTCCTTGGATTTCCATTTTGATAGACGCCTTCTTAATAGCGTTGACAGGTTTCATATTAATTGTTCTAGTAATCTCATTATTGATTGCGGTAATCACAGCTGGTAATCTCTTGACCCATTCACGGGATCGTTTATCCTGGATGAATTCTTTTGCGTATTGATATCCGAATAACCGCTCAGCAAGGGTTTTATTAAACCGTTCAACAATTGCCTGATCGCGATGTAGCGCAGTGTGTCCTCGTCTGATGGCGACATTATGATGATTCATCGTAGATGTAACAACACCTTGAAATTCCTTGCCAGGATCAACTTGTAACAGATTTGGCCAGCGCAGAGGACCTCGTCGATAAATCCTCTCAAATGCAGAAGCTACTTCAGTAGATGATTTTGTCCTTAACGGTTCTGCTTCTTTGTATCGACTTGCAATATCAACTAACGTTAACGCGTATTTGTAACCGTTGTCATGCGGCAGAAATAGTATATCAGCTTGATGAACTTCATTAGGTGTTGTAACATCAAAATGCGAATAGTTAATTTGTTTAGGCGCTGGTAGATAAATTTGCCATATTGCTTGTTTAGATAACCAGTTTGCCGCTGTAGTTTTTTTCACCTTTGATGCGCTAGCTAGTTTATTGATTGCTGCGTAACCTCTCCAGTATCCTCTCGGAGAATAATAAATAGATTCCATATTAAAATGCTAGCATTTTCAATTACCAGCACCTAACATCAATTTACCCTTCATAGCAGATTTTACCAACCACGAAGCCAATTTTTCTTTGAAGGATTTATCAGGAATAGCATTTAACGCATGAATTAATTTTACATCTGCGAGATGTCTGTGTTGAAGATTGCTGCTTTTATAAGCGACATCATGAGCATGACACGCCTTATCAATAGCGTTTATTGGATATTCGCCGGGTCGGGGTAAATTTTGATCATCAAGTCTGATATCTAATCGTGTTCCCGGTCCACAGTAGCTATATCCTGGAAGGTGCTTTTCTCCTGGATACTTTGCCCACGGTGTTCCTGGGAGTTTTGTCAATTTGGCTGCAATATCACCTCCTCGTTTTTTTTTAAAGCCTTGGTTGCACCAAGGGAAGTAAATCTAAATTTTTTCGTACTACATTGTACGCATTTACCAGAAACCGCTGATCGATTATTTTTCGTTGTAATCGTCGTCAAGTCATTTGTGCCAGTACGCGTCCTACACTTCACACAATATAGATCCATAATTATATTATATAACGGCATGAATGTAATTGATTATTCAGCTACTCGACGACGGGAACCTATTAGACACCATGCAATGTTACCAAATTCTATTCGCGCGATTATCATCGGACCATCTGGAAGTGGTAAAACACAATTGCTACTTAATTTGATAACGAGATGGATGAAGTGGGATAAATTGTACATGATTGCTCCGAGTGTAGACGATCAACGATGTTATGAAGTATTAAAGGATTTTAATGATGCCGCGCAAGAAATTAACGGCGATGGTGTTATTGAGTTTATAACCGATATCGAAGAGGCACCGAATATTGATGATATTGATGGAAGTATTAACAATTTAGTCGTATATGATGATATCATGTTAGATAATCAAAAGAATCCTGCTAGAATATTTTCCAGAGGCAGACATAAAAACACCGATGTGATATATATCACTCAACGTTACACTCAAATACCAAAAGTGATCAGAGATAACTGCAATATGCTGTGTGTATTTAACGGAGTTGATACTCATACTCTTAGAAATATTTGGCAAACTTGGTGCGGTGGTGATATGGATCATAATCGATTTAGAAATTTCTTTAGCCACGCTCAGACAATCCCACACGGATTTGTGACGATAAATTTATCAGACCCTCGGACAAGATATCGTATCGGACTTGATCAAATATTTAGTTAGCGCATTAGCAGCCGAGGAGGTGAACGTCAACTAAATGGCGTCTTTTTTTTTACCAAATGGACCCTTCTCTTGATATTTATTAGAAGGGTTTATTTGACAAATTAAGACTTCCTAGTAAATATTAACTAGAAGGGTTTATTTGACAAATTGAGAACTTCCTAGTAAATATTAACTAGAAGGAAGCATCGTTGACGACTAAAAAGTTGGTCTGTTCACCTCCTCTGCTGCTTGATATTTTGCGCCCGGGGACGAACTATAAAATTGGCGCCCCAGCGATCTTGTGACCGATTTATTACCCTTGTTTACTTATTATAATGTAATGTTGCAAGCCTCATTTTGGCGCCCCTGTACCTTGGCGCCCGGGGACAATTGTAACCACCTGCCCTCCCCACCGCTACGCCTCTGCAACTGTGTGACAGTTTTGAATGATTCTGCCTAGTTGCTATCTTATAATATAAACTCACTCTTATTAGACCAGGAGTCTCAAACTCAAACCACCCTAAGGGCCACATGAGGGCATTTTCTATGACCCAAGGGCGACACCATCCTTGTTATCTCCCATAACAACTTGCGTCGCAAATCATTGTCGGCCACGGGATACGACTTGACTGCCAGCGAGTTTGAGACCCCTGTATTAAACCATGAATATCAAATTGCTAAATAGGTGTCACTTAGTCCGAGTTTCCTCTGACCCTTGCCACCCCATTTTTTATATTTGTTTTTTCTACACCCCAACATAAAAAAAAAAAAATATAAAAAATGGGGTGGCAAGGGTCAGAGGAAACTCGGACTAGATGTCACTGAGAGAGAGAGAGAGAGAGAGAGAGAGAGAGAGAGAGAGAGAGAGAGAGAGAGAGAGAGAGAGAGAGAGAGAGAGAGATTTCAACGCGGTCATAACTTTGTGACAAACATGTAACGTCTTTATTGCCTTCTGTTTTATATAGCTTTCAATAAGTTGGGTGGTGCTTGTGAACTTATTTCTTGATAATAAATTGTATTAACGATTTGCTGGAAACAAAAACATTACATACATAATCTATAATTAGACCACAACACTACTACCATAGAGAAACTGGAGAAAATTTACTTCATATAACTTCAACTAACACACTGCTCATCGAAGGGCCTGTGGCCAAATTGGATAAGGCGTCTGACTACGGATCAGAAGACTGCAGGTTCGAGTCCTGCCAGGCTCGAATGTTTTTATTTTTTCCTCATTTTAATTTTTGTTAATTTATTAACACTTTTTGGCATGTTCTCTTTCACTGACATATACATAGATAATGACAAGATGCTTTTGGGTGTTATCACATTTTACTAGAAATAATGTCTGTTGTTTTCTGTACTAACGAAAAAACAGAAAAGAGGAAATATGAACTTAAGTACTTCTTAAAAGAGACAAAACCTGAACAGACGATGCAAGATTCATACACATAATATCTTGCATTATTTTCATACGTATCTGTCTACGTGAACGCTAACAAGCCTGCAATTACGGACCGACTATTTCATATTTATGGGGGAATTGTGTGGGTTTGGTTTAGAGGTAATTGGTGATATGATTTGTTAAAATATATTCTGGCACACATACAGCTTTTAAAAAAATATTTTCCCTCTGATTTTTAACAAAACAACCCATATCAAAGCCCTTATTTATAATAAAAAAATGAGCTTGAATAAAATATTTTTTGAAAATTCTCGGCTCGAAAGAAACCACCTTTTAATCTTTTAAATAAATAAATAAATAAATAAATAAATAAATAAATAAATAAACAAATAAATAAATAAATAAATAAATAAATAAATAAATAAATGGTCGGTCCTTTTCAAAATTGCACAATACATTCTTTAACATGATATTTTTGTTAATTTGAACATTATAAGGACAGGCTGATTTTGTAAATTATTATACTGCAATTGGCGACAAGCAGAAAGAGGAGCTACAGTACAGGTACAATTGATATAAAGATGACAATGCATGCACACAAAAAATTTTTCATGCATGGAAACAAATTTAACAAATATCAACAAGATTACTAATGTGCTTACTGTACATAATCATTTTTAAAAATAAAATTTATTATATTACATGTGGTGATAAAATATTTCTCTCCCCCCCCCCCAATAATTTATAAAGGGATAATTGTTTGTGTTAAGGGTATTACATTTGAATTTGAACCTGGATCACTGCTTAATAGAGCTAATAAAGAAATGAGGAATGAATCAAACCCTGGGGTAAAAGCAGACAAAAATGAAGAAGACTATATATTTAGATAACAGACGTTATACCATTAGATTGGAGATAACATTATTGCAAAATAATAAAAGCTCAACCATGTCAAGCAGAACTGTATCGTATATCCCCCAAAAAGATACCAAATCAGAAGGGGTGGGGGTGGGGGTAGGGGGTAGGGAATATATAGAGGTCAGCTATTAAGTTTTACATATGTCGGCCAAAACATGTTTAGAGGTGAAATGGGTGGGAGCACTTCCTTTTGCCCCTATATGTGAGCGCCCAACGATCAAATTGTAACTTTTCTATTTCATGTACAATAAATATATTTAAATCCTTGTATATAGTACAATTTTCCGATCACCAGTCTCTTTTTCTATTTGGAGCAGGATGTTTAATTTGGAAAACATTTAAACACTTGAAGTTAATACACTTTCCTTTCAAGACTCTAGATTGTGTAGGTTTGGATTACAGAATAATGCATAATAAAATATTTATAAGAGAAAGATTGACGTATTGTGATAAATATTGGTAATGATTTATGTCGATTTTGACAATTGGAAACATGATTTATTTTAAATGTGTTTCAACTAACTTGAGTTAAGCTCATTTATGAATTATGTTGCATTCATAGTATATATTCTTTTTAAAGAAAACAAATTGAGCTGGTATATTGACAACATTCTTTATGAGCAAATATTCATGATTGGATATAACAGTGATTCATCATCTGTGAATGAAGATATTTTTTTTTTAAATTTACGTTCTGATTATTTTCTTTTTTGGAAAGATACCTGGTGTAGAAAAATTGTTTCAATATATGCTTATGAAATACACATCATCTTTTTGTCAACAATACAACACAAAAGTCAGGCTTTATCATATATTTTGTACAATATAATCTTTTGATCATAACAGATCAGCAGAAATTGTTTATAACACTAGCCTTTAGATAATAATAGATCAGTAGAAATCGTTTATAACGCTGACATTGTAGATATTAACATATCATTAGAAATTGTTTTATAACACTGGTGTTTTTAGATAATAACAGATCATTATAAATTATTTATAATACTGTTGCCTTTATATAAAGACAGATCAGCAGAAATTGTTCATAACACTGACGTTTTTAGATAATGACAGATCAATATAAATTATTTATAATACTGTAGCCTTTAGATAATGACAGATCAGTAGAAATTGTTCATAACGCTGGGGCCTTTAGATAATGACAGATCAGTATAAATTATTAATAATACTGTGGCCTTTAGATAATGACAGATCAGTAGAAATTGTTCATAACACTGACGTTTTTAGAAAATGACAGATCAGTATAAATTATTTAAAATACTGTGGTCTTTATATAATGACATATCAGTAGATATTGTTCATAACACTGACGTTTTTAGATAATGACAGATCAGTAGAATTTGTTCATAACACTGGGGCCTTTAGATTCAGTATTGCACAGATACAATGTAGATATGGACAGTATATTTTAACATGTAAATTATTATAAAGGCTTCGATATAAAAGTGAGAAAACCTGCATCTGACAAAGGAACAATTGACTGCAGGTGTGAGTCCTGCCAATACTCAATTTCTTATGCATTTATTTATTTCACTTAATATTTTCTGCATAGTCTCTCTCTCTCTCTCTCTCTCTCTCTCTCTCTCTCTCTCTCTCTCTCTCTCTCTCTCTCTCTCTCTCTCTCTCTCTCCAGATAATGACTTATTGCATAAGAATAGTATAGTCATGAAACCTATTTCTACAGCATTGACAAGTGCCATGGGGGAGTTCATAATACTTTATTGTATATAGATATCACCATTGCTTGTTAACTTGACATGTACTGGTCTACAGTGGTTAACTTGACACCGAGTGGTCTGATGCGCTCGCTTTTACAGATCACTCAATCTCGCACGTGTCCACGTGGGCTTGTCTCCGCTCGACCATCGTTGGTATGTTAAAAAGCTTGTCATTAGGTTGCGTTGGTCAGAGATTCTTCCCGGGTTCTTTTTCCAATAAATATACTGGCACCTACGTATGTCATGTTCTGAAAATAGCGTTAAACGCACCAACCAAAGGAAAACATTTCAAACATAGGTTGTGCAGTGTTACTTTAAATGACCAAAACCTGAAATATACTTACATACTGGTTTTGGGTTTTTGTTTCAACAGTATTTATTCAAGAAAACATATTTATTTATGATTTATAATAATAAAATCTATACTGGCATTCAGTAGAAAGCCGAAAGCTTGTTGAAAACTGTCTCCGCTCTTAAAGAGAACATTAGCAGTCTATAATTTTCTACCTATTTAAAGTCGATAGATCATCTACTAAATTGTTTCAAATATCATTTAATGGTGAAAATGATGGAATACACATTAAATTTTAGTACCACTTGAAATGATACAGATGAAATATAAATATTATTGCTACTTGCAATGACGTAGATTGCCTGGTACAGAGGAAGTTAGATTAAAATAATAGTAATAATGAGGACTTGTATAGCGCCTAATCTTCAGAAGCTCTAAGCGCTTTACAACATCTATAATGATATGACTACATTACAGTAAAACAAATAACAAAAACCATGAAATTGGAAAATATATAAAACATGCTGAAAAAATATAAGAAAAAAAAAAACATTATAAGGTCTTCAAGTTTGTTCCTGCAGTCGAAAAAGCTGATTTTTAAGAGCACTCTTAAAAGGGATCACTGTGTTTTTGTGTCTAATTTCAATGGGAAATTCGTTCAACATCACCGGGCCCTGGTATGCAAATGAACGTTGTTTATATGACTTCGTTTTCATAGTGGGAACAATGAGTATACGATAGTCAGAAGAGGAGCGTAAGGACCTTGCTGGTGTATACACATGGGTGAGTTGGATAATTATGTTGGACTGGATTCTGTCAGTGAAACATAGCACAGAGAATACATTTAGTGCTTGATTCTGTATCGAATTTATGGCCAGTGTAGGGTACACGGAAGTGGTGAGGTGTCCTCTGATCAAGGTACTCTAAAGACGATCCAAGCAACTGTGTTTTGAACTTTTTAAAGTTTCTGGACTAGATATTGAGACAAAACCAGACATAACCGAATTACAATAGTCCAGTCTTGAGAGTACTAATGAACACACACGTGTTTTAGTGGCATCAACTGAAAGATATTTGCGAATGGAACTTATGCGTCTCAGTTCAAGATATGCAGCCTTGCAAATGTTCATGACATGTTGGTGCAATGTGAGAGTACTGTCTAGAGTAACAGCTAGGTTTTGTACTGACTGTGTGAATTTAACGTGGGTGTTGCTGATATTTATTGTTTGAGGTAAAGGATCTAAATGAGAAGGCCTTTGTGTTGTGATCAGAAAGGCCTCGGTTTTATCATCAATCATCTGCAGCTTGTTACACGTCATCCATGATTTCACATCAGAAATACACCTCTCTACCCCATGAATGGTAGCATCAACTTCAGATGGGTGGCTAGACTTGTATATTTGGGTTCATCAGCGTACAATTGGTGAGATACAGGGTGATGATCTATGACACTTGAGAGCGGCTGAGTGTTTAGAATGAAGAAATAGGTCAAAGAACAGACCCCTGTGGAACACCACACCATAGATCAACTGGGCTGAAATGTATTCCATTTGCAGATACAATTTGTGTCCTGTTGACTCAGTAGGACTTGAACCACTTGTACGGCGATATTCTGAATGACAAATACATGCTGGAGACAGTGAAGTAATATATCATGGTTTATTGTGTCAAATGATGCAGACAAATCAAGGAGGGTGAGGACTGTAATCTTTCCACTATCCAAAGCAGAAATAATGTCATTAAATACTTTCAGAGGACATTGCAAAAAAGACTGTGTGAATTCAAATGAGATACAAGTTGGGTTAGAACAACTTTTTCTAAGACTTTTTTAAAATAGATAAATGGGAGATTATAAACTGGGCGGTAGTTCTTTAAATCGTTGGTTTCTTCAGCAGATGTTTTACGATGGCAGTTTTGAAAAATGATGGGAATTCCCCCGATGTGTGTGAAAGAGAGAGAGAGAGAGAGAGAGAGAGAGAGAGAGAGAGAGAGAGAGAGAGAGAGAGAGAGAGAGAGAGAGAGAGAGAGAGAGAGAGAGAGAGTTGACTACGTAAACTCTAAGGGATCAATGTGTATGATAATATTATACATTATAGACGATTTAAAAAAGGATTTACACATTGCTGCATATACAAATCTCAGGGAATAATGATTCCTAATTTCTTGCAAATTATAATAACTGAGCCGACCAATGTAACAGGCCGCTCGGCGACGCTGTTACGCGCTGCTATTGTTTCCAACTAAATATATTCTCCATGTCGTAACAACTTATCCTTCTATTTCATTTGCGAAAGATAACAAACTGTTTCCAAATGTATGGAAACCGCTCCGGTGGCCTAGTGGTTAGAGCGTCCGCCTCGGAAGCGGGAGCTCGTGGGTTCGAGCCCCGGCCGAGTCATACCAAAGACTTACAAAAATGGCATTAACAGCTACCTCACTTGGCGTTCAGCATTAATAGGTTAGTGTCTGGACTGGTCGGCCTGGTGTCAGGACAATGTGACTGCGTGGGACATCATGCTACATGCCTGCGGTATAATGCCCCAGTGCTAGACATCACAATAAACTGCCACACTGCAGACAACGTAACGATATGACTGAAAAATTGTTAAAACTACGTTGAAAATCCCAGTTACGCACCCATCTGTATGGAAAAGAGCAAAATTAACGCTTTTGTGTAAAGCTATCCTTAACATTATGGGCACATTTCACAAATGGGTTTTACAGGAAAGGTTTTGAAAAGAGTTATTTTTAAACAACTCTACTATCACCTTTAGCTCTTATAATGATGCTATTTTCAACTCTCCATCCAGTTTTCGTCTCAACATATTTACTGGGGTTTCAGCTCATGGATGTGTACCAAAGTATATGTACTGTACCTGGCAACATGGATGACGTGTGTGTGTGTGTGTGTGTGTGTGTGTGTGTGTGTGTGTGTAGTCTTTGCTGTCTCTAAAGCATTTGCTCGTGTTTGTCAATACGGTCTAATAATACATAATTGGTAACTCACTTATTTATTAGCTTTCTGGCTTTCATCATGCTGTGGCTGGCATACCACATGGTTCTGTTTTCGGTCCTTTTTTTACTGATTGTGCGTTTTATTGATATAGGATAAAGAGCTTTGACTGGAACGAAAATCGTTGACGATGGAAATGTATTTGCGTATTTGTTAAACGATACTTACTAAATTGAATATGTACCAAGTACAGATTTTCATCTAATTGACGATTGCTCAAAGCAGTGTTTGTCTGACTTGTATCCGACTACCTATGGGGTAATGGTATTCTTACATAAGTTATAACCCGCTTTTATTGACCTAAATATTCCAAAGTATATTCTGTTGTTTTTTTCTCTTGAAAACCCTAAATATCTTAGCGCAATGTTTAGTAATGTAGGCAACTGTATGAAATATTTGCCTATAGCATATTTCATTCAACCTAAGTATATCAATGTCCTGAAACACTTAAATATAACTTTACCGCAAAAAGTTAGAAAATATATTTTTACATACATCCACATATTATTTAAATATGCTGATGTTGTACGAGATGACTGATGGCCGAGGTCTCAAGCAGGGCTAATTTTTATTGGTCTTACTAGACTTTTGCAGAAAGTCGTTGGTGTACCTTGACAGATAGACGAAAATTTCATGAACTGTTTTTCTCTAGTTTGAGCCATTGTCATTTTCTGAAACTTTGTCAGATTCAAGTAAAATCATATGATTTTAAAGTATGAGTTTATCAGAGCATAATCTCTCCTACAGTGCAAAAATATAACATCATACATTTGGTCGATGGTTCAAGTGATTATAAAGGAAACTTCTCTCTCTCTCTCTCTCTCTCTCTCTCTCTCTCTCTCTCTCTCTCTCTCTCTCTCTCTCTCTCTCTCTCTCTCTCTCTCTCTCTCTCTCGTGCATCTTTGTTTATGATTGTATGAAACCATATTTACTTTGTGACACTATCAACGTAAAGTTCTAATGGAATGTAAGGGGGGGGGGATAAATCTTGTAATGGCTTTGAAAATTGGTTATTCGAGGTTTGGAAGTTTAATCCGTTATTTTAGTAAAGCTGTGAAACATAAAAACATTAAAAGACAATCTAACTGTCATAAAAATATTTGAAATTATCAATAAGCAATCGTCGTAGTTGAAAATTACCTTCAATGATATATAGTCACAATTTTAATTTTACGATTTAAGCAGTTGTTTCAGACCAGTAATGTCTCCATACTCATGGGGGATAACTCATGGTGATTTGAAAGGATCATCTCGCTATTACCAAACATAAAAACTTTAAAATTACGGCTCTAACTGTTACCAAAAATGTGATACGTGGTTGAAAATTTGTTCTATAATATATAGTCGCAATTTTAATTGCACTATTTAATCTGTTGGGTTCAAGAAATAAATTCTACTTACTTTTGTAATTATATGCTAAAATGAAGTCATTGCAACACTTTGTTGCCAGCGATTGGATGCTTTGCATCGAAGTTATCATGTTTTATGTTATGAGAACGTCTAAGTTGACCCCATTTGTTATGTTGTGAGAACGTCTAAGTTGACCCCATTTGTTATGTTGTGAGAACGTCTAAGTTGACCCCATTTGTCAATAATTAAGGCAATACAATACGTTTAAAAACAAAATAAATTTTCCATGTCGTGGTGACACAATGAAATAACCAAGTTGGGCATAAGGTCTCACTGGATAGCGTCGTATTTTGACACCTAATTTTTAAGGTAGAAGGCATGAGTCTAATTATGATAAGCCTAACATTTATAAGTTTACACAAAAGCTAAGTCTGTCATTTGATTTACATTTACTTTGAGTTAGGCTTAGAAATGGGTTGTCTTCTTGATGACTGCCTGTGTTACAGATATACAAGCGTTGGAGATCAAATGCGTATTGGGGCTGCAAATGAGCAGCCGACATGGCTTACGTATTTACGTGTGTCTGCTACAGAGGTAAATACCTAAAAATCTAGATGATTAAGGGGTGATGAAAAGTATGCTAATTTATTACAGTACTAGTGAACTTATTCATGCATAATGCACATGCTAATTCCTTTAGATGTCGTGTCACAGGAAAATATTAAAAATAGCTCTTTCCTATCAAAAATGGATGTAAAAAAAGGGGTGGTGGTGGCAGTGTTGGTTCAGTATAAAAGCCACCTGTTGAATACGAAATTAACCTTAATACCTCAGTCAGATTCTTACAAGCATCCTTTAAACAAAAATCGTTAGTTAGTTTTTATTTTTATCTTTAATGTAATATTATTATTATTTTTCTCTAACAGGTCATCGTTGTTGAAAATCTGCAAAACAACGGTTCTAAGGTGGGGACGCGAGCTTACATGGGTAGGTCTCAACAAATAGGTCTCCACTTTTTTCTGATAGCGGAGACGGAACGTTGTCGGGTCGTATTTCGTACTGACGGTTTACGCCGTTTAACCTCCCCATCAGTTTTGAGTATCGGATTCTGGCTAGTAGTTATAAAAATTGTTTTGACTGACCTTGGTATGTGGATGGTAAATAAAAGTCCTCTTATTTTGACTTGGCATTAAATCCTTCAGAGCACTCACTTTTTAGTAATAATCCCTGTGAGAACAGAACCTAATGTATACATATATTATTGACCTTATTTCTAAATTACTGGCGCATGCGTGGAAAGCAGCATTAAGTTAATAAAATATTCTCCCTTCAATCCTACCGTCTATGTCCAAGTTAAAAGGTTAACATCCGTAATATCATAAATTCTGTCGACATTAATAGACTAACATTCGTTGTACCCTAAAGTATGTGTCGACATTAATAGACTAACATCCGTTGTACCCTAAAGTATGTGTCGACATTAATAGACTAACATCCGTTGTACCCTAAAGTATGTGTCGACATTAATAGACTAACATCCGTTGTACCCTAAAGTATGTGTCGACATTACGCGATTAAAATTTGTCACATCCCAGACTCTATGTCAATGCTAAGAAAACAACACCCCCTGACCCTAAACTCCGTGTCAATGTTAAAAGATTCAGATCCGTTGTATCCTAAACTCTGTGTCAATGTTAATAAATTCCTAAACTCTGTGTCAATGTTAATAAATTCCTAAACTCTGTGTCAATGTTAATAAATTCCTAAACTCTGTGTCAATGTTAATAAATTCCTAAACTCTGTGTCAATGTTAATAAATTCCTAAACTCTGTGTCAATGTTAATAAATTCCTAAACTCTGTGTCAATGTTAATAAATTCCTAAACTCTGTGTCAATGTTAATAAATTCCTAAACTCTGTGTCAATGTTAATAAATTCCTAAACTCTGTGTCAATGTTAATAAATTCCTAAACTCTGTGTCAATGTTAATAAATTAACATCAATTACCAAAAATGTATCACACATTAACTTTAAGAAAATGGTAATTGGTGATTTTATAATCATTTGATGTATATGTATATTTGCACCAAAGTTTTGATGCGAGTCTGTCTTTTGGAATGTGTTAGGAAATGAGAGCTAAGTGAAGACAGACTAACATCCGATAAGTTTTTTTCTTCTTCAAGAATATATAATTAAATATGTTAAAATAATATCTTTGTTATACAGATTTACTCTAGAAGAGACAATGTTTAAATATTAATAAGATTTGGGATTTCACGAGAAAGGTTACAAGTAAAACCTTATCCGTAGTGTGTTGTTCTAATGAAATATACTATAATGAAGTGTGTTTCGGAAACTTTCCATGCAGCAAAAATTAGTTTCATTTTAATAAACTGATGACATTTGTCCCACATATCGTCTATCAGTATCAAGACAGATTTGGGGGTTTGTTTGATGGGACTAATTGGCCACGGACTACATTGTGAGAAACACTGTGTATTTTACTCAAATATAAATAATTGATGATACCGCCCAATGGGCTGATAAACAGTCAATCGTTGAGGTAAACAATTAATGTAATGAAATAAAGAGTCGAACAAGGACAAGTATTCCCATATTATTAATTAGTGGAAGAAACACTAATTATCGTTAGTATGATAAAGTCAATGTCAAAGCGCTTGCCAGCCCATGATCACAGCCGTAACAGAAACTATACTTGGAAATCGGTACTACTAACTCTTTTCTGAACATTGTGTTTCAAATATCATCCATTTTCATAAAACTAAAGTGAAACGATTTCCAATCTGATTTTATGACATGAAAAGTATATTAAAAATACCTATAATACTTTCTTATCTAACAGCGTCACCAAGTTATTTTCGCCAAAAAATAATTAGAAGCAAGACCATTGATGGACGATTCATTTCATTACTGTTGTAATGAGGTTTGGCTATCGATTCAGCTCTAAGAATTGTCGGTTTCTTGAAACGCTAAAATGCTATTAAGATCCAGTAGTTAGGGAAAATCGAACATTCCCATTCTGAGCAATTCACATCATTTCTAAGGCTTTGATAGCGGATTACTGTACCGTCATAGGTCTGTGCTATTATGCTATTCGAACGAGTATTGTTCTTTCTTGTTAACTTTAATTACATCTGTAATTAATCAATAGTGGGAGACTCAGCATTGATTGGTAGTAAAACTCCATCGACTCATCAACAGACTGCTGGAATCGACGGGAAAAGGAAACAGGCTAAGGAATGTCTTGGATTGTAATCTGTGGAAAGACACTATTGTGTCGTAATTATTCTGTCATGACACATTCCGTAAATAGTCCCTGTAGAACTAGATACGATAGCACACACTCAAAATGTTAAGTGCTTCTCGGTCAGAAAAAATATTCTCAAGATATAAAACTAAATAGCATTGGTTCTTAATCCAAATGTTCCGACACAAAATTAGATCGACATGCTGTATTGAGTGTGTTATTCGAGATCAACCTTAAAAATGTCAACATTTCCAGAACAAGCGGTTTTTAGCAGCTAATGGCTGGCGAAGCTAACATCAGAGACCAAATCTGGACCGCCGCACAAAAAGCTCGAGAATCGTTGATATAGGTTTGCGATATATTTTTGATTGAAGAGATGAGTTAAAGTTGATTGACGTTTACCTGCCTTACGAAGAGAGTATTGATATAAATGTCATCTGCCAGAAAGATCTTACCAATTTAAGCTCATGGGCTTAGACAACAAATAAACCCAAACAGAAATTAATAAAATAAATGGTATTTGTTTCTAAACTGAAATATATCTATGTTCTTTGTAGGTTTATTAAGTCCCGCTTCATACAATGGCAAAGCATTTAATATTTGTTCCATTGAGTGGGAGCGGGGTCTTTATTGTTGTTATTATTAGTTTCCTTCAAGGTCGCAGAAACCTCAACGGTACACCTTTTGGGACTGTTTGTCTAAACATAACAAAATTGGAAAACACATACGAAGAATAAAACCTGTTTGTTTTTATAGACTGAATACAACTTTATAAGTTACTTCACCGTATGAAAGGAACAATACATTCAAAAGTAGGTAACATCGTAATGCAGGTCGACTACATAAGATGTACATGTTAGAACTGAAACCATAATATAAAAGTTATTTTTAAAAAATTGTTTTCGAAAAAAGTAATGAAGAACTTCAAGTTACCTAGATGTGCGTATTGAAATTAGTTTCTGTTCTGATAGGTCTGTAAAATATTGCTAACTGTCATGTAAGATTTAAAAACCGTGTAAGTTTCCCTATTGGAATAGCATAATCTGGAAATGCAGTCCATTGGATAATCTTGGTCTGAAAACTCAAGATAGGCTATGTTTGTACGGTTTTGTTTTTGTATATCACCCTCAAGCCAGTCACACCTTCTGCTCATTTGGAATAAAAAAAGTAACCGTTGTGCGATGACCCTTGGTCATTAAGTCATAGGTCCGTCGTTTATGTAGAGTAGTTTTGTCATATTCGAGGATTTGATTTTACGTTTGTTCCACTGGCATAACATATGAGTTTATCTTGTGTAATTTACATGGTACCAGTCTAAAAATGGTAGATGACGCGCCATCTTATATCCCTGATTTTGTTCATCATCAATGAAAACAAATATTATTTTTTTCCACCTCTGAGTAAACATATAGCACATACTTTTGATGCTCTTCCCAAAACCACCAGGAAAATAAGGAAACCATTGAATACACTTAGCAGTGTGATGAAATGATTTCATTAATTTGCAGGGGCGCCCGCAGAAATATTTTCCTGGAGGTAGCCAAACATTTAGTCGTCAGCTATTAAGTTTTATGTCTGTAAACAGAAACATGTTTTGGAATGAAATCAGCAAGGGGTGGTGCGTGTGGGGTGGGTAAGCACTATTTGCGGTGCCCATGTTGAGTTTCAATCCATTGTTTCATCCAGTTAGAAATTGTGAATGTGTATGTACTTTACACGCATGAATGCAGGATAACAGATTAGGAAAGGATATTTGCTTGCATGGAGTGAATAACGGTAATATTTTCATGGAGTTGGTGAAAACGCTGTATTTCACGAGTTAGTTTTCACCCGAAAGATTAAATATATCCATTATTCACTTTGAACAAGCACATTATTTTTATTTTATGCTGAAACGTATTGGCTAGTAATATTCATAGCGTACTAACGTAGCAGATTTGTACTGGATCCCGCTCGATAATGTCAGTCGTTTGCCTTTCATGTTCTGCACTGTGGGTTATTGTTGTTGGTAAATTCACATAGAACATATACACCATAACGTAATTCTCCATCCCCATTCAAAAGTTATAAAAAGAAGTATTTAAAATTGTTGAATTTAAATCGGGGTCGTAGTTAGCGAAGCTGCCATATTTACCACTAAACCACGCAAGCGTCATTAAACAGCTTCCAAATTTTCTGGTCATACTGTTATAAATTATTTTGACATGCAATATAAAATATCTATCGTATTTCACTCCCGTGAATTATCAAGATCATTTCTCCCTGAAAAGTCAGTTACTCACTGTCTATCACAACATATACTGTATTGCTTAATTATTTACTGCGCAAAGAATGCCACTACAATTGGTACTTACACAATGCAATATACTTACTAATGTATTTGTGATGTTTATGGTACTGCATCACCTGCAATCAACAACTCACAGCACTCCTTGAATACATCTGCAGACTCTCCAAAAAGTGTACGAGTATTTACACGGACTGTAAGCAGCGTTCCAAAATATTCAGAATATTTGAATAAAACCTTTCCAGTTATGGCAGCATTATTTTTTAGAATACATACACTTTGGTTGAAAGACTTTCATTATAACGTAGGGGTTCAAAATTCTGGATTTTAGTCTCATAATGAAAGACTGATCTACAAAGGGGGGTAGGAGGTGTTGCACTTTAAGCTGCATCAGCTGTTACATACACATAAAGGGATGGTCGGCTTTCAAATGACATTGATAACTTGGTGATATAAATGGATGTAAAGAAGACAAAATTAGCTACAACTGGAACTGTTTATTGTCCGCAGGATTCCTCTGTTACATTAATAACACATTTGAAACTAAACTAGACATTATTTGCAGTGAGATAAAGTGGGGACACTGTGTGCAGTGATGATAAAGTGAGGACAATATGTGCCGTAAATATAAAGCGAGGACAATGTTTGCAGTAATGATGACGTTAGATCATTGTGTGCAGCGAGGACACAATGAGGCCGTTGTGTGCAGTGATACTACGGTGAGGCCATATTGGGTAGTGACGATAAATTGAGGTCATTGTGTACGGTGAGGATAAATTGAGGATATCGTGTGCAGTGAGGATAAAGCGAAGACAATATGTGCAGTGAGTATAAAGTGTGGATATTGTGTGCAGTGAGGATAAAGTGTGGATAGTGTGTGCAGTGATGATGACGTTGGGTCATTGTGTGCAGCGAGGATAAAATGAGGTCACTGTGTGCAGTGAGTTTAAATTGAGGACAATGTGTGCAGTTTGGATAAAGTGTGTATACTGTGTGCAGTGATGATGACATTAGGTTACTGTGCGCAGTGAAGAAAAAAATGAGGCCACTGTGTGCAGTGAGGATAACTTGAGGCAATTGTATTGAATGAGAATAAATTGAGGATATCTTGTGCAGTGAAGTTAAAGTGATGACATTGTCGGCAGTGAAGATAAAGCGAGGACTCTATGGGAAGTGAGGATAAAGAAACCATGATTACATAAGCCATTACTTTACAATGTTACACAAATAATGATAGATGGAAAACACTTTGTGACTCAAGTAGACTAAGAATACATAGTAGAATAGCACAAAGTTGTAAGACATGTAACTTCCAAATATGTGTTACACATCCAGGTACCAATGTGTACATTGGAGTATCAAATATAAATATTAGTGTCTATTGTTTGGTATCAATTATTACATAAGGTACCCACCAATCACAAATTAACTCTAATAAAGCAATTTGTTTTATAAAGTTCAGATATATAATAAATTGTGATCTAATCAATTCATCACGTACTTCGGTCTCTGTTACATGGGTTTGATATTGTTACTGGTGTGCTTGAATACATGTGTAATTGAATCTTAGTGTACTTGAGTCTTAGTGTGATTGAGTACTGGTGCATTTGAGCACTGGTTTGCTTCAGTACTTCTGTGTTTTAGTCAATGTGTGTTGGAGTATTAGTTAGCTTGAGTTTTGAAATACAATTATTTTTTTCAGGTATTGAATAAACATTCGAATTTCAAAGAACAGAAAGCAAAATTCACCCCAAAACCCAGACAATTGCACGAGGATATAAATATTGCAATCAAAATCGGAAATAAATATGAATAACAAATTCAACAATATACAAAAAAAAAAAAACGGAGGAATTTTGAATCTACTTATATCCATGAAGCTAAACGTTGTGTAACAATATCATCGACTTATCTATCAGCACCACCAGTGCATTTTGGAAATAGTTTTGACATATGGTACAGAAATAAAACATACTAATCCTTACCTGATAACAAACAAGTCCGAAATTTGTTCTACGTCCTCATGTGCTGGACTTTTGTGTTGTAGCACTAGCACTGTTCATGAATCTTTACACTGGAAAATACAAATGTCGTGGTCTGTTCCTTTTGATTCATTTAAAAGTTCTCCATGGAGATCTATACTTCCTGTTCTCTAAACAGAGACATAATCATACCCTCATAATTCAGTTACACGAGTTAAATTGGTTCTTGCAATAACCAATGGTCTATTTTTCGCCGTGAGCAGTAATTTAATTGTATGTCATTCTTAATGCACTGGTAATGTTTCCTTCTATTTCATGGCAAGCAGATAACCTAATTTTGGGCTTGACACTATGTGTCACATCAACATCATGATGTGCGTGACGCTATGGGTCGCATCAACATCATGATGTGCGTGACGCTATGGGTCGCATCAACATCATCCTGTGCGTGACGCTATGGGTCGCATCTACCTCATCCTGTGCCTGACGCTATGGGTCACATCAACCTCATCCCGTGCCTGACGCTATGGGTCGCATCAACCTCATCCCGTGCCTGACGCTATGGGGCGCATCAACCTCATCCCGTGCCTGACACGATGTGTCGCATCAACAATCTCAGTAGAATGCATCTTGATGTTCAGAGTTTGAAATTTAAAATTGACTTGATTTATCAAAAAATTGAATACAGTTTGATATATTGTGTTTTACTGAAACTTGGCATAACGAATTCATTTCGAACAATTAAATTCATATATTAAATTTTCCGACCCATTATGTAAGGATAAGGGATTAACAAAATATATCACAATCAAGTTGAAAAGCTATATACGTCAAAAGAAAATTTCCTACACACTGTAATTCTATGATCTGGTCTTGATTTACCGGACTAGAATGTATTTTGGTAGGAGCAACTTTAAATAGGAAGACAATAATATTTGGATAACTATATAGACCATCAAAAAAAAAAACTAATTATCTGTTTGGATTCATTTTGAATTAAGCATCGAGAACACTAATCCGGACTACTTGGTTATGGGAGATTTTAATAAAAATTGTGTTGTTCCTAAAAAAAAAAATGCATCAACTATGACATTCAGATAATTACACAAGAAACGACAAATTTTACGAAATATTCTGAAATTTAAATGTAATAATGGTGTCGGACCCCGAATTTGTATCTAGTGCCGGAGTCCTTGTTACATTTCTCTCTAGAAGAATCAGATACCATTGCCCAGTATAAGCCTACTTTGGGATGCAGTAAGTGAAACTGTGCCACAAAAAAAACCCACCAAAACAACGCGTACTAGTCGTGTTAAAGATCCACCCTAGATGCAAAAGAAACTAGAAAACTCATTGGACAAGAAAACGGCTTTACGATAGAGAATAAAAAGCCCACGCACATTCCACAACACTTATTTTGTTATGTCGTCAAAAAAATTATTAGTGAAATACGTGAATTTAAATATTTTCACAATCAGTAATTGGCTGACAATTAAAAATTGTTCCGGTCATTCTAAAGAGTGATGTAAACTTGTTGAAAACATCCTGGTCAAGTCTACGAAGAATGTTGTGATTCATAGATTTCGAACGGTGTTAATTTGACAGACGATGGAGAGAAAGCTAAACTAGCCAATGATTTCTTTTGCGAACAGTCTAAAATACAAAATTAATAGTATGACACAATATCAACTTGCTGTACTAGACGAACATCAATTGAAGTATCCCGCTATCTCTTGCATCAACTATTAGTAAATCCGATGTATATAGCGTTATTAATTGTTTCAATGAATCCAAGAAGTTTAGTCTAAATTTATTGCATCCCACGTTACTCAGAAGAATTTCAATAAAGTATCCACCGTGTCGGATTTTTAACATTCTTCTTCCGATCATAAGATTTCCAGATTCCTGGAAATTTAGCATATGTGGTCATAGTATATAACAAAGGATTTAGAACAAATGTTTCAAAATATCGTACAATAAAACTCCTTTGTATTTTGTCCAATGTATTTGAATAATGCATCAACACATATTTGTATTTGCATAAATATATTGTTCAAAATAACTTAATTGCTTTACACCTGGGTACTGGACAACAAATCAGCTGTTATGTATATATAATGCCATTTATTTAGCCTTCGATCATGGAAAGGAAGCTAGTACTGTTTTCTTTGTTGTAAGTAAAGCGTTTTGTCGTGCTTGGCATTCCGGATTTCTTGTTGAACTTAGGAGGATCGATATTCAAGGGTGTTTACTGTTGTAGTTAGACAATTACTCCTCATTAAGAAAACAAAGATTTGTCCTGAATTAACAATTCTCTTTTTTCAATTCATAAAAGTCGTCCCTCAAGGACCTATTCTTGGATCATCTTTGTTTTTAATATACATACATTATTTCGTAAATGATATACAATTAGTACTTAGGCTATCGTTGATGACACAACATTACATATAATAATTGCAAATCCAAATGACTCTGGTTAATTCTAAATTTAAAGATACAAAAACACAGGACTAATCCCGTCTTTAGCATGTGACATTTAACACAGCCAGTACTGAGTCTATGCTGATAACACGAAAACAACATTCAAGTAATCATCCTAAACTACAGATGTCAAGCACAGATGTGCAAGAATTACTTCAGCATAATCAATTAAGTATTATGGTGGTGCTCTACAATATCGTATTTTAAATAGGGTTATATATTTAAAATAAAAATGATTTCCTCTGTATTCCTAACTGATTAAAATGGCGTGATAAAACAAATAACTCGTAATTCTAAGATACTGTTCAAAGAACTTATAATTCCCTTTATTTTGATGTATGATTGACGTGTGTAATACGGGTTATAAAGTCTACAGCTTAGCCTTACTTCAAATGCGCATGTTCCCCCATAAACTGCTAACTCCGCTTGGTCTTTTTCACTTTCTGGACTTCAGATGTAAATTGAAAAAAAAAGAGCAGATAACTTTCCTTTCACATTTTAAATTCAGTCCCTTTTGTGCTGAATGACATTGTACTATACAGTAAATGATTTCTGGCTTCCACAAATCCAACAGTAGTACTCGTTACCGATTGAAATAATAAGTAGCCTATCCATTAAGAATATGAGAACTTACCTAATCTGATAACTTAGAGTTCTTTCTTGTTATTTTATTGGTGCTCGGGTGGATCAGGTTCATCACTGGCGATTGAGAACTAAATGTAGTAGATTTAGCTTAACAAACGTGTTTTTCCTAAATCATGTTTTTAAGAAATGGTACTTTACACGTGGACAAGTAGGAACAGCTGAACACTTTCTATTAAAATATCAAAATGGTACAACTCAGAGACATTGTGTTCTCTTTAGATTACCGTTCGGACTTACAATTAGTACATTATCATCCAGCAATCGGATGTATTCTGACGAAATTAATAAGCCAATATTTTGGCAGTGCGAATCTTCATAAAATTATCAAAACGACTCTCAAATGAACACACTGGTCACACACACACACAAGTATGTCACAACCATATCAGTGTATTCCACTATTCTTTCCTACTATTAAATTATCTTTGGAATATATATATATATATATATATATATATATATATATATATATATATATATATATATATATATATATATATATATATATATATATATATATATATATATATATATACACACACACACACAGAGTGGAGCCTCGTTAATCCGGACTCCTTTTATACGGAAACCTTGCTATCCGGACATAATTCAACGGGAACGGAATTCCTAAACGTTAATTTGCTCCGTTAATCCAGAAATCCGCGTTCCGGATCCGGAAATCAAAATGTGGGACCAAAGTGTAAAATTACATTAAAACTTGTCTCGATAATCCGGAAATCTGTCCAAAAATAAGAAAATGCGAAAAATCGTATATGAAAATATATTCAGTAGAATAATACATAAAACACAATAGTGAAACCCTTGAGAATCTTTGGCCACTATCAATAACTAAGTAGCGTAACCATATTGGAACGAGCGATTGTATAAACGATGTCTGCTTTAGCTAGACGGTGACATTGTAACGAGCGATTGTATAAACAATGTCTGCTTTAGCTAGACGGTGACAGGGTATTATTAATTAAATAAACACACTGGGATCAAATTGTCCACGCTTTTTGACATAACACATGGTAAATAGATTAAAAGTGTCATCAAGCCTCTTTGTTGTTTAACAATTGTATGTAACAAAATCACGGTTTATTGATGACAATGATTTAAGGTGTGGACAGTATAAGGCTTCATTTCCGAATAAAAAAACATTCTTCGCCAAAAATCGTGACTTTAAATATTGAGCTCCACTTTGAAAACACGTGTCCATTAAGCTACAATATCAAAATCATGGTAGCAGTGTTCAAATTCCATACATAGGCTTCCATTGAATCAAGGACTGGTATTATAATGATTTTATTTATTTATTACGATCAAGCAGGACAACCCTAAGTGCTATAAATAGCTACGTAAAAAAACTCCAAAACATGTATTACTACGCTCAATTAAGATTTATATTTCTTAAAGATGGAAACAAAATAACATAGTGAACAATTGAAATTTCAATTATAAGAGTTTAACGTTGTTTTTTTTTCTGCGTTTATCGTGGTTTAAACTGTCAGTTGCCGACTCACACAGCTTACATAACGCCCTTCGGGCGTTATTTGCGGTGTGATTCGGCAACTGACAGTTTTTACCACGAAAAACGCAGAAAAAACAACGTTAATATCTTCATTGTAACAACTGTCAAATACGACTGCATTTTATTAGTTTACCATAATGCATTAAACTGCGAGATAACAGTTTGTATTCATTGTACTTTTTACAGCACATTACATTTAAAGCTAGCATATACATGTACATATATAAGGTGTGATGATATCGTAAAATAAAAGAAAATGTGCATGATTCAATTATCCGGAAAATTTGTTAATCCGGACATATACACTGGGAACGAATGTGTCCGGATTAAGATCGCCCCACTCAAGTCCAAGACTGGCGAAGTCATCAAAGACCAGGGCAAACAGCTGCAGCGCTGGGTTGAGCACTATCTTGAGCTGTATGCAACCCAAAACGTCGTCACGGACACCGCCCTAGACGCCATCCCAGACCTGCCAGTCTTGGAGGAACTAGACACACCACCCACCCTGGAAGAGCTTAGCAAAGCCATCGACTGCCTCGCTTGTGGGAAGGCCCCTTGGAGTGACGGCATTCCGCCTGAAGTCCTAAAGATAGGGAAACCAGCACTAATCCAGCCTCTGCACGAAATCCTCTGCCTCTGCTGGGGACAAGGACACATCTCCCAGGACATGCGAGATGCAAACATTGTCACTCTATACAAGAACAAAGGAGACCGCAGTGACTGCAACAACTACCGGGGCATCTCTCTTCTCTGTATTGTTGGAAAGGCGTTCGCCCGTGTCGTCCTGGCACGCTTGCAGACCCTAGCATCCAGAGTCTACCCCGAGTCCCAGTGTGGCTTCCGAGCAGGCAGGTCAACTGTATACATGATCCTCTCACTACGACAGCTGCAGGAGAAGTGTCGTGAGCAGCAGATGCCCCTCTACATTGCCTTCATAGACCTGACCAAGGCATTTGACCTGGTCAGCCGGAGCGGACTCTTCAGGATCCTTAAGAAGATAGGCTGCCCCCCACGACTGCTTGCTATCATAACATCGTTCCACGACAACATGAACAGCACAGTATGCTTCAACGGCGCAACATCAGAGGCCTTCCCAGTCAGCAGCGGAGCGAAGCAAGGCTGTGTCCTTGCGTCAACTCTCTTTGCCATCTTCTTTTCCATTCTCCTCCAGTACGCCTTCAAGGACTGCAGCGAGGGTGTGTATATACACACCAGGACTGACGGAAAGCTGTTTAACATCGCCCGTCTCCATGCAAAGACTAAAGTTACAAAGGTTCTCATCCGTGAATTGCTCTTCGCCGACGATGCAGCCTTGACATCACATACGGAAGATGGACTTCAGCAGCTAGTATGCCGCCTCTCCCACGCCTGCAAGGAGTTCGGACTGACCATCAGTCTGAAGAAGACGAATGTAATGGTGCAGGACGCAGACGCAGACTCCTCTCCCACCATCGCCATTGATGGGTACAGCCTGGAAGTTGTTAAGGACTACACATACCTTGGGTCCACCATCTCCAACTCGCTCTCCGTTGATACTGATGTAAACGGCCGGATTGCCAAGGCATCAGCAGTTATGGCGAGACTGAACCAGAGGGTCTGGGACAAACACAACCTCACCGAGAAGACCAAACTGCGCGTCTACCAGGCATGCGTGCTTAGCACACTCCTTTACAGCAGTGAGGCATGGACCACCTACGCGAATCACATGAAGAAACTCAACAGCTTCCACCTGAGATGATTGCGGCGCATTCTGCGTATCCAGTGGTAGGACAAAGTTCCCAACACAGAGGTTCTGAAATGCACCGGCATGAACAGCATTTTCTCCATTCTCGCTGGTTAGGCCATGTTAGGAGAATGGACCGAGGCCGCATATCCAAGGACCTGCTGTACGGCGAGCTAGTAGAAGGTGCATCGAACGACTGGAAGGCCACGTCTGCGCTACAAAGATGTCTGCAAAAAGGACATGAAGACAGCTAACATCAACATAAACAATTGGGAGAGCTGTGCTGACGACCGCTCCGCGTGGCGTCTTGCTGTCAGACAGGGCACTCAGAAAGCTGAGGAGATGAGAAACACAAACCTTGCTGCAAAGAGAGCCAGGAGGAAGGGGAACCAAAAACATCCTCAGCAAGCATCAGCATACACCTGCAGCAAGTGCAAAAGAGACTGTCACTCAAGGGTCGGACTCTTCAGCCACTCGCGAAGGTGCAGATAGGACACCCAAATCGGAAGATACACCATCGTCTCTCAAAGACGGACGGATGCCGACGACGATATATATATATATATATATATATATATATATATATATATATATATATATATATATATATATATATATATATATATATATATATATTAGAACTAATCAAACATACTTTTATATTTGTATATGATTTATCTACTTAAAGTTGGTAGACAATTATTGATCATTTAAAGTTCAATGTAATGGGGAGAAAGTTTGCAACAAATGTCCAGTTTTCTACTGAATCTCCATTTAGACTATGTTGTTATTTGTCACACATGAAAAAATGTTTTTTGAAATAATCAGTGTAAAAAAGTTCAAAATTACAGATAATACAGAAATATGAAATCTTTTTAAGCAATTATTTATCACTGTTGCTCTAGAATAAATTATAGTTTGTAACAATTCTGCTGATGCTTGAACAAAAAGTTTGCAATTTCATTCACTAAAAGTTTATATTTTCTCAAATTTACTAAATCAATTATTTATAAAACATATCTGCTGGACATGACGGAATCAGAAGACAATTAAAAACAAACATTGCGTTGACGATATAAGCACTGTATCCATTAAGACCTTCTAGGGGTTCCTTTGTTATGTGGCCTTTGTTTGGTTATCGTTATATAGGAATGGATCAACTAACATGTTATTGACCGGATCGAGTAAATAATAAAATATGAAATTAATGGATGGAATAACATGTCTGAACAGAGATACAGATTAGAACGACACGAGCCCCCGAGTGTAAAATATAACAATGTAATCAATTACATAAACAAAATAAAATGAAACATCAGATTTAAATGATACTACTATCTCTTAGAAATAAAGTTACCAAATTTATAAGGAATGCAATTATCCATTCTGCTATACCGACAAATTAAATTTTACATGAAAGTGAGTGAACGATTGAACTCATTTGCTCATCGACAATGCCTAAATAACTTGGTCGCTTCCGGTCCTTCCATTACAAGTGTTAGTGACGGGTCAGAGACGCTGTATTTATCCATCTTCTCTCACCATCATGCCTTTTCGGGTCATCATCTGTAACTTGGTGACCGTTCCAGTGGCATAATAGTTAGAGCATGCGTCACGGATACAGGAGGTTGCGAGTTTTATTTCTGGCAGAGTCATAACCAAAACGTATACACATAGAACGAACAGCTGCCTCGCTGCTTGACACGTCTATTTCAGTTCGTATTCATTTATTTTAACACTTCATTTGTTAACCAAAAATCAACCATTCTTTAGAAAATACCAAATGGTTTTAACAACCAATTCGCATTCCTATGTGTGTGTTTGTTTGTGTGTCATTTGGATTTTTAACCTAGCTTTAACAATTGTTCAGTCTTATAGCTACGATATCTGCAGTATCAATAGTTTATAGTGATGTCTAGCAGTGGGACATCATGCCGCAGACATATAACATGATGTCTTGTCAAGCCACATTATCCTGACACCAGGCCGACCAGTCCTAACACTAAATGTTTAATGCTGAACGCCAAGCGAGGCAGCTGTTAGTACCATTTTTATAAGTCTTTGGTAAGACTTGGTCCTGGATCGAACCCACGAACTTCCGCATCCAAGGCGGATGCTCTAATCACAAGGCCACCGGAGCGGTCACGAATTCCTGGAATCAAGAAATAGGTAAAGACGAATATTGTTGCTGTATTACTGCTAGATTTTGGGGCCCCCTAGTGGCCAAGTGGTTAAAGGGCTTTCCGTTACGGATCACTGCCATCTCACCTCCGTTTGCGTAGGTTCGAGTCTAAGACTCGGCTAATGTAGTTATTAAAGAAAGCTTGCCAGTAGCTTCTCGTGGGTCGGTGGTTCTTTCCGGGGTTTTTTCCCGGGTTCATCCTCCACCAACAATACTGGTCGCCATGTATAGCCTATCGCGTGCTGAAAAATGGCGTCAATCCCTACTACTACTACAACAACAACAACTGCTAGATGTTAGAAAGACATTTAACCCGTTCATCAATACCTTTCCGTATCAGGGATGGACCAAGTGGTGGTGGGAGTTTCCGAGTTTCCTCGAACCCCATCTCTGCTAAAAAGTACACTCACACAAACGTAATTGAAATTTGATAATGAATTTAATATTGCGCACGTTTATTGGGTATTGCGCACACTTGGAGTAAACAGGCAAAGATTTACTTTAGTGCCCTTTCGAGAAAATATGGTACCTTTAGAAAGTTTGAAAATCCCCATCCCCAACAATTGACCTGATCCGACCCTGTGTATGACACTGCTGTTAAAGCTGTAAGTATAAATATTACTGGCATTTAGGGTAAGCTACATTATCATATCAAGCCTTTCAACTTGATATACCAACATTGATAAATTCTATTTAATAACAGATTTCAATAACTGGCATAGCAAAGAAGAAAAGGATAATACAAAACAAAGATTTTATTATATATATATATATATATATATATATATATATATATATATATATATATATATATATATATATATATATATATATATATATATATATATATATATATATATATATATATATATTATTTTATTATATACCTCTGACGCTATGAGCTTGAATCTCGTGATGAAACATTAGCACAGCTGACGATATTTCTTTCAGTATTTAGTAAAATTTCTTTAAGGTTACTTCATTTCAAATGAATTATTTTAAAAGCCTATATCAAGAATGACCTTTTATAATTGTTTCCTGTTACTCCATTTTGATTATTTGTTCGAACATTTGTGGACATTGTTTATCTTATCATTTCGAGAGCACAAAACGCCTGCAAACGAATTCATTTATAACTCTTTAAGAAGAATGGTATTCAAAACCCAAATACACTTGACTTGAAAAGCTAATGATGTGATTCTTTATTGATTGAATTAAAAAACCAACTCAACGACGCTAACTTGAACAAATTTCACAACACTGAGGCACCAGATTATCTGAATACGTTTAGACCAGTCTGGGAAGCTCATTTTCGAATCACGCGATCTTCTACTAAACATAAACAAAGCGTCAAAAATGCAAGATGTAAAAATACAATATTTAAAATTCAATATGTAAAATACAATATTTAAAATACAAAATGTAAAATACAATATTGAAATGTTAAAAACGAGTTTTAGATGCAACGATGTTTTAATATGGAATGTTTACCCAAAAATATTATCATGCACATACTTTGCTATTTGTAAAACATTTTCTTAACTCATAACACAACTGTATTGCCCACAGTCAGTGATAATACTTATTTTTATTTGTTTTATGTATTTTATTGTACATGATGTGATTAATGTACATTTGTATACATCTCGACATTGTACTAGATGAGCCTTAAGTTCAAACTGTTAATCAAGAATAAATCACATAGATTTTCTTCTTCTTCTTCTTCTTCTTCTTCTTCTTCTTCTTCTTCTTCTTCTTCTTCTTCTTCATCATCATCATCATCATATTCTGCTTCTTCTTCTTCTTCTCCTTCTTCTTCTTCTTCTTCTTCTTATTATTATTATTATTATTATTATTAAGCTCCACTTCCTCTACACAAATTTCCACATCAAAACACTCATCAGCAGACTTTGCAGAACACGCACATACTTCGTTTACCCCTTTTTCTCTCCTCTTGTAGCTATTTATTTACTAGTATGTTGGATTATATAAAGATCTGTTGAGAAACCATTCATAATGTTTTAAAAATCTTACAGCGTGAATAGAAAACTGACATTCCAAATGCTGATTCATAGTTGAAAACACCCATTCCTAGATGCCAAGTCGTAGGAAGAAATTGCAATTCCTTGATGCTATTTCAATGGAGGATATTGCCATTCCTGGATACTGATTGATAAGAAGAAACTGCAATGTTTCGGTGCTGATTGATATGAGGAATCTGCCATTCCTAAAGGTGTGACATACTGATCACACTGGGTTATATCCCTTAGTGTGGATACTGACACTACTACAATGATATAACTCGGTTGATAAAATGAAGAAAACCGAGTTTCCTACATGCAGATTGAAAGAAGGAAACTGCTGGTGCAAAGGCTGCAACTCCCTTTCCTAAATGTTGATTCATGGAAGAAAACGGCCTTCTGTAGATGTTGGTTTATGCGAGAAAACTTTATTTCATCACGCTAATTCAAAGGAGAAAATTGCCCATCCTAGATATTGATTCATAGAAGAAAACTTCTTTTCAAATATGCAAATTTAGCAGAGAAAATCGCCTTTCCTGGATGCTGATTTAGGAGGAAAGAAGACTTGGTATGTTTTCTAGTTTTTGTGATAGCACTCACCATAGAAGGTCTAGGTCACATTTGTGACTGTTAGATGTGAGGGAAAGTAGCAGAATAAACATTTTATGCTAATTTGTTTATAAAGACTTCATAACAGTAATTCAAAAGCGCATTACGGAAAACAAAATAATATTGTATTTACAAACCCTCATATTTTATGTACCCCATTAACGATATTGAAAACCAAATGCAAAAAAGATATAAAATGCACAAAACGTAGTCATTTCATTCACAGATTTTTAATTTCTAACCTGACTGTCGCCAAGAAATATTGGCGTTTCAACTCAAACGGAAGCACCCGATGTAAGCAAGCGAACTATTAACTGCCCATTTCTGTTTTCTTCAAGTCTGTTTCTGTAAACACTGTGTCGCCTGCCTCCAATATTTTCAATTCCTAGTTTTAATATTTCTGAAACAAATTGAACTAATAAGTTGGAGGAACTCCTGTATACCTGTGTTTCAAGGTATTTAAATTTAAATTATGGAATTAATTCGATTTTCAAAGACATTGAACTATATCGCATCAGTTGCTTGACACCATAGACTGCTCCAATAAAATATGACAATTGTGTTGTAAAGAAACCTCCATTTGATTCAAAACGCCAGCAAGCCGACAAGTAGTTGTGTCCCACTGGCGACAACCATGTTAGAACTAATAAATCAATGTTTGCAATTACTAAGTTTTGTGCATTTTTATATTATTAATGTCTTCTGTTTTTAAAATCGGTGAGAATACTATGGAGGTAATAAGCTCTTAAGGAAGTAATATATTTTAATATTCACGCATTCTAATAGTTTGAAAATATTTGTAAAAAAATGACTACAATAAATTGATTTATTAATATTGGTTCTTCATTAATTTTAGAAATGTTTTAATTTTACATCAATTGCACTCCATATTTTACTGGTTTCTTGATGTCATGACAATTGAAATTCGATTGCACATTATACATTTAGATTTTTTCACCTCGATTTGGCTCTTCATGCAAGTTTAATTGACATTCAAGTTTTATCGCTTTGTGGGTTGTGTAAAATATGAAGTTCAATCCATAATTAATTTTAGAAACCCATTTCAATGACCATATATAATTTTTGAAAAATTATCACACGTTTTTATACAAAATTATATTTAAAAAATACGACACATCCGCGAATGTAAGGCTTGATTGATGAAGATTCTGCACTTCATTCGGAACACGGCTAACCAAAAATTGAGCACTAGGAACATTTTAGCCGTACATGATGTTAGCTACATACATATTTAAAAGAGCAATAACGATATTTCATACAAAGTCACACTAACGACTGACTGTCAGAGCGTATGCATCTTCATGCTCTTCTCTAAAAATAAATCAAAACAAGCAATAAAAAAAGGCCTCAGAAGCTTTTGTAATGCAAGGTTGCACTTTCATTAATGATTAATAACCAAAGTTGCATTAAATCGATTTAAACGAAGATATTCACTGCATATAGGATACACTAGGGTGTTCTATATTTAACGAAAGGAGAGAGATAAAATAGTGCTCACACACGCGTGTATTCGTCAAAAGAAGTCAACGAAAACGTGTTGGCACCAATAACAAATATTACCCAAGGTACGTTTGTGTTCTATCAAGATTTTAACATCTAAGTATAGATACGTGTGTATTTTAATTATTTTTTCACTAAGAAAAACTAACATTTTCACTGGAAGTTTTTAAAACACAAACCTTAAAAATTATTTGCTATATTAAGTTCTCAGATCAGCTTTGACTTTTATGAGGTTACTGACTTTAAACCACAGTATCCTTTCAAGATTAATGAGCGTTAAGACAGAAGGAGACGAATGGATAATACTAAATTTCTTAAACAGCATGTGGCAGCAGCGTCAGAATAATTGGACATACGATGAGTATTTCAAACGTTCTGAATATTAGTACAATGTACAAGAAAGTTCTTCAGTAGAACATTTAACTTCAAATGCTTCCGATGTATCACTACGCACTTACTCAGTCTGATTATCCGATTTTTAAATGCTATTTTGTACATATTGCACTTCCAACCTCATGGCGGCATTCAAATCGGAAACGTTAGGAGGCTGTACTCCTTCAAGACGTCTGTCATGTGGGCGGATTTATGTGCCGGACCATTATTATGAAATAGACGAGTACTTATGGTACCGATGTGTGGGTGGGTTGTTCGTTGGTGCTCCAAAACATCTGGCAACACTCTGGAGGCATGAAAATGCACAGTGACAAATAGCAGAACCTTGCACAGTTTCCCGAAAGAACAGTTCTTCTGCATCGAAAAAAAGCATATAATGCATTCTTTTGCTACTACTGTGTTAGTTTTCATGAGTTCCGTTCGAAAAACTAAATCTATGTTGCATCACATGTGACAGTCTTATTGAAACCTATCTGGTCACTATTTTCGTATTTGGCGAGAAGCAGTTTCAATCTGAGTATGCGTTTGACCATCGGCCAACAAATGCAGGACCCATCAAGCCGTTGAAGAATTAGCTGTGATAATAGAAATATCGGCCACTGTGTATCAATCATCCTTACACTTGTCCCCTTCACAAAATCCCATCCCACTCAACTGTCGCAGACAACGGTCTTCCAGAACGTGGGCTATTTTCCATGGATTTGAACCAACTTCAAAACGAGGACACCATCAAAAACTGTAGAATATGTTAGTGAATTACATCCATGACCGTCATCCAATTTGACCTTCATATCAGTCAGAAAGCACCCTGATTATTTGGTATGTTTTTCTCCACAATATAATTGTCCCCCTTTTTTAACGTCACTTTCATTTGTCTATGTTACGTCACACACATATCTGTACCAATCCAGTTTGAGGCACGTGTTGCTGCAGTTAATTTCAAAGAACTTCATTTTGTCTATTTATCGGTATTAACTTTTATGGATAGGTTTCAAAAACAAAACAATAATAATGATTTATTATTAGCTATTCAATTGCCACTCTCATGTAATGAGAAAACGCTTTCGTTGTTCGCTAACATAGAAACGATATAGATAACTGTACACGTCAAAGACTGTTTGATCGCCTGTTCATATCGTTTCAAGCATTTTGCACTTAGCAGGCGTTTACATCACTACAAGTTTGTGCATGTCAGTGTGTGCACCATTGTTTCTGTTTAAGTTTTATAAAAAAACGAGACCAGCATCCATTAGAAGACAATGATGGGTCTCGAATATTGGTCTTAACTGTGTATAGGGGCCCTCGGCACGAAATGTCTTGGGTGTGAGGATATTCATTACCTAAGAACGTGGGTGATTGAAAAATATTTTTTTTGTCAGACAAAAACAAACGAACTAGTCAACCTATATGCTGAAGTATTTTTGTTTATTTGTGGGTTATCAAAACATTTTGATTTTCTATAATTTTCTATTGACGTTAATGTTTACATTTATTGCCCAAAATTTTATTTGGTACGACCCATTGGTTCAGAGTTAGATGGAGCCTAGAGTATTAGCTAGATTTCTGACAGGACACAAGTCTCACTTAGGCAAAAGTCAGGACTAGAGGACACACGTATCACTTAGGCAATAGTCAGGACTAGATGTCTAGCAGGACTTAAGCGTCTGGTAAGTTAGAGTCAGTGCTAACTGTCTAGAAGGATAGACAACTCGCGTAACCTAGAGTTAGGCTTAGCTGTCCTGAAGGAAATATACTATCTATGCTAGTTGTGAAGGATGACCTAAGCTTTACGTAGGCAAGAATCAGAGTTAATTATTAAACGGGACATATGTCTCATTTAGGCTAGACTCATGGCAAGATGTCTTCAGGACCTAAGCCTAGAGGCTAGATTCAGAACTAGATGTATACATGATACAAGATTAGAGGCTAAAATCACAGGTGTATCTTAAACAGGATTCGAGGTTCACGTGGACTAAGACGTGGATGTTAAACAGGATATATGACTCATGGAGGTTAGAGTCAGAGATAAATGTTAAACGTGATACAGGACTCCGTGGACTTGAGTTAGAACTTAAGCAGGATAAAGGACTCACGTAGGCTATATTCAGAGGTAGGTTTTAAGCAGGATACAGGTCTCACATAGGGTAGAGTCAGAGATAGGTTTTAAACAGGGTACAGGACTCACATTGAGCAGAGTCAGAGATAGGTATTAAACAGGGTCTAAGATAGAGACAGAGATAGATTTTAAACAGGATACAGGACTCACATAGGGTAAAGTCAGAGATAGATATTAAGTAGAATATAAACCTAGCACAGTCGAGAACCAAATCTTGATCTTGTGCAGGAAGTAAACCTTACGTAGGCTACAGCTGTAGGACACGAGATGTGCAAAGGCTAAGCTAGATGTCTTTCAGAACGTAAGCCTCGCGTAGTCTGGAGTCAGAGCTATGTATTTAACAGGGCCGGCGCTTCCGCTAGGTGAACTAGGCAATCGCCTAGGGCGCTGGGACAAGGAGGCGCCCAAAAAAGTGCAAATTGGGTTTTATTTCATGATGAGCGGGGGGTGGGGCGTAAGTGGGAAGGGGGGCGCCAGATATCTGATCTCGCCTAGGGCACAAAAATCCCTTGCACCGGCGCTGGTATTTAACATGACATAAGCCTCATGTAGACTCGATTCAGAGGTAGATGTGTGACAGGACACAGGCCTCATGTGGGCTAAAGCGAGATCTAGATGCGAAACAAACACCCTTATACGTATGTGGTTTTACTAAGATTAAAGATGTTCTACATAAATAAGAACAGTGTTTATATGATGGAATTAGGACTTGACATTCAGCAAAAGTAAACGTAAATTGTGTTCGTCAGAGTTAGAGCTAGACGACGTTTAGCAAACTTGACGCTCAGGGAAACTAAGGTCAGTTGATATAGGCTATAAGTAGGACTAAAAGTTCAGCAAAATTTAAGTAATTGGTACAGACTATATTAAAGACTAACTTTAGGACTAAACATTCAGAACAAACTATTGGCAATCGGTATAAATGTATGTAGGACTAGATGACATAAACAAATAAAATCAGTGTGTATAACTGTATGTAGGACTAGATAATCCAAACAAATAAAAGCAGTGTGTATAACTGTATGGGGGGCCCCCGAGTGCCATCTCACCCCTGTCTGCGTGGGTTCGAGTCAAAGATTCTGCTAACGTAGTTAAGTGAGAAAGCTTGCCAGTAGCTTCTCGTGGATCGGTGGTTATTTCCGGGGGGTTTCCGGGTTCTTCCTCCACCATTAATACTGGCCGCCATGTTTAGCCTATATTGTCCTGAAAAATGGCGTTAAATGATAAGAAACAAACAAAAACAACTGTATGTATGACTAGATAATCCAAACAAATAAAAGCAGTGTGTCTAGGGTGGAATTAGAACAAAACATTCAGAAAAAAATAGCATTGGTTTAGATCATAGTTAGGACCAGATGTTAAGAAAAAATGAAAGCGCTTTGTTCATGCTAGAGCTAGGACTACAATGTCAGCGAAATTCGTATAGGCTAGAGCTAGGACTACAATGTCAGCGAAATTCGTACAGGCTAGAGCTAGGACTACAATGTCAGCGAAATTCGTACAGGCTAGAGCTAGGACTACAATGTCAGCGAAAGTCGTACAGGCTAGAGCTAGGACTACAATGTCAGCGAAAGTCGTACAGGCTAGAGCTAGGACTACAATGTCAGCGAAATTCGTACAGGCTAGAGCTAGGACTACAATGTCAGCGAAATTCGTACAGGCTAGAGCTAGGACTACAATGTCAGCGAAATTCGTACAGGCTAGAGCTAGGACTACAATGTCAGCGAAATTCGTACAGGCTAGAGCTAGGACTACAATGTCAGCGAAATTCGTACAGGCTAGAGCTAGGACTACAATGTCAGCGAAATTCGTACAGGCTAGAGCTAGGACTACAATGTCAGCGAAATTCGTACAGGCTAGAGCTAGGACTACAATGTCAGCGAAATTCGTACAGGCTAGAGCTAGGACTACAATGTCAGCGAAATTCGTACAGGCTAGAGCTAGGACTACAATGTCAGCGAAATTCGTACAGGCTAGAGCTAGGACTACAATGTCAGCGAAATTCGTACAGGCTAGAGCTAGGACTACAATGTCAGCGAAATTCGTACAGGCTAGAGCTAGGACTACAATGTCAGCGAAATTCGTACAGGCTAGAGCTAGGACTACAATGTCAGCGAAATTCGTACAGGCTAGAGCTAGGACTACAATGTCAGCGAAATTCGTACAGGCTAGAGCTAGGACTACAATGTCAGCGAAATTCGTACAGGCTTGATCAGATCAGCACAAAAGAGCAATATAAAGATGATACAGTTAGACCTTCACGTTAAAACAACATTTACTGTAATTAGTACATGCCAGAGTTTATGATCGATGTCTAGAATACGTTAATGTAATTAGAGTACTTAAGTTTGATTAAAACTTGAAGTAGTTATTCAATGTTTTAATATGATTAACATTTGGAGATTGTCATTCGAAATTCTAACTGGATTAACATTTTGAGGTAAGCATTCGAAGTTCTAACTTTATTAACATTTTGGGCAGTCATTCGAAATTCTAACTGGATTAACATTCGGAGATAGTCATTCTAAGTTCTAATCAGATTAAAATTTGAGTCATTCGAAGTTCTAACCGGATTACAATTTGCAGGTAGTCATTCGAAGTTCTAACTGGATTAAAATGTGTAGGTAGTCATTCGAAGTTCTGACTGGATTAACAGTTGGACAACTATGCCTTTTTAACCTTTGGAGATTGGCATTCGAAGTTTTAACTGGACAACGAATGCATATGAGAGTTTATCGATTACTCATCTTATCTATGTATATGTTATAGCCAGTAGATGTTTTCATATTATATTCTTATAGTTGTAACTTTTATGAAAAGAGGAAGAAATCGTTATTTACAGTGCATCAAACAAAAATGATTTCTTTCTTCCTTATATCATGGTCACCTTGCTCAGTGCCCACACAAACGGCCGAAATATACTGAAACGCAATTCCGCTATTAAACTTTTATTTCGAATCTTAAATTATAAAAGTCATTAAAAAGAATCTTTCTATTGGGCACAAAATGACATTCTTTGTTTATAGTGTAGATTTTCGAAATTCAGGAATTCAGTCATTTTTAAATGTGTTTGACACATATTTATGAAACTAAACACAGACAATACCCGGAAACAAAGGCTGCAAATCAGCTAGCATGTATCTTTTTATTAGCGATTATACAATCTTGCTTTTAGTTTCGTTTGTTCTGTATAATTTTTAATATTTTATATGTTTAAGTAAAGGAGGTTATATTAAAATTACTATTCACGCACAAAATGACTGGAAGGTGTGAGGCTTCTTTGTGTGTGTCAGGTTCATTTATTATGACAGTCACTAAACGGGTAATTGACATATACTGAATGAAAGGAATTATCTGGAATAAATACAAAGACTTTGATTGTCTTCACATCTTGTCCTTAATGGGTCCTAATGAAACATTTCTGTCGGCAGGATTGAAGTCTGTATGTTTTTGGTACACCACCAGAATCTCAATAAGACATCACAAAAAATCCCGTTGTATAGGCTGATATGGAAACTATTTAAGTGACCAGCAAGGATTTAGCATAAGAGACGTTTCAACAGACGGAGAAAAAAGAATCCGTACAGATAAAATATGAGTTGTACCAAAATATGTTTAAAGAGTTGTACGTATCTGTGTCAAGTGCTTTATTATCAGAGAATTGGTTCGCAAGAGTTCTTTTAACGCAATAGCTTACACAGTTGTTTTGACGAATATTTGCTATCTGAATCGTTCAATGAGTATTATAAGAGACTTGAAGACAAGCACAAAGTACTCATAGAAATCAGGCCCATTTGTAACCGTACTGATGATGTTTAATATTGTCCAACGAGGAATTACCAGAAACGATATGACATTCGTGTGTGTGTGTGTGTGTGTGTGTGTGTGTGACAATATAGTTGTGTATGCGGACAACAACGTGGCTCGGTCTAATTTCCCTGCACTCGATTATTTTGTTCCGTTTGTTGTTGTTGTTGTTGTTGTCGTCGTTATAGGGTTTAACGCCATTTTTCAGCACACGATAGGCTATATATGGCGGCCAGTATTATTGGTGGAGGAAGAACCCCCGGAAAGAATCACCGACCCACGAGAAGCTACTGACAAACTTTCTCACATAACTACATGTGCCGAATCGTAGACTCAAACCCACGCAGACAGGTGAGATGGCAGTGATATGTAACGGAAAGCGCTTAGATCACTCGGCCACTCGGGACCCCCTGTTCCGTCTGTACGTGTTGCTTACGTCTGAAAAAGCTTACTAATCATGCCATGTACCCCAAACTATGGATGGTACTCTCTCCTTGAAGGATTACATCTACCGTCTATACTCGCTTATAAATCGTGTCAAGTGCAAACAAAATGATCCCGATCCTGCCGTCGCATAATGCGCCTGCGGATCAGGGTCGATTCTTATTTGTTCTACTCATTACTCCAGACAAAACTGCACATATTCAGATCTGCACAATATGCTATCAACAGATCTATGTCTGTGGAGTTTGCAATTTGATTCGACTTATAAGCGAGTAAGAACGGTTATTTCTTTCTTGGTTGTTTCTAGTCGCTTTACATTCAGTATTTAACGGTATATTTTATTTGAGTGTAATTCATGAACCAATGTATATCATCCTTCACTTGATAGACATGAGTCGCTCACTTTAACAGGAACTATGACTAACGTGTCAGTTTGTTTGTCAATTGACACCTTACGCTCTCGTCACGCGTCTGGCTGGGCTTCATGATAACCTGCGCCTGACCAATCGTCCGTTCTCACTCGATTTGCATAACATTATCAATAGCTTACTAGTAGCGGCATTTAATCCGCATTTGTTGTTGTTGGCTTTAACGCCATATTTGCAGCACACGATAAATACATGGCGGCCAATATTAATAGTGGAGGAAGAACCATGGAAAACTCCGGAAAGAACCACCGACCCACGAGAAGCTTCTGGCAAGCTTTCTAACATACCACATTGGCCGAATGTTAGACTCGAACCCACGCAGACAGAGGTGAGATGGCAGTCATCCGTAGCGGAGAGCGCTTTAGACCACTCAGCCACTCGAGGCCCCATTCCGTATTAGTTTCATTGTTCGCTTTGTTTAAAGTTGTGTTATTCTCAACAATGGACAAAAAGTGAAGAAAACTGCGTATTCTGGATCAAGAAGAACAGACACATATATAGAAACACCATTACGTGTCTTTCTTTCGGTCTTTCTGTCTGTCTAGGCTGCCAAACTAGAGATCGCATGCTAGAAACTAGCGGCGGCATCCCATTAAAAAAATAATCTTTTTATGTTTAGGTTTAATCTTTCTTTAAACTCGTTCATTACAATTTACTTTTTTTTTTTAAAAAATTCCCCTCCTAGGACAGACAATTAAGATAGCATTATCATTTTCGTTGTCCGGGAGCTCGTCTTGGTCCACACAATCGTTTGCGATCAGATGAGCGAGCTCAAAGACAATGTTAATTGTATATCTTTGTTCGTATTTTTTTTTTAAAAAATCCAGAATACGCAATAAACGGAATAAAAACTTCTACTATTAAGATTTCAATACTATGTGAACATACTATTGGTTATCAGCATGTTGTCTTGAATAGCCTGACACGATCGTTGTAGTGAGGACAGTATGAAATGTTGTCAGGCCTCTTATAGTCAGATAAGGTCGGCATCCCAGCAATGTGATAGATTATCAGTTAGCCAGGCCTCTTACAGTCAAACAAGATTAACATCCTAGCAATGTGACAGATTATCCGTTAACCAATCCCTTTATAGTCAGACAAGATCAGTATCTAAGTAATGTGACAGATTATCTGTTATTCAATCCCTTTGTAGTCAGACAAGATCAGCATCCCAGCAGTGTCACATATTATCCGTTAACCAATCCCTTTATAGTCAGATAAGAGCAGCATTCCAGCAGTGTGACAGATTATCCGTTAACCAATCCATTTATGGTCAGATAAGATCAGCATCCCAGCAGTGTGGCAGATTATCAGTTTACCAAGCCTCTAGATAGATAAGATTAGCATCCCGGCAGTGTGACATATTATCAGTTTACCAAGCCTCTAGATAGATAAGATTAGCATCCCGGCAGTGTGACAGATTATCAGTTTACCAGGCCTCTAGATAGATAAAATTAGCATCCCGGCAGTGTGACAGATTATCAGTTTACCAAGCCTCTAGATAGATAAGATTAGCATCCCGGCAGTGTGACATATTATCAGTTTACCAAGCCTCTAGATAGATAAGATTAGCATCCCGGCAGTGTGACAGATTATCAGTTTACCAGGCCTCTAGATAGATAAGATTAGCATCCCGGCAGTGTGACAGATTATCAGTTTACCAGGCCTCTAGATAGATAAGATTAGCATCCCGGCAGTGTGACAGATTATCAGTTTACCAAGCCTCTAGATAGATAAGATTAGCATCCCGGCAGTGTGACAGATTATCAGTTTACCAGGCCTCTAGATAGATAAGATTAACATCCCAGCAGTGTGACAGATTATCAGTTTACCAGGCCTCTAGATAGATAAGATTAGCATCCCCGCAGTGTGACAGATTATCAGTTTACCAGGCCTCCAGATAAATAAGATTAGCACCCCGGCAGTGTGACAGATTATCAGTTTACCAGGCCTCTAGATAGACAAAATTAGCATCCCAGCAGTGTGACAGATTATCAATTAATCAGGCCCCCTTACAGACAGACAAGATTAGTATGCAGATGTTATTAAGAAACAAAGTCAAATATGTCTGGCTATAGAGTGGATAGCAGTCTCAATAAACAACACTTTACTGACAGCCGATGGTGGGTATTTGGGGTTAACGTGACAACTTGTGATAGGTAATTGGAGTTTGACAGCTTCAAGGTAGGTGCAGCTTGGTGTTCTGTAGGCTGAATTGGACTTAATCCTCATGTTTCCTATCGTGTATATTTTGACAGTCTTAAGTCAATCTAGTTACTGAATATTATGTCATTATTGTGACGCTAGTTGCATCAGAATTTTATTACTCTAGACACCACCTCCAATAAGCGCTTTTGCTACTACAACCCCCCTCCTACTACCCCCTCCCTCGAAAGTGTACAAGGAGGGTAAAACTAATAGTTAGAAGTAAAATGTAAATCACATAACACGTTCTTTATTTTTTCTTCTCATATCTTTCCAAGCATAAAAGGTCGGTGTTGCCAACGTAAGTTCTATAAGAAAATAACAAACAATTCAGGATAATGACGTAAAAGTCTGATGTCGTAACTACTTGAAGTTCCAAGATGTTCTGTTAAATTTGTACGCATTTATCTGGTAATGAAACTTTGAGTTGTTTTATATTTCGTAACAAACCCGTGGCGTGTATTATTTGTATCCGTATCTCGGTCTTAGTTATTATTGATATGAGTAGTAGGTGTTGGGAAGACATTTTTTCAAATGGAACAATTAACTAGTAACTTGGAGCGGGCGTCATAATGTACTGTATTCACGGGACCTTTTGGCTGCATATCTTAGTTTTGTAAAATTGCAATGTCTTCATATAAATCATTCTTGAAATATTCTCAAGTATAGGCGTTGAGTAATTTGAAATAGGACAAATTATGTGTATTAGGCGTTTGGGTCGTATTTATTACTGCGTGGCATGAAACATCCCAAACCAACTTAGAAAATTCGAGCGGATATTTATACCAATCTAAGGCAGGAAAGAAAAACACTGTGCATGTGTTAAATTAGAGTCTAGTGAATGTGTGGTAGTTAAGATGATTAGAGAAAATCATCTGTCTTATTAGCGCGTCATCGACCATCGACGAGCAACGATATTTAGTCACCTAACTCCCACGCATTGGTGCTCTAACTCGTGGATAAAGGGAACAAAGTTATGTGAAGAACTCGGCGAGTTTAGGGACCAACTCCTTAGGAAAGCGAAAAGTTCCTGCTCAGTTACCTGCAGAGGCCCTTCTCCCATTTAGATCTTGAGAGAGAGAGAGAGAGAGAGAGAGAGAGAGAGAGAGAGAGAGAGAGAGAGAGAGAGAGAGAGAGAGAGAGAGAGAGAGAGAGAGAGAGACTTTCTAATGTCACTCCACAAATGACGTCCTAAAATGATTGGTGACGACAGAGTAAATTGTCTATCATAAAATTAAGAATTTTCAGCCCGGTATAGGAGGCTTTCGCATGCCCTTATGCCATAACCACCAAGGACGCATGAATGTGTCTGGCTACAAAAGGTCGTAAGATCAATTATCTATATTTATTTATGTGCCCATCGCTGTTGTCAAGAATGTTGTTAAATCGGAAACGACTCACTATGTAGCATAAAAGACTAACTGCCGTGTCACTGGTAACGGTATATATCAGTAACTGCCGTGTCACTGGTAACGGCATATATCAGTCATAACTCATATGGGGACGGGCGAGTGGTCTATTGTGTTTCCCTTTACAGATCCCGGACATATCAAATCTGCTTAGTTTCGAGTCTTGGCTCAGCCAACACGCATGTATGTGAGAAAGCTTGCCTGTAAATTTCCGTGGGTCTGTAGATCTTCCAGGAATTTTTCCGGGTTTTTCAGTCATCAAATATACTGGCTGCCATGGAAGACATACGGAGATACAGATCTTCAGATTCAAGTGTGAGAATTGGTCATGTTGTAGAAAGTAGATTATAGCAATTTTTCATTGATGAAGGACTCGTTTTTCGATTCCCGTATTGTTTAAACACTTTATACTCATAAACCCTTTACAGCTGTAAATCTCCTTTATAGTGCGCATGACGCATTCATATGACAAGATTATTCCTTTTTATAAAAGTATACCGCTGACTGCGAATCATTTTATTGACTTTGGTAGGAGTATAATTAAACAAGCTTAAACATTTGATATCATTTGATGACAGCAGGAAAACTGATTATAGGCTCAAATGTCAATCTTTGAAATGGAAAGCTGACATCTAGAAGTCACATGAGGATATGAACTGAAATACTATCAGACATTTATATCGCGAGTATATCAATCATTACGTGTGCTACATCTAATTTTCTTAGTATCCAATCGACACAATTCTGAGCATTCATTGTTTTTTTCTTACGAATATCAATGCAAACGAGATGGTGGATGTTTTAGACTTTAAAAAAAGCTATTAAATCAAGCCATTACTGTAGAACAAAGTGTATGACATTTTTCACACTTGTTTATGCTGAAGAAAAAAAATTGTCTTAAAAATGATCGCTTACTTCCATTTGGAGTCCTATGTTTAGTAGGGATTGTTTTGTTAATGCAGGGGGATTAATGGTTTCAATTTTTCATGTGTAATTCAGTATAATTAAGTAATCATAACACGATCTCCAAACATGTGTAATTGGAACATATAAATAACAAATGTTCTCCTAATATATAGTGTTGTGCATGTCTGATTTAATTTTTTGTTTCTTAGTTTTTAATTTTTTTATTCTTAGTTTTTAATTTTTTGTTTCTTTCATTACGTACTACTGTAATCTAACATGATGTTTGACTTGACCTTGTCCAAAACTGAATTCATTTCTGCTTGACGTGACTGACTTGTTTATAATTTCTTTTTCATTTTAAGTGACAAACTAATACATAGCTAAATTATTCTCTATATGTATGAGCTTAATATCAAGAGTATTATTCTGGTAAACAAAAAGTAGTAAATATATTTATTTGGGTCGGGTTTTTGGAATTTCCTAAGAGAATTTTATAGGATATTGTGTTGCAAGGAAACAAGTCTCATTATATCATTCTGAAAAGTTATTTTCCATAATATAATGTTTTTGTTTCAGAAAATGCTAATTGTGACCTGAGGTCAAGTAAGGAATTATATACTCTTGTAATTGTCGGGACTTGGTCATTCGTGATTTAACAGCTAGCTCCTTCAAGTTGTATTATGTTGCAACCAGTTTGGGCTGAATTTTCTTTTCTTTAAATTATTGACTGCAAGTGATTATTTTCTCTGGAAATACAAACGTTCTGTAATAACATTCTTGGATGAAGACATTCACTGGATTTTGTAGTATATTCAAACTTGGAATTATGTTACTGTGAGTCAATAAAAGACTGTTGACACATCAGCACTCCATAGGCTATAGCAGACACGTCATCGCCTTCAGCTTTGGATGTTTTCCGGTCTTGCACTGAGTTTTATTCAGGACATTATATTATTAGGTCTTTTGTCTTTGATTCTTGGATTATTTGGGGATTTAATTCGCAATACTGCGAGTTCTTATTTCTCATTTTCACTCTGTATTCAAGGGAAATAAATTACTTGTTAAATTTTACAAAGCATGTTGTATTTCACTCTTTTCTGTTACTTATTTTAAGAGCATAGACACGAAACACAAGAAAATGTTTATGTATTGAACATAAGAGCCTAACTCTTTAAATAAGATCCAGTGTCAATATAATTTCCTGATCAATAATATTTACATAGATATGAAGAAATTAGATGATATATCTAATTTGTGACAATCGTTTATTGCATTGTATCCACATGTATTAATAACTCCCAACCCAATGTTTTGTTCAGCAATCTCTAAGATTTACTAATGCTTCTATACGAGGGATTTAATAGTACTATCACTATGAAATGGAATGAAAGTTCCATGTACAGAAAGATCGTCCACCCCATTACAGTACATAAAGCAAAACGTTCCATGTGTAGAAGGTTCGTCCGCCCCCTTACAATACGTAAAGCAAAACGTTCCATGTGTAGAAGGTTTGTTCGCCCAATTACAGAACGTGTAAAAGGTTTGTCCGCCCCCATTACGTTCCATGTGTAGACGGTTTGTCCTCCCCATTAAAATACATAACACTAAAAGTTTCATGTGTAGAAGATTCGTCTGCCCCATTACAGTACGTAAAGCAAAACATTGCATGTGTAGAAGGTTCGTCCGCCCAATTACAGTACATATAAACGTTCTATGTGTAGAAAATTCGTCCGCCCAATTAAAGTACGTAAAGCTAAACGTTCCATGTGTAGAAGGTTCTTCCGCCCCCTTTTGTAAAGCCGATCAAATCTGCATCATCCTTAGAAGAATGAACGTATGAAGTATCGAATTGAATGATTTTAATCTCTTTTTTGCTGCCTACTGTTTCCTGGATCCCAAATCTGAGTTTGATATGCAACAAAGTATGGCTAAACCCTACTCGCAATGGACGAGTCACCTATCTAGGCAACACATTGTCACGCGCTGTCCACATCAATGATGAAACCAACGACATAATTGCTAAAGCAAGTGTATGATCTTTGACAGACTCTGCGCAACTCTGTGTCTGTGTGTGTGTATGTGTGTGTGTGTGTGTGTGAGAGAGAGAGAGAGAGAGAGAGAGAGAGAGAGAGAGAGAGAGAGAGAGAGAGAGAGAGAGAGAGAGAGAGGAGGTATTAGTCTACCAACAAAACTGAAGGCCTACATATTAGGATCTATGTGATTGCTATTATAAACGAGTACATACTTTTCAAAGCAGCAGCAACAGTAGTAGTGGTGTGGGGTAAATATTCTGTGTGACATTAGGACTCCCCTTTCCGGTATTAACAGACTTTTCCTGGATTAGCATTTACTGTTTGAGATTTAGGTTGGTGGATTAAGTCATGATTTTTTGTATAATAAATACATTAAATCACAGACAGCTGTGATTGAAAGATCAATATATTCGTATATGATAGCATAGTTTTTTTTTTTTTTTATACATTATTCATGAGTTTGGACTTAGTAACTATCGAACAAATAGAATCGTGGCAGGTTCATTGTCCTGCTATCATTTCTTATTACCAATGTGGCATGTGCTAATTTTCCCAGACATTTTTTAAAATTTATTCTCGAATATATATTTGACATGGAATGAAGGGGGTGGGTAGGATACACATGTTTAAATTGTATATATGGTCATGGAATTATGTAGTCTGGTCGAAATGTATATTCATTTTGTTGGATATTTACCCTGTTTAATTGTTAAAAATATAACGTTTACTCTTTAGACTACAACAAGCGCTGTTTCAAGAACGAATGTCTTTCTGACGAAAAAAAATTGATTTTATTCACTGCAAACATTGCGAATGCCGTTGTTCAGCATTTAATTTTCACAGTTCCTAGCGTCATATCTATCCATATCATTTCCAGGAAAAACAGTTTTGCACGTACATATTTTGGTAAAATGAAGTCGTGTTTATGTTAAATCTAGAACTATATATTTATACACAGCTGTTACCGTAGCTTATAAGGCTACTTCAATTGAAACTGCACAGACCCGGATCTGCCGTCTCATAGTGCGCCAGTAGATCTGGTTCTGCGCATTTTCTTAGGAGAAATCAGTAGAATAAACAAGATGGACGATGATCTGCAGGTGCATTATGATACGAAAATCAGGTTCTTTGTTGTTTGAACTTTGACCCGGCTTATAAGAGGGTTTAGATATTGATATTTGTATGGTGGCATCATGCTGTTATTTTTCCATGTATTTATTGTTTAGCAGCTAAAAAGCAAGTCAGCTACGATTAGCTTAACTATTAATATATGACTAAAAATCTTCTGTCTCATACTATATGGTCTGGAACACTTAAATGATATATCAAACATTTACTTTGTGACTGAAAGATTTTGTCCACTCACGTGGATATCAACGCAGTAGATGTTATACATGCTGCATGAATCAAGTTGTCATAGAATGGTTTTTATTTGATATAATTCATCATACAGCTGAAATACTTATAGGATACTGCATTTGTGTTTTGTTGTCGTCATAGTAATAATGTACGACCTTTGGGAGTGAAATATTCATCCGAAGAAAGAAAAAAAAAACAGTTCATATTTTGCCATTCGAATTTAGTAAACTTTTTATTTTATAACGATTTTCTTTTCCTATCTAAGCTTGAACAATCAAGGAAGACACTGCAATAACAAAGTTATTGAATTCGTGCTGCATTTCAAAATAAATAAACAACCGTAGATTCAGCAATACACAGTAACAATATTAATTCGCACATAGTACTGCCAAGGGACATTTGAACTTCATCGCGCGCTCGACAATAGTTTGAAAAAATCTCGTTTTATCTATTTAAGTTTGAAATTTACAGTCGCATTTTGAATTGAAAAATACTTTTACAGTTGATCTACTCTGGAGTGGATGCATTTTCTTTTTCTATTGATCCAACTGAATTCTAACTTTCTGCTTAAGATGGATTTTACCTATGGGTCAATTCGGTGTTCAGTTGGAAATCTAGTCCAAATTATAATTACAATTTCGGCGTGTTTCATGTTTTGACTTAATTAATGTCATTTGGATTTGCAAAAACTAAGAAAGTACATTTTGAAGAAATTCACGATGCATAAATGTAAGAATATTTATTATCATTCTTATTACCAGCGAACGAAGACATGTTTATGCTGTCACTTGCGAGGTCGCTGTCGGAGGAACCTCATCTGTTATCTTTATCATACAGAGTATGTCTTCTATCACTAGACGATTATTTGTTGTGGACATTGCGAATCATGTTCAATCGTTTACTTCTATGATAGTTTCATTTGTGACTCAGTAAACTCGTTCACTTTATCATCACAACTTTCAAACATACAAAACAACTTCTTTAGTTTATACACAAACAAATCTTATAAACTACACGTGTGTTTGTAAGTTTACTACATCCGTGTACATAATTTGTACAACCGTAGTTTGTTTACCAAGTTGTTCCTAATACTCTATACCATTTTGAAACGCACGTGGCGTGCACTATAAAGGTGTTCAAATCGTAAAATATTGTACAATTTTGACAATGTAAACTTAACGGAATAATGAGTATATACTAATTTATGATTCTTTCAAAGTTTGCTGGCTGATAAATTACAGGACAGCTAAGACATCATTTTTAATGAGAGATTAAGTAAGAAGTAGATTGAACATGAACACTCCCACAGCTTAACAGTATAGTTTCCTGAAGATTTCTCAAGCAATTTCGTGTTTCACGAGAATAAAGCTTCAATTGGAAAAAGTCCAATCCCAGCAACATATTTCATCTGATCTTAATCTTTACTACAACTTCATTAATGCAGCTGACATTAAACCCAGACACACTTCCAGCGCTTTTTCGATGGAAAATACTCAATCCCTTGATTATAGACGCTGAATGCGCCAGGTAAATTATAGGTAAATTACAGGTAAGCCGGCAACGAATCTCCACACATAACGCTACCTAATTGGTCATTAGAGTAATGTATAAGCATAGATGTACTATGATGACGAAGATCCATAGAATGCAAATCGACGAGTCATCAAAAGCGCAAGGGACATTTCCAAATAAAGCATGGAATTATTACTGGAAATAACAAGTCATCGGCTTATTTGAGACAATTTTTTTTTGCAGCTTTTATTCAGAATTTACCAATGGCTACAAGTGTTTTTGATACAGAAAGAGAGGAATATTATACATTGTACAAATGAAATAATTCTACGACATGTAAATAAACAAGAAAGACCATTTGAAACGCTATGTGAATACAATATGCATTTAACTTTATCAACGAAGATATCAGGTTTGAAGAAAAAAAAATGGACTAAACAAGCATATTTTTAGTGTAAAACGTACTCCACCGGTACTTTAGTCAGGTAGGGAAAACACTGTATGGTGTTTTTTAAAAAAAATTATTTTGATTTGTATCTATCAACATCTTCTGCGTACATTAGACTTACTTGGGGAACAGATATGTGCATTTAAAAAAATTACAGAGAGGATAAGCTCTCAAAAGATACTTTTACTAAAATTTAACTTTTCATTATTAACAAATTATAGTCCACCAAACCCGTATATACTCTATAATTTGGTCATCCAGTTATAGACTGGTTACATTTCTTCCATATAATTAAAACCATGTGTCCAAACATACTCCCTGTCATAGGACCCCAACGCTCACCTAAAAAGACACGTAACAACAAGGAACAATAGTTCATCACAATATAGTACATACATTCATAGAATGGTTACTCATGACTTCTGTATCTTGCTTAACGAATTATTTGACACAAAGTTTGATCTTGACAGAATGTTTCTTCCTTACATCAAAGAGCTAATCCTATGGAAGCAAAATATTTTTTATGTCCGTCTCTACGCACCACTCGAAGTACATTAGACTTGCCGTCTCTAGGCACCACTCGAAGTACATTAGACTTAGTAGATATTGACATATGATGAGTATTTGACAAGAAAGGAAATTTTCACTGAATGTTAAGTTGATTACACCGAGTGTTGGACGTCATGTTCAACTTCAGCGTGACCTTAACAGACGGTAACTGACTAATGCAAGCACTTAGGGAACCAGTATCATTTGCTTTTGGATAAAGGTTTGAAATAAAATGTCTGGAACTTGGAATGTTTTGATTTACGATTAGCCGTAAATCCTGATAAAATGCAAGTTAGGACCGAACACATCGATTGATTCTTTTTCATCGAAATACAATTAGAAATAATCCAAAGTTGAAGAAAGCCATATTTTAAGAGTTTCCAGGTCTGACTAGGTCACAGAACATACAACACGTGTACAAAATGCTGATCATGTAGACCTGGAACACAACGTATTCTGTTCAAAGATGTTCAAGATGATACCAAATTTATTTAAAACTGACGAAGCACACACATTGACACGCACGCGCACACACGCATATATATATATATATATATATATATATATATATATATATATATATATATATATATATATATATATATATATATATATATATATATATATATATATATATATATATAATCGAAGACAACAATGTATCAATCAAAGTTTCATGCCTTTGGCCACTCTGAATTAATGATGCACTTTTTTGTAAAACAGAAACAAACAAACCGCCAAAAAAGCTTAAATGTTGGTTATTTATTTTCCACCAAGTTTATTTGAGAAACTTTTTCAAATGCAATAATTTTACGGGAATTCAGTATATAGCATAAGGTCATTAGCACTGTCTTCCCAACAAGAAAGAAATGATAACATCAAAGATCTCGATACCGGTACCAATGATTTGGTAGAAAATATGCTTAAGAACTAATTAAGTACCACTAAAATGGTTACGAGTTCAGTCAAATAAACAAATCTCAGTCATCCTAATATAATAATTTATTATAATTTATAATTATTAATTATATTAATTAAATTAAATATTTTTTTGTGTACAGTTAACACAGGTTTCTAAATGATAATGTTTGAATTGTAAGAGCGTAAAGGAGTGTGTTTAGGATTCGATCTCTTTGATTGGAATATTTGAAAATGTCTAGAAGAAAGTGTCTTGCATTCTCTCTATCACCACAACAACATTATTGTTTTTCTTTAATATGATTCGTATATAATCCGTAATGTAAGTTATTATAATTTGCTGTTAGCCAATCATGCAATGTTTGACACATTTTATCAACATCGTAGTATTAACATGGAGTGTTTTTTTTTAATCGCGGTTAAAAGGGCTTTAACATTATGCACTGAAAGGTTGTTTTTCACTTCTACGGGTGACAAGTTCAATATTCGAATCGTAGAAGGTAGAATATAATGGTAGAACAAGGCAGTTCTACACCAGTGGTTCCCAAAGTGGGCGGTGGTATTACCGAGGGGTGGGGCACTAAGGATCACCAAGGAGGCGATGGCCGGGAAAAGCTTGGGAACCACTGTTCTACGATCGTTTTGACGATCGAATGGAGTAGGTCTCATATTCTGCGGGAGCATGTCCACGGTAAAGTTTAAATAATTGAAGCAGCTAATTTCGTGGTAAAGTTTAGTAGGAGATGCAGTTTTGGTTGCACCAGTTATTGTTCTCATCAACATTTATTTTTTTCTTGGAGTTCTTTATCATTCATTGTACAATTGTCTCAAATGTGATTGACATGATCAATAGTTGGAGAAATATAAGATTTGCACATTTTTTCAAAGGACAATCAATCTAGTTTTAATTTAAAATAATTTAATTTCTCCCACACTTTGTTGGAAATGTATTTAACGCGCGCTTGCCAAGTGGCATCGTTGGATATTATAATGCTCAGATGTTTATGCCGAGTAAAGTCTTCTTGGTTTGTTTCGGCCATGCATAAAATAGGATGAGGATTCTGGTTTCGTTTTCGTGTTATTAGCATTGATTCCGTCTTGTCTGGATTAAATGTAACTAACCAGCGTCTGGACCATTCATGTATCTTTTGAATATCATTGTTTACGATTTCACCAGCTGTGATCTGGTTATTAACGTTTATGTATGTATAATGATGTCAGCAATAGTCAGATTGTTGATTGTATATTCTCCACAATGGCATTGATGAAAAATACAAGTAATAGTGGTCCAAAAATGGACCCCTGGAGGACTCCAGCATTAATGCATAGAACATTTGAGGATTTAGAATTCATAATAACACGTTGTTTTCTTGACTGTAAATAACTTTAAAAACCATAATAACAGATTTCTATGAAAACCAATATTTAAAAATCTTGTGAGCAAGAAGGCATCGTACCAAACTTTTGTCGAAAACCTTGCTAATATCGACGAAAACGGTAGCAACCTAATTTATTTGGTTCAGTTCTGTTAACTGATATGTTGCCGAATCACCTGGTGAAAACTCTGACTGATTATGCGAAATTATATGGTGCTGAACAATGCACATTGTTTGTGTATTTATATACACATTTGTCAACAAGTTTAGATAAAGTACATAGTAAAGATCTAAGACTATAGTTTGACACAATGGTTTTAGATCCTTTCTTATGAACACACTACATGGCTATTTTCCAGTGGTCTGGAAACAATGCAGTTTGCATGGATATGTTGAATTCAGTATATACTTAATTGTCTATGCACTTTTGTGCAGCAATTTATGCTGCAGTAGGCCAGGGCCACATACTTTCAATAATTTATACCTACTAAGACAGTATAAACACCATCCTCGGTTATTTTAATCTCATCATATGTGAAATCTCGTACAGCTAACCCGTGAATTTGTGGATAAATGGTCGGTTTCTATAATTGATTGATTATAAACGAAATCTTGATAACGTTTGCCCTTTCTTCCTCCTCACCAATAACCATATCATCCACGATAAAATATTTTCATGATTTCATTTTTGTGTGACTTTCCTTGATATTCTATAATTAGTTTCCACCAGTCTTTTGGATCAACACGTGACTACCTGATTCTTTCCTTCTAACTAATTACAGTTATACTTCCTCATCTCGTTCATAACCACGTAATGTTGGTAATTTAATTTGTTCATGATTTTACCCAATAATTCACAAAGAAAGATGGCCCAGTCTACAAATTGTTCTGCAATAATGGAACTCTAAGCTAACCATGCAGTTGTTTATTGACTTGCTTAGCAATGTACCGGATTGTTATTATAGTCTTATAGACTTATCTTTGTTAACGAAAAAATTGTTCACAGAATTTTTTTCCCCCAACCGATTTCGAGAACAAAATAAATATTTATTCAAAAAAGTATAAATATGCTTTCATTGTATCCAATTTGTAATTGTTTTTGATACTGAATGTTTATTTTACATACATTGAAACATCCTTCGGAAATAAAATCAATGAAATTGTCATATGCTGGTATCAGTGGCATGCATGCGAAGCCACGCAATTATGTTTTACTGTACTAATTGGTTCATCGACATAAATAGTCAGCCTAAAAAAAATCTTCACATACGAGCTTTCGAAACAACTGAATACATGTAAGAATAATTGGATGTATCCACTGTTATCTTTTTATTAATTTTTCCTATTGATTTTGGCACACCCTGGATGTCTGAAAAAGAAATATGAATCATCTTCGATGTTACCATTTTTAAAAATACAAATTTGATAATTCAGATCTATAGCTTCTTTACTTTATATAAATTTTACCTACTATATAGACTTTTGTATAGGTGGTTCCGAAACTTTTCAGGCCACCACCCAGTTGGTTATTCTCAGCGCCCCCTACCGTACCCTGTAAAAAGCATTATTCACCATTAGCGCTCATCTTGGTAATCCCACCGCCCCAGGCGGTACCGCCCATTTTATAAACCACTGTATTTTATGTAAAACGCTGGGATGGTATTCTTAAATATGAAAGAGAGTTTAGATGTTTACTACTGCCAAGGCATTCAAACCAAATATATGATCAAATTCACTTTCACTCTACGTAATAACTATACCTCATTTGACAAATATTTTGCAATGAGTGGCTGTCAGCCACCACAGAAGTTATCACCACTATTGTTAAGGTAATAAACCATATCCAGCATCTACCCGCACCAAATCAAAAGTTGCATTGTCCTCAAGGTTTTTGTTATTAAACATCTAACTGCACAAAGACGTAATACATTTTTGCGTCTGTAAAACCTGCAAGTAGATTTCCGTATCATGATCGAATCATTGTTTGCTTTCTGGCATTTGGGAACAATTCAAAAGTAAACGTTTTATAACATTCAGAAAGGCGTGGGCTTATTGATAATGCTCAGATACCAGATATTTCAATTGATTGCAAGGAGAAATGACTATATAGCATTTTCTGTTCTTGTAGAGTATGTTGGATTGATTTTAGCGACACACATGCATAAATAGACTGATCGCAGTGGTTTACAATGTGCAGTTGAGAAATTTGACAGGCTTGTATTTAATATATATACTATATGGACAATATGTAAGTACGAGGCGTAGCCAATCCAGCTTGGCAGCCAACAATTTATCATTTTCTCGAAGTGTATTTATGCATAGCGCGATCATGTGCATAGGTTTTCTAAGAAAGTAAACCACTTTAGAACTTAAATTTCAAGCTTGAAAAACTGAGGCCCAAACAGAATTCTTCGAATTTAATATAACATCAAGATATTACAGCTAAATTTAAGCATTCCTAACACGTCACAGAAATCAAACCAATTTTTAAAAAAAACACAACTATTTACACAGTATTTTCAGTATCGAAGGAATCGTTTTGCAGATACTGAGACACAAATGCTACAACACACTATAACCTATTGAATCTCCACTGTTGTGGGTAGATCCCACTTTAGTAGTTAAGAGTGTAAAGTGAAATAGGTCTGGTGTCTCTTAAAGTAATGCTTTGTAAATTTTAAAATGATTCAAAATTTTACTGATAACATTTTGGGCTTTAGATGCTAGTGTGACTTTGTATGCAATATCTGTGAATATCTGTCTGCGAGCGTGCTTAAGAACGCCATACACTAGGTAAGATGGTGATGCATTGGGCACGTAAAGTCCTAACAGGTTTTCTTCAATGAAAAAGTAAATTATAAATCCTAAATCAATTTATGACTAATTGACTCAGTTATTTACTCATTTTTTAATACTAGGTTGAATATAAAATAAATACGTATGCTATTTTGATTAGAATTCTAATTCTTTCAAGAGTTATGAAAAGGAGATTGCGCCTAAGAAATTCGGATGAAACACGAACGATATTCTCCTTGTATTACCCGAACTAATACAAAACTGACGCTCATGATTTAAACAATACCGTATTTGAATACGATTAACCTTCATGTTTGACGCCTTAATGTTTGCGTCAGTTCGCTACAAAACCGTATTTTTGATAATAATATACAAATGTGAATACCTCAGATTCCTGGAACTTGCCAGATTTTGCCAAATACCACTTATGAAAGAACACAAACTATTTTTCCAAGCATTTTGATGAATATCGCCAAACATTATTTTTTTTTTATCATTGGGAAAATGTGTCATTTTCCAAAGTTGAGACACAAATAACAGTGTTGATGTTTCCAAGTCTGGATTTTTGCCATCACATTAAAAAAAAACTTTTTTGATTCGTCTAACATAAAACAAATATGAATTACGTAACGGCTTTCTTGTAAAAAAAATAAATCTGAATGAGATTGCGGGTTTTAGAGGCTGTTAAATATACTGCTTCTTTCCATTTTGCAATTGTTCCAGATGCATTTGAACAAAAACCTGTGAAAATTGTAAAGACATTACTCATCTAATAGAACATAATTGCTAAAAATATGCGTCAGTGCATTGCCATAATTAATTGATATTTAAGTGTTAGTAAACGCTTGCCAATCTTTAATTAGCTGCAAACTTAATGCAAATTATTACGGTAGTGAGTGTGAAATAGGACAGAGTTATCTTTCTTTGTATTATGATCACTTTGTTAAAATATGGTTTAATGTGATTCAATTGCAGTCTTCATATCAGTCTTTGGGGGGAATCTTTGAATATAATTTTTAATTTCAATATTTCCGGAAACACATAATTTTAGTTTTGGAACTACGTCCATTAACTATGTATCTTCCAAGAAGTTGGCAGACAAAAGTTAAGATTAGTTTTTGTTTTCTTTTACGAGTTATATTTCTGATCTATAAAGAAGTGGTTAAGCTGTTGGCTCCCCAAATATATGGGCAGTCAGAAAGAAAGAAAATTCTTTCAACTTATCTAAGTTCATTGATTTAATATAATTTACCTTCATCTTTTATATACTTTTTCGCTTTGCTAAACCAGTTTTTTCGTATGGCGTAGCTACTTTATTCTACCGTGTGGTCATTCCTTTGTCCATCTGTTCGTACCTTTGTCCATCTGGACAGAGGCATAGTCACAAAAGATATTACTGATATTCATACATCAACTTTGCAGCCATGTTCACCCATATTCTCAACACAACATAGCTTTTTGGAAAATGACGTGTTCAGAAAGAGATATTGGGTTCTGGTTTCAGTCTAATCTTAAAGTAACAGAATCAAATATCCATCAAACAAACTAAATTCTCATTGTAAAGAGGTAAAGAAGCTTCTTCCATTACTACTTATTTTATGTGTCCAATTATCACATAAAAAAATGTATATATCTAACATAGTAGCAAATTACATGTTGTCATGTCTTACGGTTATTACAGCATTCATGACGAAGAATATTAGCAATGTTTGCCGTAAGAGTTCAAGTATATCATTGTAAAAGCCTTAGGCAGTTCATCAACCTCCAACGGCTAACGGCCTATGTCCGTCACGAATTACCTATAACCGAGTATACTTTTATTCACACAAATATAGCAAAATCACAAGGAAAGATATTTTGTAAATATTGGACAAGGATAATTAGGGTCTAACTGATATCGTGTTTACAAAAGAGGAAGTATGAATTATCCGTGTTTAATGCAATAGGCAACATTAAATATCCCGATTGCTAGTCATGAACTATTTCGATTTTATTGATAATAGCTTGTGATAAGGTGGTACATGTATATGAGAGCATTTAATCTGGTTTATTTGCACGATTTTTTCTAAATACATTAATAATTAAAGAGTGTGAGCACGTGGCTCAGATTTATGCAGGTAGTTACAGCATTGTAGCATGTTACACAATATTCTGATAATATTGTAGCCCCGTAGGAAGTCAATGCCTATCGAAACCTGATATGAGACATTCATCGAGCGATTAATCCTAAACATTCTGCTACAGAAGGATGTTTGAACAAACAGTAAATACAGTTAAGCCCGTATGATGCAACACAGAGGGAATAATGACGAAGAGCAGACAAGATAAATTAAATAATGGCAGGTGAAATTTAGTAGAACGTTAGGCTTGGAATCCGAAGTTCGCGAGATCGACACTAACCCAAGCCAGCTTGGTTCGACTGCCTGTGTGTGTCCTTGAGATAGGTGCTTAGCTCCAATCCTCGGCATGATTTAGTCATTAATGTTATAAAAGTGTTACTAAAAACCAAAAACACCATGACTTTACAAAACAAATTTCCTTGTGCCTCGTAGTTTGATAAGAAAGGAACTTTAAATTTTTGTAGTTACTTTCAGAAACATACAAGATTTCATCGCACACATTGAAAGGAAAGTTAATAACACCTTTGGTGAAGTGTGAAAAAAATATATTTAATAAACATTTATAAGTAAGTGTAATCCGATTAGTTTTATGCATCGAAAGTACTGATCAATTTCCAAGTTAATGACGTATTGTTACAAGCCTAGGGCATATGCTGTTTGCATTTGAGTCGACGTTTATAGATGTGTTATATTTTAGTCATTATTTGTTTAAATATGATTAATCGGTGTAAGGAAATTATTTCTAAAAATTAATAATTAGCCAATTTGTAGTCACGTGAGTCATTCACACTGAACCGGATGCACAAGACTTTACGACAGTATTGATTAGTAAAATGGTCTCTGTAAAAGTTCATCAGCAATTATTGGGATATTTTCACATATAAGTGTTCAGTAATTAGGAATAATAAACTCTGCATTAGATGTCTGGGTTCTTTGGCTAGTATGTGATGCGAAATACCAATGTAAGGCTGAGAAATACATACTAATAAGTCATACCAATGTGAACTAAGAAACACGCAAAGAAGTGTGACATAAGTATTGTGAATGCGTGGTCATTTGTTTGATTACAGACATTTTGGGCAGATTTTAACGCGTTTAGTAATCGTTAAACGACAACGACTGTTGTCTTGAGCTTCCTTGGCGTTAGGGAAAACAACGACTTCGACCCAAACGGACGTTGGTTTTGTTTCTGTTGATTTTTTAAGGTGAACTTACGCTTATTGGTAATTGCTATCCTGGCATGTTACACTATTGCTTTTTCTCGAAATATATATCCTGTGAATGAAATGTTTCAAAAATTTTATATTGTGAAAAATAAAATTATAAGGGCAATACAAATATAGACATTTCATTGGAAACATTGTAATGTCGGGCATGCCTTCCTTTACGCATCACTATTTTTAAATACGATCATCTTTTGAAGGTCTATAAAATTATATCGCTTAAATATGTTTCAAACCATATGGTTCTAAAGAACGCGCGAAGTAAAATGTCTTGTCGACCGAAATATTGCCAAGCGGAGAAAAAAAAGTGATAATAAAGTACCTTATGTCGTTTTGTTTCCTGCGTGTCACAACAAGAATGTTTCCGGGAGTGGGATTATTGGCCAAGATTGCATTAAGCCAATATTTGATGTAAAAATGACACCTTATGGTGTATTGTTTGAAAATTTCAGGCAGTTTGTTAATTTTGGTTTTGCAATGTTTACAGCAATATAAGATAAATCATAACATTCACTCTGCTGCAAGTGTTACATCCTAACAGTAATCAAGTAAATAAATAATTACACCTACAGATGTGCTGTTTTATATTTCTTAGAAGCAAAACATATGATATTGTGATGAAGTGATGGTCGAAAGAAGAGAGTTAAATATTAAAGATTAGTTTGTAATATCTCACATGTCCCTGTTCACAATATTACAACTAAAGTCATAAAATTGCTTGCGGATGTGCATCTTAAATGACGGTTCTAGGGATATAAATATTTTCCAAGACACAGTGTTGTATTTTTATTCATCGAATTCTGCTTATTGTTTTCAATACATGCATTGATTTTTAAAAAAAATCTTATATAACTTAGAATACTTAACGGATTGTTCTTCTGTGGTATTGTTTTGATGAAAAATTTTATGTTATACTGCCACTATGCGTCCATCGTATTGTATTCATGTTGTTTTCATTATTTATTTATCTATTTGTCTATTGATCTATTTATTTATTTAGTTATTCAAAATAATGAGTATTAATCCCTCATATCGGTTCTCGAGTGTTTTGACCAGAACGGGCCATTTGTATTTAATTTGTCTAGTATAGGTTTAATTGAAGTATCATGTGATTACCATATATGGCAAACTGTAGCTAGATCACCATGTCAAGGAAGGATGTGAGTTATGTTGTCACAAATTCAAATTTAATTCCTTATAAACAAGAGATAACAAAAACGATTGCTCTTGGGTTTCCGATACCCAGTTGAAAAGATAAAGATCTTCGTATGGACATATATAACCAGATATAGTATAGACAATGAAATGTTCACAGTATATTTTATTTAGGCAATACAATGTGATTTCAAGAATGGTGGGCTTACTATGAGATATTTGGGAGAACTGCTGTCTTTGCATTACTGATGCCCGAATTTATGTAATATTTATAAAAGAATTTACTCAACGACATATACATGAATTGATATCATTACATTCAAGTCGTAAATTTATCCTAATCACATTTACATTTGTAGCCAGTGGCGTAGCGACGGGGTGGGGGTGGAGGGTGGCAGGTGGGGCATTCGCCCCGGGCGCCGGTGGCTAGGGGGCGCCAAATGGGGCCCAAATCGGCCCATAGTATCAACATAACTAAGCAACAGGGGCAGCCGGGGGCGCAAATTTGGGTGTTTTTGCCCTTGGCGCCAATTATCCTCGCTACGCCACTGTTTGTAGCCAAAGTGTATCAACATAAATAGCAAGAACGCAGGAAGGATTCAAAGAAGAAAGTGGATTGCTAGCGTAGGATGTAGAAAGAGGAAATTAATCGCGAACAGTGGAAATTTGGTCAATATTTGTAATAAAACTTACCCCAGGAACTGTCTGTCACTCCTAAATGATGAAGTTTAATCCAATCCTCTCCCCTATGATTAAGTAGCTGTCTATACTTCAAGAATGCACTCTCCTCTTCAACGGACAGGTTGCTGTGTTGCGGCTTTTAAGTCAGTGTCTTGCCTTGTAATTACAGACTCAAATCGGATTAAAACAAGATTGAATTCAGCGATGATTAACAGAGCTGGGTCATGTTGCAAATATCCGTTCTTTTCGATTGAAGCATAAAAAGAACGGAAAACCTTCGTATTACTGCAATCTCAGACGTGCGGTTCATGCATTATCGCACGGATTGTTTCAAGTACTTGTTAAATTGTAGTACCATTGACTACGCGTGGCATATGACTACAGAGACAGCACGTAATACTAGAACAAAATCGGCTATCGTTTCATTTTCTGAGGGGTCACAGGAAAATGGCACATTAATGATCCAAGCCTCAATTAACACTATATCGAATGCGCCAATGGAGAAGAGAATCCGCACTGTTTGAAGCTTGACTAGTCCAAATTTTCTTCTGTAGCAGCAGCAACAGTAACGAGCTACACAGAGAGCGACAGTGGGAGAAATATGCCTTATAGTGAAGAGGAAAGATGCTATCGCAAGCATTCGATTTGAGCGAACGAGCTATTGACATTCATGACTTACACGGTTCTAGAATTTAAAATAAATGTCCTCTACATTCGATGGCAATGTAAATGTGTTGGGAATGACAACTGCACAGAAGTACACTAAATTTCATTGCATAAAATGTATCAACCTTGCGAAGTGTACTCGAAAGCATCTTAGTTTTCGGAAGAGAAAGAATTCTCTGTTGTGCTATTTAAAAGTTTAGCTTTAGTCTGTCGTTCATAACTGAAAACGTAGACATCCAGGTTTCATCTATTGTGATAAATATAAGTTTGATCATGAGAAGTCAGAAATTTTAAAGTTATTGAATTTGTTTAATATCGTGGTGTTTGCATAGGTTTACCATGGGAACTGAATTTGTACTGAGTCCTATTGACAGCTACAGAAAACAGTGACTCCACATGCATATGCAGGTGCAATTAATTTTACTATAAATGCAGTCATATTGTTATATTTATGGATAACGAGCAACATTAATACATTTTGTAAATTACAGAGTGACTTTCCGTGTTATAGTAAACATATTCAGATATATCAACTATTGCCAAGAAAGGGAGGGGGGGGGGGCAGTGTGTAGAGTGTGTATATTTGACTATTGAATTTGGACACTCATTACTGAAAATAGCACCTGATTCTTTGGTGTGGAATTGACAGCACATGTTTCAAACACACGTATATCCAGAAAATGCCGCGGCTCATATCCTTTTTCTCTACACAGAAGCTAACATCCAGGTTTCATCTAAAGTGATAAATATAGGTTTGATCATGAGCATTGAACTTTTTGTAATCTCATGGCTTTTGCATAGGTTTACTATGGGAACTAAATTAGTGCCGAGGCCCGAAAGTATTATGTTACATTATATACAATTATAATTTGCTTATATCATTTTCGATATTAAGTTTTTCAAAACATTCCATCAATTGCGGACCGTCATGCTGAATAATTGTAATTTTCAAAAATCCTTTTCAGACGCTTCTCATATCTAGGAGTTCCTGAAACAACGTATAGAAATGAACACGTTTCATTTATTAAAAACGTAACTAAAACATGGCTTACATAAATTAAACTCACCCACTTGTTTTAACAAAGGGATACATTTACATTTTAAGATTTAATATCTAAGATCCTTTAACGACATCCTTTGAAACTGAAACAGTTGACAACATCTTTCATGTCTAAGGGTACAATTGTAAGAGATTACGAAGAATTGTAGAGACCTTGGTTCAAGCTTCTGATAAAATTGCTCCACTCAATTCCCTTACATTTTTGTATAGACCATTATCCTGACTTGGATGAGACTTATAATTCTTTTTGGCGATTAGAGAACGTAATCCTGATTGGCTAATCTCAATGGGGATGGCTGTTCCCAAACGGACTGCCACGTTTGAAGAGATTCCCTTGGCATAATTAGATAGTCTTTGTTTCTGAGTGAAGTCAGAAAATAGCTCTGGGAAATTGCGATTCTTTATCGTAAGAGTGCTCAAGGGACGTATATCAGACAGTTAAGGACACGTGATCAAGATATTCAGCCGCATGGTAAGATCGAATCTCAATTAAGCACAAAGTTAGTCTTAATTTCTTGCAATATGTTTGTTGGTGTAAGTTTATAATTATTAGCTGAATTTATTAATTTTAAATTCACACGTCCATTTTTCTATGAGTTCAGAAGTTAGTTGTTGCATGTGGTTTGCCGTGAATGTTATATGACTCATGGATTGTATGAACGAGCTCAGAGCTAGAAGTTTATTGTAGGTATTTTATGCAGTACTCTGATCTGCATTGTGATAATTAATTTATTAGTCTCGAAGGTTATATAGATCATAGATCCTAGAGATTTCATGCATTTCTTCTGATACAAATAAGAAGAAGTAAATTATCGGTCATAAATGATTTGTATCATGTATGCTGAGTTGTATGAATTGCATTTTATATAATTAAATATGCATGTCCATGAATCGCTAATTAGAAAAGTAACGTAGTTAGGAGGAGTGGAGTCAATTGATTCGTTTGTGTAATTATGTTGCGAATTCTTTTCAACCGAGAATCGATGGTGTCAGCATAAGGAATGCGTGTCGACTGACAGTTCAGGTAGTACTGTAATTAGTGTAATGGTTATCTAAGAGGTCTAATTATGCCATGTTCCAGTAGGAAGTGAGTGGTCGCTAACAAGACATTAATTTGTGTTACTAGGGTGTGCGTGTTTGTATCTGGTTTCGATCTGACCCTATCTTAGGTTTGTTGAATTATGTTACACGAAATCTGACGTAAATGTTGGAATATTGTTGATGCCAGGAGAAGACAAAACCTTTCACCTATTTAGGTTAGGTATTGAAAGGACAAAATAGGACAATATATTAGGAGAAAAATGCGCAGTGGAAAAGAGTTCCGGCTACAAACTAAACGGATGTTTGTCAGAAGAGGAGAGAGAGAGAGAGAGAGAGAGAGAGAGAGAGAGAGAGAGAGAGAGAGAGAGAGAGAGAGAGAGAGAGAGATGCTATTCCATCGATTATTCTGTATTTTATGTTATTGTTTACTCAATCCGGCTTACAATCAGGCTCCGTTGATCATCTTTCTCTTTCTCAATCCGATGCTTGCCTTTCGCTTTCTAACCATCTCCTCGCTGTTTGTCTTTCTAACTCTCGCTCCGCTTGTTGTTCCTTATCTTTTAGAATAACTCGCTTCACAAATTCCAATACCTGGTCGCCTGCGTAACCTAACTTATCCTTACCAAACTACTTAGATTCCCTGACCAGATATCTGTTTCTCACCATCATGTCGGTTGAAAGTTTCCGTATACTCTTCAGAGTCACCAAAAAAAGCGTTAAAAACTCACACGCAATTTCATGCACGCCTACGCGTATTATTTGATAAGTAGATCAAATGACGGGTATGGTATTATATTGTATAAGGAGCACGTGTGGGAAAGATTTAAGTGTGTTCTTAGAGGAGCGTGAGTTCTCAACCGTATAAGATATCAGCCTAATTGGCCGAGCGTTACAAGAGTGCGCACTCGAGTCCAACCACCTGAGGTGGAAGGGGCCGATCCGACCTAACTACATGTCGTTGTATTTGTGGATCTATGTTCTTCCAGTCTCCATTGTAAAACTCGTCAACTTAATGTGTATATCTCAACATCTGGTTTCACGTGACATGTTTCAAAATCGACAAGTTCCACATCATACACATAAGACCATAATTTCGTTTATGAAGTGTATTATCTTCTCAGGCCAGGTGGAAGCTCTTTATTATTGAATTCTTTTATGGTATTCGTAAACAAAGGCTCCAACTGATATTACCTGTACAGTAATTACCGATATTACCTGTACAGTAATTACCGATATTACCTGTACAGTAATTGGTTCATTACGATCTGATAATAGCATTTTTATTTTCTCGGGTTAATTTCTTGGTTGTTCTTCTTTAACAGTAAAGCTATATTTAGGTCGTGTATCATGTTTTTTAATCGTCCAGAGGTACAGATGCCTTCGTTTGTCGAATCTGATTTTAACAAAACTACTTTCCACTCTGGCGCACTACAACGCAAGGTGCTAAAATTGATTTCGTGATGTCATTCATCGAAATCTGAATTATGCTACCATATATGGCTTCTCTGGCAAAATTTACAAATATTGTTTGACTGGCCAAATTTAGTATCAGACGTGGTTTGACTGGTCAAATGTATTATCAAATGTGGTTTGACTGGTCGACACGACAATAAACAAGTCAAAATGGCCATATCGAAGTGTGTTTTTCTATCTGATAAATTCATGAAACATCTAAGAATGTCAGAAACCAAATGATTTAACTGCGTCAGTAGCTGCACAGACTTTTAACATAATACAGTATAAGCCACAATTGTCATTTTGGTAAAAATATGTTTTCATGACCAACATAAATATATCCAAAGATCTATTTTTCCAGTGGGATATTTTAAAATCATTAATTTTCCTTAAATCTGCATTACATTTGTAATAACTTTAGTTGGTTGAATTTACATTTGAAAAATATTTAAACTATATGACTTAATCTACAGTAAATGAATCACACAATAAAACATCCATAATTGCTTTTTCTAGTACTATAACCGGTAAGTCTATTAGACAAAATAGAGCAGGATGTTCTCACTTTCTTGCAAATGGAACTGTATGATGGGTGTATGTCATTCGGAAAATTATTTAGTATTTCCAAAACAATTTTGTAAAATTTGATTCTACAATCTCTTGTATCTGAAGACATAGATTGTGCCATAACCGAGATAAATAATTTTCTATTTATGGCTTTATAATTTAAAAATACTGATAATTTAAATAATTTAAAAGTTCCATTGATACTGCTAGGCGACAATTACATTCAATATTTATTATTGTGCTAAGACGAGGTGATTACACTAACTTCATTTTTTATTTTTATCTTGTTCTTTGTTATCCTAATTTCTCAAAAGTCAACCACCGCCACCGATCATCCTTATTTCCTGTTTTTTTTTAAGTTTAGGTTCCAAGATCAATCATCCTGGCGAGGGAAATGATCATTCGATGACCAACAGTCCCAGGAGAAACTGCATCATATACAGTACGTTTCCGGTCTGCAAGAACAATTCTTCGGGGACAAACATTTGAGCTTGTGGGTGCACAGCATGGGAGCTATTACAATGCAAATTATATTGTTCAAACCTGTAACAACGACTTTTAATTACTAAATATTTTGAACGTCTGGGTGAAAACCTTAGAGCTCTTTCTGTACACACTACATCTTCCAATTTCGAAGCAATACGTTTTCAAGGACTATTATTGTGTGCCTGCGAGTGCACAAAATCAGCTATTAAAATACAGAGTGTGTATTTCAAAGCTCAAATTTGGAACATGTTATCACACGTCCTGGGGGGAGGGGATATTGCATTCTAGACTTTACCTTTCAAACTTTAAACAATGATCCTTCGAAGATTAAAATTGTGAGCGTGTGTGCTATTACAATATTAATTCTATCTTTAAAGCAGTAATACTAATAATTGCTGAATGTCTAATTAATTTCACCTCATTTGTGCACAGTATGGGAGTTATTTCACATCGACTGTATCGAACTATATGATCCTGAAAAGACTAGTATTTAAGGCATGTATGTTTGTACTAATGGTAAATATTTGTCTTATACAAGCACATTCAAGAAGTAAACTCGTTCTGTCATGCGTTCACTAGTGACGTCGCGGTTTTGGGGTAGAAGTGTTGCAATGTTCGGTATAGACTCGTGTGTTGAGAATTATGCAGAATTAACCTTCGAGTTCATTAAAGTGCCATAGCAGTGTATCCACACTTATTCAGTTTATTTCTTGGTTAATTAGAATATATATTCAAAATACGAATGTAAAAAATCCGATTGAAAAATTTTAAGTAATAACTGCATGGGAGCCGATCTAATATCGCATTTGCACTTGTTTACGATAATAACCGAACGCAACTGTCGACCACTTCTGTATTTAGTGAAAACAAAGCGTGACGTCACATTATGAACACTTGTTGTACACAATGGCTGAGTCGGTATCATCACATTATGAAGAAACTCAACAGGAAAGTTGCGATTTTGAAGGAAGTGAATTGTCAATGTCCTGCGGGTCTTAGCCATTCGAAGATGGTGATTTAATAAGCTCAGAATATTTTGATAATGGTGTACAAGCGGCTGTCGGCACCCAAATTAATCCGAACCAGTTTGAACCCTATGTTTCCATTATCGATGAATTCGAAGCTGCAGATGAAGATTACGAAGAAGAAAGACGAGATAGATTGACGGACAGTTCATGGAAATTGTTTTCTGAATGTTTACGGCCTAAGTTACGATAAATATATGTATCCAACGATATTTTGCAGTAGTGTTCCACAGTATCATATATTCGTTTACAAATGAATGTTTCTCACCTGTAATAAAGACTGTAAAAGTATATTGCATTTCATGGGTAGAGACGTATTTATACGTTGATAAGTAAAAGGTACATTGGATAACAGTTGTAAGCTTCGAAAACCTGTGAAAAAATTGATGCGATTTAGAAGTACTTAAGATTCCTAGGAGAGGACGTCCTCTTTTGTACAACTGTTGAAATAGGCACGATATTTACTGATACATGATAGCAAAATTTAGTTCATATTTTGTACACTGTAATATAAGTTAAAATTTCTAATTTCTTTTATGTATGCAAATAGTGTATGTTATAAACAATGAAATAAACCCTTTTTTTATGTGGTAGTCATCTTTCTTTCATCTCTAATTTAATTTTACTGGGCTGTACTAAATGTTTTACCTGTTCCTGACATTAGTCAGTTTGCGTCATTGTACTGTGATGTTGATGTGCTCATAAATATAGGAATACATTTGATAAGCATAGCACAATGCATTAAAGAAAACTCTTATTTAGGTGTAATTGTGAACATTGTTTGGTAATGCCCACAGCAAAGGAAATTGTTAATATTGTTGTGACATAGAGGAGGTAAAAAGTGTCTCCAATGAATACCAGGCATACAATGTATAACACACCATTCATTGTTCAGTCCAGTTTGTCTCGACATCCATGCTTTAATAGTTGTATACTACCAGTATAGACAACAATTTGGAGAACGTCCAGAACAAGGAAATGAGTAAGTAAAATGTCTGGGTAATTTTTCATGTTCTTTTGTTTTCATGATCTATGCATGACAGCATAGTATTGGGATTATTAATACAGAAAATAAACTAACCACTTTTTCCAGTAATTTTATGCCACCTTCATTGATTGAACCCCTCTGTTTGAGGCCTACACTGTCTAACCTTTATACCACAGTGCTACTGATAATTCATGCCCAAAAAAAACAACCACATATACATGTACAAATATTGTTTTATTTCAGTTTTTGTGTCAGAAAATAAAATGGTTATATATATATATATATATATATATATATATATATATATATATATATATATATATATATATTATATTATACACAGATTATTTTGGAATCATATAACTTTATTGGTATAAAAAAAATAACGATAAATCACACTGGACCAATAACAATATCTACTAAAACTTTTGATTTCCTAATTTGATCTAATGCACAAAGCATAATTTATCTCATCTTAGTTTTCAAATTATTATTTCAGAAGACATCTGTATACAGCATATAGACAATTTTTTCGGTGATGTTGGCACTTCTTGGGCAAGGAAGTGAGGGTCATCATGTGTTGTTCAGAGGATCCGCACTGCCTGTCCTGATCAAAACCAGAACTACACATGCTTTCATGAGGTTGACAGCGATTAAACCTTCTAAGAAGATTTTGAGTAGCAATATCCTTATCAGGCTTCTCATACAGACTACACATAGGTGATGGTACATCTACCCAAAGTTTGACTCCTTCATCATTTACCTGTCCAATTCTGAATGATGTTTTCATCAGACTTTCAACATAATCTGTAAATTAAAGAAAATTTAATATGCATTGTATTGTACAAACCAAAAGCTGCAACTTTGTGTTGAAGTTAATACATGAATTAAAAGTATTTGTCTTTACAATTGTTTGCATATTTTTATTAATTTACCATAGGGCGAAATCTTCATCTTTAAAATTAAAGGAGTGTCAACTTTAACAAATATTTTGCCTTTACTGTTAGAATTTAATATATAAAAAATAATATAGGTACTTACACTTGGTACAACAGTGATATATTCCTTTTTGTTCATTAATTACTAATGCATATTCTTACTATATGTTGAGTCAGCTAGGATTTTCCTGACAGTGTATTCTCCATTCTTGTACTTTGGATACACTATTTTATATCTGGCCCACTTATTCTTAGTGCTCGACTGCTCTCTTTGGCTATTTTCATTAAAATACAATGCAGCTAGCCAAAGCCTATTTAAAAGTAAATAAAGATGCAAAATCCAATACATAATTCTATCAAAAATCAAATACTTTATTTGCAAACATTCCAAAACACTAAAAACTGTTATACAATGCTACATCGCAGGATATCAAAAAATCAGATCTTGATATCTATGATTTGATTTGAAGATGAATATATTGGACTATATATATAAAACACTGCAAAACCTGAAACAGTATTTTTATGTGTGCAATAATATAAGATTTACCTTGAAAGCACTCCATGATAAGAGAAACCAATCATCTTTGGTGCAAAATGATTGATTACAGAGTGGTATCCCTCCAGTGCTGAAGTTTGTTGTCCAGATGACAGCATTGGCACAATGTTTCTCATTTTCCTGCTAGTCACACAATCTCTTCAAGCTTTTAAAATAATTTAGATCTTATAAGTTATAAAATATATTCATCTTAGCTTGGTTTTATGATATCTTACATGAAAATTAAAATGTACACTAACAAAAATATATCTAAATTCAATAAATTACTAGACCAATAAAATTAGTGAGTCACATGACATGCACTCCATAAGACCCCAATGTGCTTTTGCATACCAAATATCATGTTTTTGTTTTTTTTAAATGTACTGTCATCTACATTGGGAATTTAAATATTGTGTTTCCATTACAAAGATAATTTTGAGGTATACAATATTGTAAAATTTCTACTCTATTTGGTTGTTGCTGTTGTTATTCTAGTTTTTAACGTCATTTTTCAGCACAATATAGGCGATACATGGCAGCCAGTATAACTGTTGGAGGAAGAACCCTGGAAAACCCTGGGAAAAACCACCGACATTTCATTTTGTTTTGTAGATTTTTATTAATTGGGGATGGGAATAAACCTCATAATGTTTGTAAATATCTATATTTAATCTGATGCACACATTAGTCTGATAATGAAATATATATGCAGCCTTCTAAATCAACCAGCAGAAAGATTTCTCTATTCAAATGGTCAAAATTGAAGGCATCATGAAAATTGTGACAATATTTCTCAAATGTTTCTATTATATTTATCAAATGTTTATATTTCAGTTCTTGATTGATTTGATGTTTACTGCATTATTTTGGACATTATGAAAACGTTCTACAGGGTACACATGGAAATGACGTGGTGACTGATTTAGGGTACACATGGAAATGATGTGGTGACTGATTTGTTGAATATCATAGATATAATAATAATATGGTACTTGTCAGTAAAAACTCACCATTGCTGCTGCTCTCTTTGAATAGCCCCTTCTTATTTTCTTTGGCAGTGACACTCGACAAGTAACTTCTTCTGATGGTGACAACATTTGAAGTCTACACAGCTGATGCTTTGGTGTAGCAGGTTATGATACCTTTGTTTACCTTGGTTTGGTTGTCAGTTTCCTCCACACAGTGGATAGACGGGACATCATCATCATTGAGTTTGACTTTCTTTGGTGCCCTACACATATGCTCAACCTCAAATCTATACGTAAAAGCGAAGCACTCGGTTGTGAAATGAAAGAGCAGAGGGCAGGAAACTCAGTCGGACTATCCAAGTTTGCTCTTTTGATTTTTACAAAGTCTGTCCACCTACGACGAAATGATTGGTCCTTCGGGAAGGAATGCATGGAAAACTCATCAGCATTTGTATTCCCACAATTGGCTGCAACACACCTGACCCCGCTGCCCTTGTTTGTACCTCCACGATGCGCTTTTGGCATGATTGGGATGATAAAATAACTAATATGGAACGGAAAGCGTGCTTTGTTTATGTTTCGATAGAAACGGAAGTAAGTCGTGTGCTCATAATGTGACGTCAGACGAACTATACACTCCGGAAATTACCGAGCGATAAAATCGGTGCGATGTGTAATATTTCGAAAACACACCTGAACGTATTTCTTACTTATTATGGAGAATTTTTCCATCGGGTTTGTTTATACCGCATCCAGACTTTATTTTCTATTCAAATAATACTAAATTTGATTTACGTTATCTACACTGGCATGGCACTTTATGTGTACTTTTTAAAAAATATCGAGCGAAACTGCATTCATTTAAGCAGTTAGCATTTGACTGATGTAATAGGCAGAAGCTCAACTAAGGCAATGTTTCACAAGGATTACATCTTAAAATTGAGATCATGCAATGATTTTGTGGACTGTATTCCCCCAATGATAATACGAGGCCTGAGAATAAAACCCGTCTGGGTCTTGCAACGTGTTCATTATACTAGCAAGGTGATCTCTCTGAGCCTTTATATGTCTGTCTTTCATATACCAGTTGCATTAGCAGAATAAAATAAGAGAAACCAGTTACTTGCTCATTTTATGTTTTGATTGATGTTATTATTTATTCATTTTCTGCAAATAGTTCCGGATATTTCCACCAGATCCAGAAAGGTCCGTTGAGAGTTTGACACACAAACAATAGATTTGAGTTTTGTTGTATTTGTGTAATATACAGATTTTGGCTTCGCTCACTAGAGGTCAATTTTAACCTCTTTGATTCTTTCAACGAAATACATATTTAGTTAACGTCATTTATTTTTTTAATTTTTTTTTCTCCATATAAGAAATCAGACTGACGTCAGAAGTCTGTTGGAAATATTCTAGGCATTTTGTCCCTGTTGAAATGAACATATTTTATCGTATCTTGTATCCTTCATAGCTGTACAGCCTTGGGACACTTGCATGTCATCAAGATGACCACAGTTTAAGTAAATGACGATATTGTCCAGCACATGTCGGTAGAACACATTTATCAGCACTAAAAAATATTGACTTTCCCATCATCGAAGATCTGAGATTTGGTATTACAAAAATTTTATAGACCAATGTTTGTTACTAAATCACAACAAAACCCGTAATTCTTGTAAAATTTCTTTGTATACTGTAGTCTTGCCTAAGTTAGTTACATAAAGCTAGCTTGTCCCTTTACATATCTTCAAACCCCAAGGAACTCAAGATGTTTTGATGACTGGGCTGTGAGAAGAAACTATAGAGATGCTAAACACGTTTCCATCCCATGCAACTACAACTTCTATAATTGATAACATTTTCTCAGGAAAGGGTGTACATTGGCACTGGGATCAGTTACGTTTTTATTATTGATTTTGCCATGGGAGAGAGCTTTTGTTTTTAACATTACACGTGGTGTTATCTCTGTTCACAAATGTTTTCCTTTCGATTACGTTATTAATTCCGAAACGATCCATACTCGGAATTAAAGAAAATCAATTAAATGAATTCACGTTTGTCGGAAAATATTGCTAACGTTGCTCAAATATGAAGGGACATTATCGTCATTAGTTGTTAAATTAGAAATCTCATTATTTTTGTTTCCTACTATTAAGCACGTGTTAATTAGTTCCAAATGTTAAACATGGTGTTGAAAACGAAAATCTGTATTACAGTTGCTCTTATTGGGAAAACCTTGAGGATACTCAATTTAAAGACTTTAATCAAGAGAGATACGTAAATATGTTCACCTATTGGCTGAAACAACTCACTGATAATCGTACATTTAAAGCATTCAAATTAAACTCTGCAAAGTACCCTTTACAGAAATGCGAAGTACCCTTTATAGAAATGCGAAGTACCCTTTATATAAATGCGAAGTACTCCGTATGCAAACGATTTCATGACCATATTTCCTGATACAGAAATAAACACTAGTGAGCGGATCCTCTTTCTTACCGGCAGATACGCAGTATCTACTTTCTAAATTCATCTTCTATTATTGGTACCAATGATATACCACCAGAAAAGCTTTTTTATTAACAAATGTCAGAGTTTTTTTTTTAGGTTGCTCTGGGCAAATCTATTTTTTTTTGTGTGCATACTTTCTGTCATACACAATTCTGCCATATTCTGTCCGAAACACTGCAAAATGGAAATATTTAAAGTAAAGAGTATAATTTTGCAATATTGCTATATTCGAATTGAAAAATGTATTCATTTTTTTAATCGTATATAACAAAAAAATAAAACGTAGGACCGTTTAGTGACCTACTTTGAACTGTCTTCTTTTTTTATTATTCGATACTGTACCGCTATGCTCGCTTGCATAGAAGGAAACATTCATCACGGTTCGTTTGTACACGAGAAAGTTCCCAGCGATGTTGTAGAACATTTTGAATTATTACCTACGAGATCAGTAATTACTGATTAACGGCTCTAATGTAGTTACAGAATCCGAGCAACGCACAAAGAATAATTCAGTATATAGATTTAGGGAATACGTAATAATAGAGCTTTTGTTCTGTCTAACGATAGAAATTCCAAAACAATGCAACTTTTCCTTGACCTTATTATACTCAAAACAGGGGATGCAGTCCAAATGTTTTAACACAGTCTGTTGGTGCAAAACGTTCCGTCAGATCTGGGTTGATGCAATTGTTGTGAGTAATCGGTAGAACAACATTATTGTCCACGATTTCTTTGTATATGGACACATCTTTCAAGCATGTATACTCGGGACTTTATTTGACCATCCTTTTCTCCTCGGGCGTAAATTATTACAAACATAATACGATTAAATATAATAATTAAATTCACTTAAGAATGTGGAGCCAGTAATTTTCATTTTAAAAAAACGCGAAAAGGAGAGCTCGTGGAAAATAGGCAAACAGCAAACATAACTGTGAACCAGTACATAATTCATAGGTATGATTATTCTTTATGTAAGAAGAACTTGTCTATTTCTAAAATCAATCAATCAGTCAAGATTTGGATTTGAAAAGGTGGATCTTGTTTGGATTTTCTATAAATTATATTTGGAAAGAAACTTGATTGACGGCTAATAAATCCAGACTCTTATCCCATCGTCAAACTTTGATTAATACACATATATTCATATAGTGTACATAAATTTTTTTAATAAATACAAAATAAGAGCGGCATTCCTAGCGAGGAATGTAGCAGAGACTAAAACTGTCATCATCACTGTCATTGTAACCAGCGAGATGTGCAGGTGTGACGTCACTAGAACAGATTGTGAGTTCGTACAGCTCGTCTCGAAATATCCAAATTGAGCAAAATTTTACTCCCTATGATAAATAAACTTTAGCCTTTAATTTAATTATCTGATTAGACATAGTTTGAAAATTGGTATAATATCCTATAATTCAATGATAGCTAATACAACAGTGGAATACTTAAAGAACTTATTTTCCCAGTGGGATGATGTCCGGTCGAACGGAAATTAACAGTATGCCACAGGTTTAACATGTGTGAGACTGTTAAGTCAAGGGGAATTTAACATTAGTACACCCTGTTTATTAAATTAAGGGGTCAATAGGAAATCTTAAGTTAAAAATATCCATAGGTTTACAGTATGGGACTGTTTGGCAAGTTATGTAACATCGTAACATCATAGGTCTGTATAGCATATAACGGGAAATATACTGTTTAAAACGCCAAATGTTTAACACATATGAGTCTGTGTGTGATACATGATGAATTTAACATGAAAATGGCACTCTGACCTGTACTAGAATATTTACCATTTAGACTATAAAACATATATTTATGGAATTAACTTAATATTAGACCAACAGAAATTCTCAAAAATGACACTCTGGAGTCGAGATCGAAAATCATATGTCAAAAAATGTCCATATGATTAACATTTGCGTTTGCTTATTTGGGATCTCTCTAGAAAATATGATGTGAAATTCAGAACTACACTTTATTTTTAAAAATCGTTAATTGAATTAACACGTGCGGTTTTGAAGAACAGACGCTCACGCAAGGACTTGTCACTATAAATATTTATGGTTTGGGGTACAAAAGTGGAACTATGGTGCCAAGGGTAACGTATAGACACCACGTGTCACAAGATTCATAGATATAATTCCATATTTAGCGTATAGACACCACGTGTCACAAGATTCATAGATATAATTCCATATTTAGCGTATAGACACCACCTGTCACAAGATTCATAGATATAATTCCATATTTAGCGTATAGCTCCAGGACAAAAACGTCCGTGAGTTATTCCGATTCCATTTTAATACAGGTATGAAAGCCGACCTGCAACAATGTAACAACCTTGTCCAAAGCAATCCTTGCACTTCCTTTCCCATTTCACTTTATTCCCTTTTAGTGTATGATTTTATATAGGTATGATAATGTGTATGTTTGTGTGTTTGTATGAACATTCCTACCATTTTATATCTTACATTCCCACGTGTGATAACCTATAAACAATGTCCAGACGTTTGTAGAATTTTTAGGGACAAGGAGAAACGTAATGTTATCTATAAGTTTATAGTGACAATGTGAAATTCATATGATTTTTGGTTTCTTCAAATGATTAATTGATTAATATTTCTTCTTTGACACAATAAAACAAGGATGCTTAGGTGTTAGTGAACAGTCCTCCTCCTTGGTACCAGTTGTGAAACAAATCAGCACGAAATCTCATTTGATAGAACGTGGTAGGTTTTAAATCAGCAATTGACATCTTTAGAAGCATAATTTAGCCAAGGTGTACTACGGCTCTATGGCATTAAAGAAAGTAATAGAAAAGAGAAAAAATCCCAACAAGTTTGTAAAATTTGAACCAATAATTTATTACCCTCGAATACATAGTGAAAATTTTATAAAAGGTATTATTATCCCTTGTGATGACTACTGTAGCTTCAGAATTCAACAATTTCACAACCACTGGTTTTGATATTTCTGTTGGTCCAGGAATTCTATGGATGGCGATGATGTCTCTCTGATCCATATTTTTAAAGTTTCTACGACATCCTACTCCTCAAAGATAGGTCGATATTCTGCATTTGTTTTTTTAGACCTCGACGCGTTCCCACATTTCAGTTACTTGGTATCCTTCACTTTTCAAGCTCAACTGTTCCATGGTGTATCACGGATTTTACAGGTTTCGTCGAGGAAGACATATAATACATCCTTAAATAATCATCCCTTTTATTCTTTCTTACTTTGTGAGTTATATAAATCCCATCATCCACGTAAAAGATCTAGTTTCTTTTCTCGAACGCCATTTTAGCACGTTGTATCCACAGTTCTCATTTTACCACAAGTAATAATAGCTTCTAAATGAAAAAATGTAGAAAATAGTATTAGCTATTTCTCTAATTTTGGAAATTCTACCCAAAGACATAGCCAAATACTTCATGGAATCTTGACAGTATACTTTCATACTTGTAAGAAATTCACAGTGCAATTGTAAACGGTAGTTCCATATTTTTAGGAAGTCACTTTGGGGCTGCACAAAGAATTTATTTCATGGATGATGGTGACTGTCTCGGTCCTTTCAGAAGGTAGATATGTTGGCTGGGTGTCTTCTATCGCGCTCGGGTAAACTTCTGATAATACTTTAGTTCTTGGTATGAGGTGAAATAGAACCTTATCTTTTTTTTCTTTCGTTTTCTGGCTTCTAATAATAACGATCTGACATTTTTACGATTATCTCTCTTTCACTGTATCGTTACGTATATCTGATTTAATATATATTTCTTTTAATTTAATTCCATGTAAGTTTTAATATCTTTCTATTTTTAATTTCATTATATGTCAAAGCAATAGAATTACTAGAGATTTGACAATTTAAGATTTTGTTTACCTGAGAGAGAGAGAGAGAGAGAGAGAGAGAGAGAGAGAGAGAGAGAGAGAGAGAGAGAGAGAGATATTTTAAAACAAATTCTCAGCATGTACAATAACGACGTATTAGAACTGCAGAATTTAAAGGTGCTAAAATTCTATAAACGATGAATAACTTGAGTGTACTAAAGTTTTGCCATTTAAGCAAGAACAGAAAATGTCAGAGCTTGACAATACAAGAACAAAAAAATATCCTTGGCTTCATGCCAAATTCTGACTTGTTTGACATTGTACACAACTTAACTCTTCCATTTCTGCTCAGGCCATATTTCATTGATCACACCCAGCTATTCAATGTACGTTCACTAGGACAGCAAAACAGCACAATCTACTGTGTCATTTATTTCCATAGGACTAGAATCACTCTGCATTTTACGGACACACGTAATTGTTGTAAGCAACTTTAACTTCGATGTAATCACGTTCTGCCGCCATTTTTAAACTTTAGCAGAAAATATTGCAACATTACAAGGAATCATAGGTGAGACGATGGCTGAATGCGGGATTTATAACGGCTATGTTTGTGTTTTTTATTGTAAAAGCAAGTCAATGGTTAATGTTAAATGTATTTATTCTTCTTTCCGTCATGTTGAATGCCTACAGAATGCTAAGTTAGTGTTCATGCACATGTTACAACGTAGCATTTCCCGTCAGACTCGGCTCAAACATTTTAAAGATTTCTCATAAAGCTCATACATTTTAAGATGAAGGCCTAATGTTAAATTGTCACTAACTCCATACAGTCACACACACACACACACACACACACACACACACACACACACACACAAACATGTTAAACATGCGACGCAATTTCTATTCCCGTTTCACTCCATGCATTCCCCTTTCTTGAGGTCAAAATGGAGGCATGCTGTTGAATTCCACTATGACCCAATACAGTCCCCTACATATTAAACCTATGCCATACTGTTAATTCCCTAAAGACCACATATAAACACTCTATACTGTGGTTGTTGTTGGCATCCTTTAGTCTCGAGAGACGATGGAAGTGCGCCCTGTTGGTGGATGTGCAACGTCTGTAGTGGCTATGTAGCCCGACATGGAAGAGGCAGTCTTTCCTGAACTTGAAAGTTGAGTCCGGTTTGTGTTGGAGCTGCATCATTTTCTTCCGAGATAGCTTTTTACCAGCTAGCAAGTGTAGCTTGTCCTTGCCGGAATTCAGACCAGTGATCAGAGCATAGTGCCAGCTGAGCCTGTCTAGAGTAAGCGCTTCCCAGGTGTTGACATCGATGTCAAGGGCTTTCATCTCGCGCTTGCAGGCATCCTTTAAGCGTTGAATAAAACAGCAAAGAAGATGCCTAAGAGCGGGGGGGGGGATGCTAGGGCGCAATATGTTTCACTCTCCTGCGGGTGTTGATGGGGTCGGACGTTGAGCCATCGTACTGCACTGTGTCTTTGATGTCATCATGGAAAGACTGGATAATGCGTAGCAGTTTTGGAGTGATTCCAATCTTCGACAGGATTGTGAAGAGTCAGTATCTGCTGACCCGATCTATCGCTGACTGGTTGATGACTTCTGTCAAGATGCCATCCTTCCCTAGGGCATTATCTAAATACAGTTTATCTAAGGTCTTCTTTAGTTCTCCCGCAGTAGGTTTCTCGTCCAGTTCGGCCATGAGCGGAAGGCTTTCAATTGCGTTGAAGGCATCGTTGGTCACGTGGTTCTGTCTGGACTACACTTCAGAGTAGCACCTCACCTAACTCTTCATCTGCTTGCCCTTGTCATGTATGGTATCACATGCGGAAGACGTCAGTACCTGTAAAGTCCTCTGGCTGAGGGAACGTTTGCATTATAGGTGAGCACTGCGATGCTCTTCTATAGCTGCAGGAAGTGTAGTGGAGTTAGCCTCAAACCAGTCATTGTTCTTTGACTGCATCTTATCAAAGATCCATGTGGCTGTGCTGTACAGTCTCTCTGATGTAATACCATCTCCCTTTGGCATTGCCGTTGGGAGGTTCTGAAGCAAACGTCTTGGAGAGGGCATAAGTGAATTCCTAAGCCTTGTCTGGATAAGACGTCTTGCTCACGTCAATGCGTGGTTTACCCTCCTGTCTGGAGCGGTGTATTTATATTTGCTGAAGCTTTGAAGCTTCATTTTTCAGCACTCCAGTGAATGATCAATGTCGCAATCAGCGCTGTGGAAGGTACGGGTAAGAATAACACCTTTCACGACAGAACATCTCGTGATGATCAAGTCCAGTTAGTGCCAATAATTTTACCAGGATGCGTCCAAGGCACTTTATGCTGTGACTTTGTCTGAAGGAATGATATGGCAATGCTGAGGTAGTAATACGTGCACGTCTCTAGAGCCGCTAACCGTTCTCCTTCAGCATCCCAATGCCAAACACGCCAAGACAGGAAGCCCAAGAGTCATGCTCAGCGCCCACCTTAGCGTTGAAATCGCCCAGTAATATCAAGATATTGTCCTTGGGATGTTATGTCGATGAGTGAGTTTAATTCGTCGAAGAACTCATCCTTGGTATCTGCGGTGGCGCTTAGTTTGGAAGCGTGAACGTTGATCAGGTTGACAGGCCCGGTTATGGTGTGGAGGCAGTGGGTTAATAGTCTTCCGTTTCCTTGTTAGCCGGGCTTTTTCATCCCCAGCAAAGAGTTCCTGATGGCTAATCCAACACCAAGCTCTCTAGCTTTATGAGCGCTCTTTCCTTGCCAGAAGAACATGTACTCTTCTCTGAGGGACCCGAAATCTTTTAGCCGTGTCTCCTATAGAGCGCCGATGTCGACTTGGAGTCGTAATTGATGACTGAAGTCTTTCGAACATCGCTGATTGCCTGTAGATCATCGAAGAGTTCAGTCAGCCTGGTTCGGATATTACAGGTATCTAGCTTGAGGATTTCAGGTTTCCTAATAGGTTTTTGTTTGTTGTTTCTTCTATTGTTTACTAGTAGTTGCAAGACAGCGAAGGTTTCCATTTCGAGTTTACCTTCTCCTGTATGGGCGATCAACCATGGTTAACTAGTCCCATCTGCCCGAAGCGTCTGGATTTGAGGCGCCAAAAACTCGCTTGTCATCCCTTTCCTAATCCGTTTAAACAGGTTCAGCCGGAATTAATTTAAGCCACTCGTGAAGGCCAGGAGCTGGATTTGGTTGTCAGAGGCTCTATCTGATGCAAGCCATTGGTGTGTTTCAAAGGGAAGTGGGTGCGTATCTCTCATTCCTTCCCGGCTATAACAACCTTTAGAACCCACTCTTTGCTAATTTTCCTTTAAATACTTTGTCCAGGGCCAATTTACGAAAGTAATCCATTCTGCCATAAAGTCACGTCAATACGGTTTAGTATGATGACTTTACCTATACTAACTGGCTTAGTACACGGTTTGAGAAATATCTTCCCAAAATCGATTCCACATAATATGATACATAAGCAATGGAGTCTACGTAACCATGACGACGTGAATACAAACAAAACATATTCTTGATTGTAACACTCTCAACAATATGACTGAATTACAACAATATTGAAACATGCACTTTAATAATTAGGACTATATAACAACGCTGGTGAAAATTTATTTATATTATTTATTTTAAGTTATTTAATTTTTTTTTTTTGCATATGGCTTTAATATAAACTGACGGTTCCAATCAGCTTCAACTAATCGGTAACTAAGCGATAACTAATCGATTGGCCAAACCAGTTTATGCGAGTTCCAGAATCTCTTTTACTCATGAATGGAGTAGATACAGTGTTGGAGAGTGAAGTCATTTAGATCAAACAAAGCAACAAAATAAACGTCAAACATAGGGATAGTTTCATACAATTTAGTTGAAATAAACGAGACAGATGTTTGTGTGTGTGTGTGTGTGTGTGTGTGTGTGTGAGAGAGAGAGAGAGAGAGAGAGAGAGAGAGAGAGAGAGAGAGAGAGAGAGAGAGAGAGAGAGAGATTATCATGATATAGAGGATTGCCTATAGGATATTAGTAAAATCCATTCAGAACAGAAAAAAAAACAGGATGTTAACATTATAAAAGAAACCCAGACATATCAGCCATGTGTGGAAATTTCATTAAGCAAGCGTGATAATTGTATATCTATTCATTGCTCTCATTCTCTTCCATTCTGACACTAATGTCCGAGTTTGAATCATCCCATCTTTCATTTCATTGTTTATTATATCTCTTAGCACGCATGTTTGTCAAAGATAATTGTTTGATATATGAAGCTTCCATGAAAGGAAAATGGTAGATCATGATTTAGACTAATGAAGACTGCAAACTATGTAAAATTAGCGTCTCTTTTTTTTTCTTCTATTACGTCATGGGTATTTCGCATGCTATTACGGTAGATAATCAAGCGTATTACCGTGGAAGGACCGCAACATGTTTGGAACATATGTTCGTAATTGTGTTAATGTTAAACAATATTGCAACACATCGTAAACGAGTGAATTTAGCGATACCTTTTTACTTATCCATTTGTCGTACATGATATAGTTGATGTTCCTCATCTGAACTTAAGAAATTTGTAAGTTACAAATGTAAAACTTCATCCGTTACTCTTTTGAGGAAAGCAGTAGATAACACGTTTGAGTACCGTCTGTACCCTCTTACAAGTCTGGGCCAGTTGCAAAGAGGACAGACCCAAATCTGCCGTCACATACAGAGCCAACAGAGTGGGGCCTCTTTAGACTGTTTCTCAGTAATCAGTAGGAGAAACAACAAAGATCTTGATACCGCCGCATTATACGACTTATAGGTGAGTATATACCGTAGGTAAGCTTTTCAAGGAATACCATAATCATGAATATTTATTTTCAATAAGGTTTTAAAAGGTCATCAACAAATAGCTTGTTTTTAAATAATTTGAATCAACGAAAGAATGAAAGATAAGAATTAGAGAGTATCGATTTATTTCTAAGTATGGTTGCCATGAACTGACGATTAATTTGTCATATGTACAGGTAAACTTTGAAATGTACATCAGTTATGAAATTAGGCTTGTTTTTGGTCGATGATAATAAAATCTGCTTTATTGACGAATGTCACCAGCAGCTGCAGCTATCAATATAATCAGCTTTTGATAAATTGGAGAACAGTATTTTTAGTTTGTGTGGTAATTACCGGAAACTAGCATGAGCATTATTTACTTACACCTGACAGGTCGCATAAATGTATTAACGAATAAAATAGCCTGCTCGTAATTTCATTCTACGATTTGATATGACCCAATATTTATCGAACAATACCTAAGTGGTCAATTATTCAAATCTCTTGAACCCCTGACAACATGTTATCAAAAGAGGATATTGAAGCAAACCGTTTTGTGTTAAGACAAAAGCACAATGTTCAATCACAGTTTGTTCGCAAATTAGAGCAATGATACATAATACGATGAGAAAAACCATTATATTCGTGCATTCTATTTATTGACCCGAATCAATCAGTGTATTTTCTCCGTAATCACATTTGTGCAGATGCATCCTGACCCTGTCTACGCTATGATGAATACTAGGAATTTACCGGAAACATTTTGAAGGGGGCAATTGACTAGTAATCATTTTGACAACTGAACCGTGTCAAAAGTCTATAAAAGAGAAATTTGTGAACAGCTGAATGCATATCTTGATCAGCGTGTTTTGTTCATTCCTGTATGCTTTCAGGACTGGATGTAACAGCCAGTTCTTGCTGATTCCTATCAGTGAAGAATGGTAGGTGACACTGGATGAAGGTGCATTTTAATGGACATGTCCAAGGCTTTTGGGTTGTCTGAATCACCTTATTAAGCAAAGGCTTGTGGATACCTAGTAAGTAGTATATCAGATGGCGCTGTTAATATACTGATATACTACTTACTAGGTGTCAGTCACACAAAAAATGCAGTGTTTTCAATTATGTACCTACAACAATGACTGACTACTCAAATACCTCATGATGTTCTACCAAACTCCAACTTTATCATTCGTTTATATCCTAAAAGCATTTTTTAAAAATAATTAAACAAATAATACTATCTTCGACTAATTCAAGTTAGAGTCCTGTTACAAATAAACCACTGAAGTGAAATGAAGCCATTGATCAAGACGATAAAGGCCAATTAAAGGGGTTAGCAACAAGACAAAAATCTCTGGACCCAAAGTCGACTTTTCGGGAAACAGTAATTACATATAAAGCAAAAATCAATAAAACAGTTGAGGGTTGACATTGACTACCTATTGAATACTGGACAATAGTATCAGTCATTTATGTACTAAAACAATGATTGAGTATTGTCTGACACTAGAAGGTATGCAAGTCACATGCCTTGCATTTTTCATGTCAAGATTTAATTTGTGTCCCATGCTATGTTATTTATATGGCCAACCTAACACTAACAAACTCTCAAAAAGATGCAATTCAGATCACTCAAATTATACACACACACACACACACACACACACATATATATATATATATATATATATATATATATATATATATATACACACACACACATACATATATATATATATATATATATATATATATATATATATATATATATATATATATATATATATATATATATATATATATATATATATATTGGAACCTTTTCGACGCACTTATAATGGTCAACAGGTATTAGCTACCTGACATGATCTTAGGTAAAAGACCAACAAAATTTATCATAATTCTATTAAATCGTTCGTCAACTGTACGAACGGTTTGCTGATGAGCTTTGGTATCTTTTGATCAGGTGTTCCTACCATGTGACGAGTATGACAAGATCTTCAATATATGGCAACATCACGTTTGATTTTTGGCCAATACAAGTGAGTCAAAATCTTGTGATAAGTCGTATTAATCCCCAAATGACCAACCAAAGGAGTTTCAAGGACCAGATACAGTATTTCCTGTCTGTAAGGGTTTGGAAGTACAATTTGATAGCCAACTGACTATGCATGACCAGCAGGTACTTACCGAGAGATCTCAATTTTCTCAAAAGAATTCTATTTTTAATCAAATAACAGTAAGGTACTTCAACGGATTCAGTTTCAGTAATGGTCCTTTGAAACAAACAATATATCTCAATATCGTTTTCCCTTTTGACACTAAGTGATTGTCGCTTGTCACCCTGATTAGAATAAAGAGAATGAATAGTTAAAAGAGGATCACTATGATCAATACCTTTTTAATTGATCCAAACAATGAGTGAAAGTGGCCTCATAAAAACCTGAACAATACATGTGTCAGCTAAAGGAATACTTGTCTTATCAACATCATTCTCAAGAGATTTCTTTGCCATAGCTCTGGTAACTGCACAAGCTGGGAATAAATCAGGAAATTCGTTTCAATTGGTTCAACTTTCCGATACAAACAAAGCTTTCCAGTTACAAGTGGATTAACCACAACCTTGTGTCCAGAGACTGGTCCATGTGTTACCGGTCCAGACACCAAGTCTGATGTAAAATTTACACTATGGACAGGAACATTAACAAAGCTGCACTGTAATCCCTGAATACACTCTCATCAGATGAAAACGTCACAGAAAAAGAGAAAGAACAAGACAATACAAGACTCTGAGAAGCTCATGTGTCGCTTAAAATTTTAATAGGGATGGGATTTGCCAAATCACCCAAGAGTGATATAGAACCCGTCCATATGAATGGTTCATAATTCTCCATACTATAATCAAACTGGGGTTAATTAGACCCAACAAACGTAGTGCTTTCAATACATGACCTTGACCTTGACCTCTTAAGAAAAAGAGCTTTTGCAATTGGTCTGTATTGATTCCGATGCCTATTTTGCAATATGTACCAATCAGAAATAACGTACTTTCTTCTTGCAATAGGTACACGTAAAAAGAGACAAGGATCTAGAATCAACTTATATGAAGTTAGATTTATTAAAGTTTTGCCAGTTTGAGTATTGCAGGAGCTTGTATCAGGCTGAAATACGTTTCTGCCAAAAAAACTGTTGAGTAGATCTCTTATTTACAAAAGAAACTTTATGAGTTAAAGAGTACTGATCAGCGGCAAGAACAACATTTTCCAAGGTTTCGATCTTTTGCTCGTCAAGATAAGTCTTAATGTCACTATGGACAACGTTCTTAAACACTTCACGTAATGCTAGTTGTTTGAAACGGTCCTAATCGATTTCTTCTTTCTTGGCTAAGTACCATCTATCAACTCTTATCAAATGAGTTTGTCCAGTTTCTTTTTGTTATAGTTTCTGAATATTTACCGATAAGCTTCAGAGACCAACTCATAACCCTTTAAAATACATTCCTTGATCGCATCACAGTCACCAAGTTTGTGAACTGACAGTGAATGGTAAATATAACTAGCCTTACACGTTATAATAATTGAATCCAATGCTGAGCCCTTGGCCATTTCAAATTTTCAGCAACTTTTTCAAAACGAGTGAAATGTTTATCTACTTCTCACTTTCTAATGGGGGAATCAATCTGCGCAAGATCGATATTTAAAATTGGATTTGAAGCATAAATATGCTTTTCACTTGCCAGCTCTATTTCTTTCATTCAACATTGCTATCCCCTCTCTTCCTTCTTAATTTGCTTCCGCATCTGTTTTTCTTGTTACTGCATTTGTTTTCCTTTCTTCTCTATCTGCATTTGTTTATCTTGTAACTGCATTAGCATGTCTTTCTTTCTCTTTTTCGTCTGCTTGCTTTTGTTTTTCTTCCATTCTTTCCTGAAGTTCGTGCCTTCTTAACTCCAATTCCATATCAAAGACCTATACAAATGGTACAAAATAGTGGCCTGGCTAGGTGCTAAGCATTAAGAGGTTACTGTTAAGACTGATCGGCATGGTCTCAGATAATGTGATTGGGTGTGACAAGATGATACATGTCTGCAGCATGCTGCTTCGGAGCTAGTCATCGCTATAAAGAGTCCGCACTGCAGACATAGTAGCGATATGACTGCAAAATTGTTAGAGCTACGTTATAAAATCCAGATATCACAAACACGCAGGCTTATTTTAGTATAATGACCTTAAGCTTAAATGATTCTCACTTTGGATTATTCCCTTGTTGTTTCTTTTGGAAACGACCTTATCGCCATTTTCGTTTACTGTTTTGGTAGATTATTCTGCACAATAGTTGTATCTCTCCTCAGAATGCAGAGTCTTCCGCCATAAAGTGCACGTCAAAAATTATTTACGTAAAAGTGCTACATAAACATTGAGTTTACGGTTGTGCTGTGTGTTACATTTTTAATCTAAGTGTATGACGCTCTTTTTGTGATATGCGTTCATTGTCGCGTGCTTTTATTGGTTTTAACTGTACATTTAATACATCGCTGTACCACTCCCCCACGACGGTACATATTTGAACATTGTATAATGTGCCAGAAGCACTTCTTCGCTGTAAATCATATTCATTTTTTTTAAATAATAAAATGGGAAGGTTGATAAAGAAGGTTTCATAACACGATACACTACAATGCAATAACACGATACTACGATATGCGTTGGTGCAGTTCAATTGATGTTTTTGAGCTCCGAAGCTCTTAAGTAAAATCACAGAAGCGGATGCAATGCTGATATGATTTAAAAATATAAAAAAATAAACTCTGGCGTACGTAGGTTTATAATAATAGACCATTTTACAACTCGACTATAGCATCTGCATTCTTAAAATCGCAAATATCCATTGCATGATAACCAGTTTGAATGACATCCATAACTTCTTCTGCATACAATAAAATCAAAATCAACAAACAAAACGACGGCAACAAAACACAACCTTTGAAATTCAACCAAGTAAAAGAGATTACAACTGGAAATATATGAAAACAGACACAGTTACTGTTCTTTAAAAATGAATTGAAGGGCTGGTCTTGTATTTTCAGATCTATATTTCGGTTTGTAACATGAGTCTATGAACATATTAAGAAGATTTGGGTCATACCTAACACTAGAAATGTGAGCTTAGGAATGATGACACAACATAATGATAAATAAATATTTGTATGAAATCGTATGTTCTCATCTTTATTTCATTCACACTTTTGTAAATATGTGTGCAAAGGAGTAAGTATATATATTAAAAATTACATCCGGCGTTTATTGTTCTAGAATCTAGATACCAGATACTAAAATATATATATTCCTGCAGACGATGTAATATTTCTCAAACTTAAACATTAAGCGACGAGAGCATTTGCAACGAATGCAATTAATTAATGTACTTATTTCAACTAGACTCAGTGTATTCATAGTTAGTAAGAGATATGTATTGTTATCTATACCACGATTTCAATTGCTGACAAATGTCATCGTGAGATAATTTTCTTATGTTATATTATCATATAATACAGAGTGCAACATTATTCAGTCTATCACTAAAGCCGTGGAAAAATGTATTTGATATTTTGTTCTTCAGGTTTTGTTTCAGTATCAGTAGAAATATTGAAACTGGAGGGATATAAAAATGCGACGTCCATCACAAACGATGTATTCAGAGAGCAAACACGGATAATGTATGAGTGATACACGTGTTGCTCGATTGAAGTGGATAGTCTATTAGATATCGTGTAAATTGATGACTTCACAAATAATACAGGGATACAATGCAAGGAAATAACTGTATACAAATTTTACAAAATAATAGAAAATCTCAAATTTAGTCAAAATCAGATTAGACAAATAGGAATGAAATGATAAAATTCTTCTAAAAAACAATGAAACGTTTTAACGAATTATACAAATTTCTTACAACATTTGATGAAATAATGTTTTGTTTTGTAAACATGATTTATTATAGTAGCACATGGTAATTTTGTAAAGAAGGGATGGCAAGCTAATAAATATATTTGATCTAATTCATTTTTTCAAGCATTATTATCGACGTTTCAGTTTGAAACATGTCGGTAAATCTGTGTTAAAACGCTGTGTAGTACGCGTTTCTAGAAGTTTTGTTATTTTAAATATTCAGCTTTGGTAAAACACACACACACACACACACACACACACACACACACACACACACACAGATTTAACATGGAAACCAATCAGAAACTACGCATCGGCTGTTGAACACCGTATCATTTCAGTGAGATAAACTGTAAACAAGGGTATAGGAAAATTTAGAGTCATTTTTGAAAGCTGAAACGCTCTATACGAAAAAGTACTTCTTGTTATTCTGGAATACATGAAAATCCTCTTCGTTCAACAGTTACGAAATGAAATGTCACCGGACACACTCACTGCGCTTTGCTTATATCAGTATTGTTTACATTCGGAACTTGCTTGGCTATTTATGCGAGTCACAATTATGCCTCGGCTGCATGTCGTCACAGTAATTTACAGAAAAATCAAACATTTTGTTCGTCGGAAATATATCTACAAAAAAGAAACCCAATATATGCGGATCACTTCGGCAATTTATACGATTGGTTTGACTGTAGAATTGACCAGACCAAGCCCATAGATGTGCTGGGCCTAAGGCAGCATGCGAGGTTCAAGCCCACAAGCGACGAGCGGTGCTCGCAAGCGAACACATTACATTGAAAAGCTGTTTTCCTGAAAATGCGGGGACCAAGGCGGTTGCCTCATTTAACATGCCCTAGGGCTGGGCCTGGGATTGACAGAGGTTACAAAAGATAAAAAAATAGTTCGATCATTCATAAGTTCCTTGTCTATCCATGGTTCCTATACAGCCGAAGTATTCCGTATGGCAACTATTAGGTACATTCAATGTATGAGATGACAGACCTCGAAGTTGCGAATGTGTTGTTCAGTGAATACCTAGAAACGAAAGGAGAACAATCTAGAGGTAGCTTACGAACAAAGTTGAAACTTCACCGTGTAGACAAGAATTAAAAGGCAGAATGAGCAGGTAAAATCTTCAGAAATAAGTAAAAGCTCCAAACTTGTACATCGTTATATAAAGATGCGACATATATGTGTAAAGGCACATGCAAAATGCTAATATTTTTAAATCCATATTTTGCACAGGTAAGTTTCTCACAAAGCATTTGGTGTCCTCTTACATATCTCTTTTTTGATCTCTTTCATCATCAGTTGATCTTTTCGTTTCATCATATTCCAGTATTTTTAAAAAAAGTAACTGTTTGTTTTGCGTGGCAATTCTTCTGTTCAAATCCCCCAAAATGAAACAAGAAAATCCATGCTTAGAATCCAACGACATGTTCTCGTTTCGCTGGTCAGAACTGCAATAAAAGAAAAGAATAACAGTTACTGGTTCGGACTATTACTATAATATATCTTGTGAGCATAACGCAAATTTTTTAAATGACAGGCCAAAATGGCAAGTGGAGGAAGAACCCGAGACAATAACGAGAAGTTCTTTAAACTTACCAAAAGATCTCTTTTTAATGATTCACAAAAAATTGTGTATCATGAATATTTTTAATGCTTCTTAAACATCAAGTGGTTAAATTGCATACCTACGTATATGGGCATAGAACCATCCTTTCTTCATGTTTTGCTCTCTGTGTCTTTAATATTTTTCCTTAAACTTCATGTGTTTTAAATTATATGCCTATTTTGATGGACATACAGCCATCCCTTCTACATTTTGTTACCATTACGCATTTAAATGGTCTCTAAAACTCAAGGAGTTTAAATGATAAATCTACTTAAATGAGCACATAACCATCCTTTCTTCAATTTTGTTTTAAATTTAAAAAAAAACAACATGTTTCTTAAACGTCCTCCATTCCGTTTTGTTTTCTGTTTGGAATTATTTAGTATGGAGAAATGTTTTTTTTTCCATCTCCAATCGCCAGATTCGCGTGCACGTCAAATTCTTTTCCTAACAATGGTTTCATATTTCTGAATAATGAGGACCATTCTGTTTTATTTTCCTGGCCTTAACGTCTCTTGTCAACTTGACATCTTTACTTATGGATTCAACTACTTGCTTTTTTTCTGAAGAAAAACATAGTACTCTATAAAACTATAAACAAATTAGGGAATTTTTTTTATTCCTTTTTTTCTCTTTCTGACAGTGAGTGTCGAAAACGTGCTCTCATATATTTTGAATATTGATTAATTTTTCTATGTATTTACTAATATATTTATATATTTATTTATTTATAAATTTGAAGTGTTTTGACGAATTTATAACTTACTTACACAATTATGTGATTTGAATCATATAATGAAGATGCAGTTAAGTATGTATCTGTGAAATGTCGAATTTTCAATAAGCATTGAACTTTAAAGTTGAATGTATTGAGCATTAGGATTTTATCACATTAAAACCGGGGTATTCTTTGTAAAGGGTCACTTCGACCTTTAAACTTCATTTATTCCATGTCAGTGGTTAAACTTCAAACAGGTCAGTATTCCAACTCAATGAGATTTACCGGATATCTTAAGACGGTTTTGAGAAAGAGACAGCTGAACATTCTATCCATATCAAATATTCATTATTCAGTGGGAAAAGTTATATAACGCAATTCAGAGATTCTGACTGACGAAAGTAATGATTGTCTTAGGACTTTTGTTTAGAAACCACTGTTTATGATTGGCAGAGTGAAATTAAAGGAGACTAGAAACAAGCGGAAATATACAATAATATTAAATACACTGCAGAGAAAAACATGATTCTGAAGCGTCGTGTGCGACCGTACTGCCAATATTGAGATATTGGCATATCTTCTAGGCGCTGAGTTTCCGTGACCTCGTATGCATATTTTCCGCGCCTATTCGGTTACTTTCGGAAAGTGACGTCATACTAGCGAGTAGCGACTCCAGCATCCAGACCTACAGTTACAAGGTTCATTTCATATAGAGTACCATGCCGTTTTGCGTTGCTTACGGGTGTAATAGCATACATAGAAAAGGCTGTGGTGTTAATTTTTTTCTTTACCGAAAGATAAAGGCGTTTAAAAAGTATGGATACATTATTACAAGCGAGTTGATTTCAAAGCAACACCATATAGCACTCTGTGCTCATTACATTTCTCAAAGGAATGTTACCAGAGGGATCCTAAAAAACAGAACCTCTAGGATACACGAATGCTAAGCCTAGACTATAAGTTGGAAACTGTTCCAGACATACTATTTGTATATTTTAAATCCTGGTAAAGAATGTCAAATGTACGAGTTACGAAAATAGGCAGAAGGCCGAGTAAGTGCTAATAAAAAAATATGACAGCCCGACACCTGATCGTGCTGATGAAATGAGTAAATGTGTTTTTCTTCTTCAAGATTACAATCTAAATAAAGTCACCACTGTCCTATGTGTAATTGAGATCTGACTTTAATCAAATGGAAGCTTGCTAAAAATAATAATAATAATAAGATTATCAACCCTTGACACCGTCGTGTTTCGAAAAAAAATTAAGTAATTTAAAAAAAAATATTAAAAAAAATTATTTAAAAAACACAACCTTTCAGTCTATGCCTATTACACGTAAAATGTATAAACTGAAATCTGTAGTGATTGGAACTGATATAAAAATGTCCCTTGGGCAGTTTAAATAGCAGCGATTAAAAAAAAAGAGATCCGATATAAAATCAAAGTTTCACATTAACTGGCTGACAATAGAAATTGGGGGAGGCGACTATTGACCCGCCCATTTGCCCCAATGTGCAATTACTCTGTGATAAGCCTTATTATCCCCCAGGACAAGACCTTTTTTTCATATTCTGGTCTGCATAATAGTTAGAGGTTAGAATTAAGTACACAAACATAATTACAGTTTAACACATTAACAATTGTTTCTTATCATTGCACTTATCTTGTGAAATGGACTGGCCCTCTGACATAATTCAAAGAAACCATGTGCCAGAGAGTGTATGTAAGCACCAGAAATTCATTGGCAAATAAACGATGCCGAATTTGGTTGTAACTTCGAGGCCAAAGACTTCATTTTAAGAGTTCAAATCCGCAGTCAAACGTTACCGTACATGTATGTGGCCATTGTTTTCCTACGTTTTATATCCCACCCTATTTCCTTTAGTTTAAGTGTTCAGATATGTAACACTGTTTACTGAATTAAATATTTATTTTGAATTAGTTTTTTAGGGGCACATAAACTGCGTCGTATTTTTTTATTTCTTCTTTTAATTTAATCATGGTAATGAAACTTTACATATATGGTAGAGGAATGTCAGGTGTTAACTGGCCGAGTTTTTTTTGGGCGGAAATGGAGATTTTGTTTGCAGAGAAAATTACGCAGCCTTCATTGTGATAATTCATGAATTTTAAACTAATTGGTGACAATTTTGTTTACAAGAAGTACTTCTGTAGTAGTTAAACAGTCTGAAATTTACGTGAATAATGTTTAATCTTAAACTATTTCCTGAAGACAAAAACTGTCCTGTGATATTAATTATTTCTTCACTACAATATTCACAAGTGATAAAATAGAATATGACATCTGTGGACTGCACACTTGATAAAACAATTATATATGGATTTCCTTCTTCTGAGAAATGAAAATTGAGAGACATATTGAAATAATCGGGAGTTAACTGCGAAAAATCAAGAGAGATATTGCGACATAGGGAGGAAATACCTCCAAAATTGGAATTTATTTTCTTTCTTTCTTCTCCCTGCTTGAAAGTTAACATATATGAACTGTTCGGGTTTGTGGAATTTCAGTCAGGGCTAGTAAGTTTATTTAAATCATCAGCCCGGGGCCTGTGCTTAAAACATTTCTTTCAGCACTGACCAGTACAGTACGTAATCTATAACGAAGCATGTATATACTTACAGATTTGTCAATACGCTAACTGTAGCATGCATGTAAAATACACTGTAATTGAATCATAGAAAGGAAGCTTCTTTATGTTGAAATTAATTACGTATGATTTCCTCCTCGCAGATTTATTTGTGGGGTGTTGTTTCTTGTGTGTGTGAATAATTACTTCCGATGAAAACCGTTATCAATGGTCTTTCTCGCTTGCCATGTTTCTGTTTGTATACGAGGACTGGCTAGTGTGACGTCACGAGACCATGTGATCTGTCGTCTCATTAAAACTCGGCAATTTACGGAATCATTGTATCTTCTTCGCAATATAATCAATATCCGCACACGATATTATTTTTTTTAAACATTATATTCGATTTAGAATTTGTAAAGAATTACATTTATAAAATAAAAATTTTCATTTCTAGTCTCCTTTCAGGTGTACACCTAGGAAGTAATGTGAATTTAAAGTGACACTCTTGATCTAAATTCTTCAGTCCGAAATTTTCTGAGAGAGTGAAGTTTGACTCCGAGGAAACATAGGTAAAAAGAAGATTGCTTTCTTCATTAAACAAGAACGGGGTCAGGTGAGAAAGACAGGGTTTAATGCTGAATGCAAAAGGTTCTAAAGTTAACAGCATTTAGGAAACAGTTTTTGAGAGAGAGAGAGAGAGAGAGAGAGAGAGAGAGAGAGAGAGAGAGAGAGAGAGAGAGAGAGAGAGAGAAAACACTGAAGTCCGGCAAAAAGGAGACGAGATGTGTTTAAAAAAAAAGAGATATGGCGAGTGAGGTCTGAGATGGATAAGGCAGTCGGCATGGAACGACTCGAGGAAGTAGGAAACTTTGGAACACGGTCGAGAGGAAGATGATGCAATCAGTTGTGGACATTGATCTCTTTTCATCACTCATTAGGATGATGCAATCAATTCAAATCAGACACTAAATCCCGTTGATATAACTTAGGCTGAATTGAAATTACCACTATTAATTTGCTTGATTAAATTTGTTATTTTACTTGTCTAAGGGGGCTCATATTGCATGTCTTCCCAATAATTTTGAAAAAGTTCTCTGTTGATAATTATATCTTTTCACTCACACCGGGTCATAATATCGAGGAAGGTCATTCCCTAGATAACATAGCTAAATCCAAATAACTACCCCACTTACTAAGAGGTAGACATTACAGTATATAATAAACTGAACAGCCTGAAAGCTAAAACGGCAATCCAGCCAACCCAGAAAAGGAATATGGAGTTGGGAGTTAGGATTAAATAGTAGGAACTTGGGGTATGTGCTCAATTCAAGGGACGTGGACCGCTGCCGCTTTGGGGTTTATTTCAGTTTTACGTAAGTAATACTCTGCATTTTTGAAACCACGTGACAAGGATTGACTTCAATAATTTCTGATTGAACTTCACAAACTAAACTGACATCCACAATGTACAAAGAAAATGCATATTTTTTTTAAAAAAAAGCAAAAAAATACACCTGTATGATTTCAGCCGCTTTTTGCAGAGTCAGATGTAGACAAGAATAGCGTAGCGCTTTTCCATGGTTACTTTACGAAAGTACAATTACATACAGCTCTGTCCTAACAGTATCCATCCTACTTCCTACCACACAAGACATTTGTGAATTAATTGCTATCCAATTTCAGTTTACGTTTCATATTACAAATTGCGAAGCAAATTTTCCGTGAAGGTTCTTGCCAATTTCAGTCAATTTACGTCACCCATTAACAGAAATACATGATATTACTTTAAAGACCAAAACAAAAGAAAAGAATCCCCATGGAATAAATAGTTGATAAGCCTTTACGTAACATTTATATGAAGTCCTATCTTTTGATTTAGTCAAATGAAGCTTTTGTATGCCATGTTTGTTTCATCGGTGGTGTAATATGTTTAGGTCTTTTCAAGTTGATGACACATCATTGCTGTGAAATTAATATCACTCCATCGCTGTGTTACTTTTTTAACGGGAAACGGGAACTATGTTTTGTCGCGTATAGCAACCAACTGCATTTAAATAACAAAATATGTTGTCAGGATGAATAAGAGTGGTTTGAGAGTTGCACTCTTGTCTGAAGCGTCGGGAAATTATTTAAATGATGCACTTACAAATATCAGTATGTGTGTATATTGTATTATACAGTCAGTAGCTGATTATATTACATATATCAATATGTGCTTAGAATGCATTCTATGGACAGTAACTGATGTCATTAGATATATCAATATATATTTATGCTGTATTACATGGCCAGTAACTGATGCCATTAGATATATCAATATATATTTATGCTGTATTACATGGCCAGTAACTGATGCCATTAGAGATATCAATATATATATTTATGCTGTATTACATGGCCAGTAACTGATGCCATTAGAGATATCAATATATATTTATGCTGTATTACATGGCCAGTAACTGATGCCATTAGAGATATATTTATATATTTATACTGTATTACATGGCCAGTAACTGATGCCATTAGAGATATATTTATATATTTATACTGTATTATATGGCCAGTAACTGATGCCATTAGAGATATATTTTTATATTTGTACTGTATTATATGGCCAGTAACTGATGCCATTAGAGATATATTTATATATTTATGCTGTATTACATGGCCAGTAACTGATGTCAGTAGAGTCATATTTGTATATTTATGCTGTATTACATGACCAGTAACTGATGCCATTAGAGATATCAATATATATTTATACTGTATTACATGGCCAGTAACTGATGCCATTAGAGATATATTTATATATTTATACTGTATTACATGGCCAGTAACTGATGCCATTAGAGATATATTTATATATTTATACTGTATTATATGGGCAGTAGCTGATGTCATTAGAGATATATTTATATATTTATGTATTACATGGCCAGTAACTGATGCCATTAGAGATATATTTATATATTTATGCTGTATTACATGGCCAGTAACTGATGCCATTAGACATATATTTATATATTTATACTGTATGACATGGCCAGTAACTGATGCCATTAGAGATATATTTATATATTTATGCTGTATTACATGGCCAGTAACTGATGCCATTAGAGATATATTTATATATTTATGCTGTATTACATGGCCAGTAACTGATGCCATTAGAGATATATTTATATATTTATACTGTATTACATGGACAGTAACTGATGCCATTAGAGATATATTTATATATTTATGCTGTATTACATGGCCAGTAACTGATGTCATTAGAGACATATTTATATATTTATGCTGTATTACATGGCCAGTAACTGATGTCATTAGAGACATATTTATATATTTATGCTGTATTACATGGCCAGTAACTGATGCCATTAGATATATATTTATATATTTATGCTGTATTACATGGCCAGTAGCTGATGTCATTAGAGACATATTTATATATTTATGCTGTATTACATGGCCAGTAACTGATGTCATTAGAGACATATTTATATATTTATGCTGTATTACATGTCCAGTAACGGATGCCATTACATATATCAGTTTGAGTTTATATTATATTCGATTGTCAGTAACTAATGCCGTTATTGATATAAATATGTGCTTATAATGCATTATATAGTCTGTAACGGATGTCATTAGTGATATCTGTATATATTTATGTTGTATATGGCCAGTAACATGTATTTACATGTCTTTATACTAGTGTCTTTATGGTGTATTACTTTACATTAGAGTTTTTGACACTGTTAAGATAGGGTGTTCATATAAAGAATATATAAACAGTTTTAATTAAGTCATTAAAAGATATAAAACGAGAATTTTTCTTGGTTCTGAAGTTACTACTACATTGCTGGCCTTCTACAGTTAAAACCAGCATTACAATTCCGGCACATTTTGTTAGTACACTGACCCCATCCATTTCTATTCCAGATGATTTCCTTCGCGCAATGAAGTTGTGAAAACAACAAGAATCATACGTTTTGCGCTAATTCTTTGTGTGTTCTTGGCTTTCCCCATCACTTCATTATGTCAAGCGAGATTTCAAGTTCCCATGTGAATGATTGAAAAATCGCTGTACAGACCCCCTATTTATTGTGTATTACTTGGACAAATAAATCGAGGCATATATTGACTGATACAGCTCACTACGGTCATAAGTGTCACCATGGATAGTCATTATGGATTGCTATTAATAAATACTATCAGAGCTTAAGATTTTTCCCTGATAGTTCTAAGATCCGGTGTTAATCTGACTTACTATGCATACACAATGTTAGTAACATGAACTGCGGACATTCTATGACGTGGATTCTATGCTGTCCATAGTACATTTCTATATTACTAGATGCAACTGAGTGGACAGTTGACCTTAAAAATTATGTCTTTGTTAGAAAAAAAAAATCAGAAACAGGATAATGCAGAATTACCAACAACGATTACTATTTTATAACTTACGTTAAAAGTTTAATATTCTTTGTATTAGCTGCTTCTATGTCCGTCATCTGTTACTACTTAGGTATTTCAAGTTATATACTAGTTTTAGCCGCAGCTGTTTCATATGACTGTCATACAGTGTACACTTCACCAGCTGTTTCATATGACTGTCATACAGTGTACACTTCACCAGCTGTTTCATATGACTGTGATACAGTGTACACTTCACCAGATGATTTTGGCGTTTCCATTACACTTGAGTGATTATTTCAATGAGCACCCACTGGATTTTGGGAAATTAATTTAAAAAAAAAAAAAAATGACTTATCCGAGTAATAGAAATTGATGAATAATTACAAAGGTAACAAATCAACCATATCACAACTATTATGTACATTAAACAAAACAAAATACATAAACAAAGATAATAATGCGCTTTATGCGTTAAAATAAATCAACTGACAAGATGCACAAACTATTCGGTTTTGAGAAACAGTTGTGGCGTATATTCAACATTGAACCAACATAAATCTTAGAAAAGGCGAAGATTTGGCAAATAGATATAAAAATCTCAGAAAGAAACCAAAACCATGCATAGATCAAAATAAATTATTCAAACATCAGAATGGTCCATTAGTTAGTTTGAAAAGAAAATCTATACTAGCTTGCTTATTTAATCACAAAGAAAATTAATTTACAAGCAATAAATAATCAATGGTTTGCAAGAATAGTGTGAATAACAAATTATGATGCCACAAGTGTGCAGAAATTGTAGAACCCCCTGACAATCCTATATGAATCCTTCTAAAATGTCCAGCATTAACAACACTTTGATAAATAATTTTAAGTTATAAAACAATCAGATTGTCAATATTTAAGAGTAAATATTAATCAATGTTACTGTCTACAACATCGTTTCAAGAATCCTCTGCTTAAAGAAGATGATACAATGGCTGAAAAGCTGTTACAGCTTTTCAAGAATATTTAGGAAACAAAAGTTCTGATTAAAGAACATAACCGATAATTTTCTGTTATTGACCACATAACGTTTCAAGAAATACTAATGAAACAATGTTTTGATTAAAGAACAAGACCCAAATACTGTTATAGCCCACAACGGCTTTCAAGAAAAAATTAATGGTGCCGGAGGTACGTCCTGCAACATAAATAAGAAAACTCCTTTCAGCAAAAAATTATCCCAATCCTTCTTTACAGGCATGTGCCATATATGTCCATGTACACAAATGTTGCATCGTACTCGTATCTTCATCCAATCCCTCCAAATAATCAATCTGATATTGGCCAGTTTATTACACTGTAGCGAGCACCTTTTCCCCTTATCGGCCGGAAATGCACTTTGGGATGCAAGATAAATCAGCGAGATATGGCAGAGAAGAGAGTACTTCAAAACACAAGCATTGTCTCTTAAATCATAATTTGCATACCTACACGATTGTTGCCACAAGATCCATCTCGTCCTTTTATCTCGACGTATGCGATTCCACATGTTGTGTATGTGACCTCTCGTGAAAAGATGGCGATGACCACTTTTGTAGTGACCGCTTTCCAATGTACTTACAAAAGTATTGTCCCCAAATCTTAGGCTAGGGAAAAGATGGTAATTCAATAAGGTAGTTTGTCAAAAACGGTACGGTCATTTTGCGAATAAAATTTAATAAATGTAACAAAGATGTAAGGGATACAAAACTCGTATTTATTAACATATTGTAGGAGGTTGCCATGGATACAATATCACAAACGATGGACATTCTTATACGTTTGACGAAATCACGGTTTAATGATGCTTGCTGAAAATCATTCTTCAAAATGAAAGCGGTTGTATCAAACCTTTAAAATCATTTAATCAGTTTTTCAGTACATACTAAGATTTCAAATGTTTTGGTTGAAACAATTTTCAAAACTTCGACAATATACTGTCATTTAACCGTACTCATTCATAATGTTTATAAACCTGAATCAATGCCTTTCTGTATTTTATTGAAATTATTAAAATATTATATTCTTCTACATCTTCGTTACCACCATATAGTTTTAACATTTATCATCGCGATATTATAGCCACTTCTCTATCAAAATATGGTAATATATCTTTTTGATTGATTCAACATATTTCATCGTTTCAATATAAACAATTAATTCTGTGATAAATACAATCTTAACTTGTCATTATAGTTTGCATTGTGCTTTCCTTCGCATTTTTTGTGTTTGTTGTCTCTGCTAATTTGATTTCGTTATACATACCATTACCTAATGGAATTTAATTACAATGCAACTTTATTCCACCGCGAGGATTCTCTGACACTGTCGGTTGGTAGGTCCCAACTTATGTACGTGTGTAATGTACTTGAACTCGCACAACAGCGCATAAGCGAAACACATTAAATCTGGATCAATTATAGTCCTCGTGTGTATCCTGTGCCAATACGTTTTGAATATTGCTTATGCCTTTGTTATGGGGCTAGGTAAATGTTAGATACGTATTAAATAACCTGTGAAATGTTTATTTCATTTCGAAGAATTGCCAAATGCAGTAAGTAACCTGAGTGTCAATGATGTTGGCCTAATTTCTGAGAATTGCCCAATGCAGTAGATAACCCGAGTGTCAACGATGTTTGTCTCATTTCTGAGAATTGCCAAATGCAGTAAGTAACCCGAGTATCAATGATGTTTGTCTCATTTCTGACCATTTCCCAATGCAGTATGTAACCCGAGTATCAATGATGTTTGTCTCATTTCTGAGAATTGCCCAATGCAGTAGGTAATCCGAGTGTCAATGATGTTTGTTTCATTTCTGAGAATTGCCCAATACATTAGGTAACCCGAGTGTCAATGATTTTGTCTCATGTCTGAGAATTGCCAAATGTAATAAGTAACCTAAGTGTCAAAACTTAACGTACTGGAATTTCTGTGGCGTGCCTATGGATTTTTCACTGCCTCTTAGAAAATGAGCCAACGGAACATGGCTTTGGAACTATTGATATGTATACTCTATAAAAAATATGAAAATCAATTTGTACGCATGAAATTCGTGTTGTCTCCGGCTCCGTCGCAAACCTAGGTGCGTTGATAACTGTCATAACTTGAAAAATATCAAGATTTCCACACACTAACCATATGTATACATATTGAACAAACAATGACAAATAAATAAATAAACCGCAGAATCCACCAATTCATCCAGTGACTTAATCCCTTGACCATGACTTGGAAACTTAAGCGGGGCAACGCTGTTTTCCTTATTTAGCTTGTGATCACACATTGAATCAAGTTGTATACTACGTCGCATTGTTTTTCTGTATCGGGCTCATTTGCATGTTTTGGTTATTAGGCATATTATTGTTTATATTTTACAATATTATTCTTTCTATTCTGCTTTTGCTGCATTCTGCATTTTGGTGTTCGTATTTTTGTGAAGTTTTCTTCTAACATGTGTTCCTGAAATCATCTGTATTTATGGGCTTTTTTATGTTTATCCAGTACTTTGACATGCGCATTACATGTTCCTAAAATCAAGATTATTCGTTAAGTTGAACTTTGCTCCGATATCTTCTATTTCGATTCTGGATTTCGTTTGCTGATGGTTAAACACCACAGTTGTACCTTTTTCTCATCCCATTTATTGAATCAGTACAACTTCATGTGACCCTATGAAAACGAATGTACTAAGGTATTGAATAAATGGACTAAACTGGAACTTAAACATCAAAAAAATTCCCGATGCATTTATTTACAGTCATTTATTTTTACTGTCAATATAGTCCATGTCTGCTTTTGCGTAAGTCAGGGGAACAGATAAATGGTTCGAAGCCATGCATATATATTGGACACCGTGGCTATAGTTGGTCTTCTTCGGTAAAAAGCTTTATTTTGTGTGAAAAGTTGCACGTAGACGTTGAAATCTTTGTTCAAGAAAAAGAACCCGTATATGCGTCGCAAATCTCACCACGTTGACAGACGGCCTGGTGGCAATACCTGCTAAATTGAATAAAATAGGGTAGAATCGACATCCAATCGGAATTGAGAGAGGGTGTGGTCACCATTTCAATCCGAATATAATTTAGTATTTCGAGCTAGGAACGTGCCCAAACATCGTTCTGGAAAATTATAAAGCAATACTCCAGAGAAGCCACTCTCAATTTGGCGGAGAACTTACGAAATTTCACAGAAAGACAAAACGTCGTAAAGGAAGATTTTAGGGGACCGACTTCCGGTATCGTTTAGTCCTGAGTCTCTTGGAAGGAGACGGAATAAAGACTAGTTAAAGAGAAGTCAATTGTGAATCGAAGGCAAGTCGAGAAAGGGTTCAAGGAGGAGAAATTTAAGAAAAAGCAGTCACGGAGGAGAGGGAGTTAGGAGGGAAGTCGGAAAGAGAGATGGAATTGGCGGGATAAGAAGAGATACATATGAACAGAAGACAAGACAGGTGGAAAAGCTATTTCATTATAAATCAAATGATCCAATAGGCTATCACTTGGTCGAGGGGTAGAAGAGTGACTGGAGAATTATTGTCATTTGACTAATGAATTGACTTAAATTGTTTTTCATTTTAATTTCACCTTTTTGTGTACTCAGTAATTTAACTGCTGTCATTGCTGATTGGTGGCTGGGAGTTTTATCTGTCTCTATGTCACTAACTTCACTTCCTACAAAATCGAGCATGTGTGGGACTTATATCGTAATTTAATAATATATTGGGAGTACCCCACCCCAACCATAATAACACCTACCACAGTGGCCACAGTGGCGGCATAACAACCCAGCACACCACAATCCATTTATCTCAATATATGAATGACTAAACCCCGAAAATCAGAGTCATATTTGTCTATAAGCAGCAGAAGGGGCGAATCGGACAACATTTTTAGACAAGTTTTCACTGAAATCACGCTTAAAAACAATGAAACCAATGACATCAGGCCCCCCAATGTGTATGTGAATCATGGATTAGGTCCAAAAAAAAATTATGAAAAAATCAATGAAATTAATGAAATCCTCCATCGATTTTGGGGAAAAAGGGACTACAACGTCGTTGTCACTCACTAGAACTTTCAGTTGGGGTTAACCGAATATTTGATCCAGTCCGATACGATATCGTGTTCGAGGGTCATGTAAATTTATTGTTACAAATCCGTGGGGGGTAGACTGAGCATGACTAAAGAAATTTCTAAATTGATTGAAGTCCATATCGGAGCACCATGTTTGCCAAATATTTCGTAGCGTATGTGTATCAACGCCGTTGAATACAGCAAGCATATTACAGTTATCTCTAATCACTTTTGGAATCTGAGTGTAGCGTTGAGTGACATAAATCACATCAGTGTTTTTATGCCTGCCTCGGGAAAATATTCTAGCAGGATTTTTTTGATTATCTAACATGACATCGTCGTATACAACTAAATTGTTGATACTTCCATCGAGGTCATTCACGGATGGCGCCTCGTCAATATCGGTTATAAATTCAATAACATCCTCGCCGGCAATCTCTGAAGCGTTTTCATTAAAATCTTTTAGCACTTCATAGCATCGTTGGTCGTCTACGCTAGGGGCAATTAAATACAACTTATCCCACTTCATCCATCTCATTATTAAATTGAGCAACAATTGCGTTTTACCGGATCCAGATGGCCCGATTATAATTGCGCGGATAGAGTTTGGTAGCGCTGCATGATGCTTCACTGGTTCTCTTGTTTTAGTCGCTGAAAAATCAATTATATTCATATCTCTATACATAAATTATGGATCTATATTGCGTGAAGTGTAAGGCGCGTACTGGCACAGATGACTTGACGACGATTACAACTAAAAATAACCGATCAGCGCTTTCTGGTAAATGCGTACAGTGTAGTACAAAGAAATTTAGATTTGTTTCTAAACCCAAGGAACCCAAGGAACCTTTAAAAAAAAACGAGGAGGTGATATCGCAGCCAAATTAGCAAAACTCCCTGGAACCCCATGGGCAAAGTACCCCGGAGAAAAACACCTTCCAGGGTATAGTTATTGTGGACCGGGAACAAGACTTGATATCAGACTCAATGATCAAAATCAGCCCCGACCCGGTGAGGAACCAATAAACGCTATTGATAAGGCCTGTCACCTTCATGATGTTGCTTATAAAAGCAGCAATTTGCAACACAGGCATCTAGCAGATGTGAAATTAATTCATGCGTTGAATGCTATTTCTGATAAATCCTTCAAAGAAAAATTGGCTTCCTTTTTGATAAAATCGGCTATGAAAAGCAAATTGATGTTAGGTGCTGGTAATTAATAACAACATGGAATCTATTTATTATTCCCCAAGAGGATACTGGAGGGGTAACGCTGCAATCAGTAAACTCGCTAGCGCCGCAAAAGTGAAAAAAACCACTGCGGCTCATTGGTTATCCAAACAGGCATTATGGCAAATTTATCTACCCCCGCCTAAACAAATTCAATTCTCGCATTTTGATGTGACCTTTCCTAATGAAGTTCATCAGGCTGATCTATTATTTCTGCCACATGATCGTGGTTACAAATATGCGTTAACTGTAGTTGATATTGCAAGTCGATACAAAGAAGCAGAACCGTTAAAAACAAAATCAGCCACTGAAGTGGCTTCTGCATTTGAAAGGATTTATCGAAGGAGCCCTCTGCACTGGCCAAATTTGTTCCAAGTTGACCCGGGCAAGGAATTTCAGGGTGCAGTGTTATCTACAATGAAATATCACAATGTCGCTATCAGACGAGGGCATACTGCACTGCATCGTGATCAGGCCATTGTAGAACGATTTGATCGGATTCTTGCTGAGCGGTTATTTGGATATCAATATGCAAAAGAATTCATCCAAGAAAAAAGATCCCGTGAATGGGTTAAGAGATTACCAGGTGTAGTTACCGCACTGAATAACGAGATTACTAGAACCATCAACATGAAACCTATCAACGCGATTAAAAAGAAGTCGATACCTGAAAAACCACAAAAAGATTTCAAAGAACCAATTCTTGGTAGTAATGTCATTGTGAGGTATTTATATGAACCAGGAGAGCTTGAGGGTGGTACAAAAAGGGCTACTGATCCTATTTGGAGCGTCACTACGCATAAGATATCTAGTATAACACGATCTACGGGTAGACTTCCAATCTATAAACTGGATTCAACTGCCCCTCAGCGTGGGTTTACTAGACAACAACTACAAGTAATTCCTGACGATACTCAATTACCACCGCATGGTCTTAACTAGCACCCTTGCGTCTATTGCACTCAAGACAAGTCAACATCACATTATTTCTGACATGACCGAGATTGTTATTTTTTCTGTCTACGGTGAATTGGCGAGGATCCTTATCCGAATACTGCCAACGCATGATACAATTGCAACTCGCGCAGTGATTATTCTGTTGTTTCTTCAAAGTGATTATTAATTCAGCATCAATATCAAATTCTCGTTGTTTTTTTTTGTCCTGTTGTTTGTAACCGGAGAGTTTTTTTTATCAATAATATCATTATCGTCACCAATGATTTCATCATCGCCAATGATTTCATCATCGAAGACAATTCTTCGAAGTTGATTTATTTTTCGTACTCTGGATACTGAAAGATAGACTAAATTCGACCATTCTATGCGATTATCTACCATCCAAACAATTGTATCCGATATAGTCAATCCCTGTGAAGAATGTATCGTCGCTGCGTATCCTAGCGTCCATGGGGATTTATTAGCACGCAATGCATTTTCAACGACATTGATATCAACCAGCACAATATCATTTAATACGAGAATTTGTTTTTTACTCTGTCCTGGAATATCAACTTCAATATTCTGTTTTCGCGTATCCGATGGCCTATAACATAACGGTACTGGAAGTGTTGCAAATTTTTGTTTATGCAATTCAAATAACTTCATCTGAAGTGTGTCCCTGACTATTTTTCTACTTGCAATGATTAAATCATTTGGTCTCCACGCTTCCCAAAACTCATTCATGGGAGTTTCCGAAATTATTTCACGGGTTATTTCACACTGGATTCTACCCGGTTGTAATCTAATTAGTTTCTTCAATTCTTTTAATTCATTATCAAGTGATCTATGATCGGTATCAATTTCTTCATAATAGTCTACAAAACCCTTTAGCCATTCATGTGGAGATGCACCGACAAATGGTGGTGGTTGCCCGTGATCACCGCACATGACGACTTTTGTATTCTTCAATAACAACCACTCAAGAAATATTTTTAAGACATCTTCTGACACTGTGTCTATTTCATCCCAAAACATGATTTCAGGAATAAATTTCTCTCCCATGCGCTCAGGAGTCCATTTATCTCCCTTCCATCGGAAAAAGCTGTGATAAGTGCAGGCATTTACCCCTCTCTGTATCATTTCTCTTGCACGTCTATGAGTTGGTGTTAGCACAATCATGTTTGGATTGGAAACACGAAATAACTCAATTGCCCGGGTTGTTTTTCCTGACCCACCACAGCCGTTTAAATAAACTGTTTTATACAGGCATATTGGATCAGAAATCGGTGGTGCACTAGAAAATTCTGAACACTGATTGCTTTCTAAGTAATTATTTTCAATGGTAACATCTGCTGATGGAATATAATCATGAATCATTTCTTTCTTAATTCTCCATGATCCCCATTTCTCGTTGCCAGTAGCCTTAAAATCAGCCATTTTGCTATTTATGTAAAATGAATCAGTAGCAACTCTAACTGCGGTGGTAGGAAATCTATTGATCATTGAAAACAGATTGATAGAAGCATAACCGAGCATAGAAGCTCTCAAATGTGTGTACTGCGGATGGTATCCATCATTGTAGGTAACAATTGTACCCAATTTGGTTCCATCGGACATAAATGCGTCCTTACGATTGACATATAGGCCCCTATTCGTTAGATCCGCGATTACAAAATCGTATTCAGCGCTGTCTATAATCAATCGTGAAGAATATTTCGTATTATCATCTTTGCCACCTTGGGTAAATTTACCGATTATTCTTCGTCCAAGATTTTTTGCTTCATTGTTTCTGATTTCAAATAACTGTTGAGACCAATCCATGATTTGTTGTTCATTAAAATCAGGAAACAGTTTTCGCTCTTCGCTAATTATTTTTTCTAGATCAGGTTGGGGTAACCAGACTGATTTCTGTGCTCGATAGGATATAATTGCTTCACTGACAATTAATGATTTTAACATCTTACAATCAAGCATATACCGTAATAACACTATTGGCATCCAGTGTTTTTCAGACATGTGTTTACCAATCCAAAGATAACTACACGGATGAAGTCCTTCAGCCATTTCAAATGATACTACACAAGCGAATCCGGTTAAATCAAAATCAGGAAGTGGTCCATTAATAGCAACACGGGTCATTTCGTGTGTGGGGTGTCCAAATCGTTTGAAATATTTCTCACACTCTCCATACCCAAGAAAACTTCCTGGATAACACGCAATCATATCAACTGAAATAACGGTATCAGCGGTGTATTTTGTGTTCCATAATCCGCCGTGGCTGTATTCAAGACAGGACAATTTGACATCTGATAAAAACTCACTTCGTGTTGGTTTCCACGCGTTTTTCTTTCTAGCAAAATGTGCTGCAATGGATGGTACTGTGAAACAGTTTGCTAATAATCGATCGTTGTCTTCTCCGTCCCCAGAAAACTCACTAGCTAGTTGTTTCATTTGATTCTGCAGCTCTTCAGTACGGTATAATTCTCCGTTAGGCCTTACAAACTGATCAAATCTGCATTCCTCGTCTGAATTACTATGAAATAGCCACGCTAACAGAGGATCGTTTTTACTCAAATGGTAAATAGCATCAAATAATTTCTGCTCTGAAAAAAACTCTTCGGTTTGGGATAGATATTTTACGGTTCTATCCCGTGGGAATATTGTTACTGCAGATGACCACGCGTGCGCGTTATGATCAATAATTTCAATGGGGGCTCCTTTTGATTTATATTTCGATTCGTATAATACTTCTCCGGTGATTGTCCTTACCGATATTGGAAATCTTAATGATTTTTCTAATTTAGTTATATCCTGAATTGTTGCTCCATGCTCTTTTACCGTGAACTCCCACTCGGTTATTTTTTTTCGTCTTAGATCAGTTAGTTTATTTCCCCGGGACGCATTTGTGAAGTGTTCTATTATTCGTTCTGCTACACAATTGAGCCCTGTCGAATATTTCATGGGTGCTAGTTTTGAAATATCAGGTTTTTCATTGAGCGGATAGATCCCGTAAACAACTGCTGTGACAGGATAAGATCTTTCGTAGTAGGGTTTATCAATTCCAGTCAAAATTCCCGGTTTGGAATCCTGGTTCACGGTGACAGTTTTTTTGCCCCTGAGAATGGGTTCAAATTTATCCCTAATGATCCATTTGCCATCCTCACGGATAATGAATTTAATTCGGAAAAAATGACTTTTTTCCCCAATACGTGAAATGATCACTGCTGCCTTTTCATCATTCATGGTAGCGTCAACAACACCATCAATTCGAAATGTTGACCAACAATAAGATGCTCCATCACGCTTGAATTCATTAAAACAGTCTCTGATGGCTTTATCAAGAATTTTATTCTTGGGTGTATTAGAAACTATATCAAGATTGAATTGAGCATCCTTCCATGGTGATCTCATGTTTCCGTCTCTTGGACGTTTGTTACGTTTTTTGGGTCTATCGATATTAAATCTAGGATTGATTTTCAATAATCTCTTAAACTCTTTCATGTTTCCGTCTCTTGGACGTTTGTTACGTTTTTGGGTCTATCGATATTAAATTTAGGATTGATTTTCAATAATCTCTTAAACTCTTTCATGTTTCCGTCTTTTGGACGTTTGTTACGTTTGTTTCCGTCTATTGGACGTTTTTTTGGTCTATCGCGATTAAATCTAGGATTGATTTTCAATAATCTCTTAAACTCTTTCATGTTTCCGTCTACTATACGTTTTTTGGGTCTATCGTGATTAAATCTAGGATTGATTTTCAATAATCTCTTGAACTCTCTATCAGCATTGAATTTAGCATTTTTCGAAGTCAATCTCTTGAACTCCTTCATGCTATATATAAAACAGGTGTCTAAATGAAAGATTTATGTATAATCAATCACTGCAAAATGAGTCAGTCATTGAATTAGACAATAGTGTAGTATATAATGAACCAGGAATTCAGACTACACCCAGTGATTAAAAATTACGAAGCATCCAGTGATGGTACTGTCAGAAACTGTAGACTGAAGAACCCAATTGGGTGGGATAATGGTATGGGGTATTTGGTGTTTAATGTTGGAAGGAAGACATTTCGCAATCATCGTTTCGTATTTGAATGTTTTAATGGATTGATCAAAGATGGTTTTGTTATTGATCACATTGATTCTAATCCAAGGAATAATTCTTTATCCAATCTGCAAGCAATCACACAGAGTGAGAATTCCAAACGAGGAAGGACTGACACTTGTTCAAAAGCGAGACCAGTGAAATCTTTGAATACAACAACTAACGAAGAGAAAATATTTCAATCATTATATGAAGCCGGCAAGTATTTCAATATTTGTAGAACTTCAGTACGATTCGTTGCAGAGGGGATAACCAAAACGGCTATTTCAAAAAAGACGGGACAAACAGTTCAATTTAGTTATGTCTAATGCGTCATAATTTCCAATTAGAGATATGTCATTCTTATAGAATAATGAATTCTGAAAACATGAATAGCATCATAGTTGAAATAGCAAAATTGAAAAATCAGGATATCAAACTATCAGATGGGTTAAATCCTGATCAAATTGTGTCTGATTTTCAGGATATAGAATACGGGGTTAGCACTAACAAGTATATGCTACCCAAGAAGTATGCACTCATCAAAAGAATTCAGAATTCTATTAAAGACTCTCTTTCATTTTCCAGTGACATCAGTGTGTTCGTTCCGTTGTATACTATCGTAGAGGGAATACGAAAAGAATTGGGGTACGAATACGAATTGAAAAAAGAAGTCAACTCTAAAATTAGAAACCTACGAGCATTAATTCAAGAAAATTGATTGCCCGACCATTGATTGCCCGACCATTGATTGCCCGACCATTTTATCATTCCGACCCTCATTTTTTTTAGCCGACCCTCAAGGGGATGTCAAATATCGATGGACGATATGTCAGATTGATCAATGAAAAAGTGTGGAAACTGTCAGTATTATTTATTTTATATACAATTATGACACTTTCCACAAACCTGATAGAAGCTGTTATAGGATGAAATAACACTTCCATGACCATATCAAAAATCATCCGACATGTCAAAAAAGTGGAGAAACTATCAGTATTATTTTATTTATATACAATTTTGATACTTTCTCCATCAATGATAGAAGGTGTCTCACGATGAAATAACACTTCCATGACTGTGTTAAAAATCATCCGACATGTCAAGTGTTTTGCAATTGAAAAATGGTTTGCGATTTCAAATAATGGTCAATGAAGCATTAACAACCCGATTGGCTCGTGAACGACTGGATGCAATTAAGAGATTTATACCAATTCGTGACTCTGTACGGAATAAACTGCAACAACGACAGAGTCTTCAGACTGATTTTGCTCTGGGGTCTGAAGAGTTGTTTAAACCAGTAACCACAGCAACGAAAGGGGTAGAGCGTGCTTTACTGGGAGATGGTCCCGAGACGGGGAAATCTGTTATTGGTGAACTTGAAAAAATAGCAGCAAAAACTGAACAAACAAAACAAATAGAATCAAAGAGAACAGTAGAGGACTTACGCATGAGATTTAACGAAGAAGGGTTAGCAGAAATTGATGGGACTGATCCAACAGAAATTCCTGCGCTTGTTGTTACGTCTTATGAAAACAGAAAAAAAATGTTGAAACCAGAACATCATAAGTTTGTTAAGAATTTCACTCACTGGGCTGATATATTCTACAAAATCAAAACTGGAAAAAGTCAAAAAAAGACAGATAGTGCATCATACATTGAATATATCAGGATGGTGGATCACGTGTATAATCAATATGAAGAACTAAAACAACAGCAAAAACCGCCAAAATTGCAAAGAAAGCGACAGCAACCTGCAAAGAAAATTTCTTTCTCTCCTAAAAAACAACAACTACCACCTGATGATGATGATGATGATGATGATGATTATTTACAAGAAACGGGTTTAGAAAAACTAGATGAAGCAGCTGGTTATAGCGGAAGTGGACTGCAAGATTCCAGTGGACCCCAAAGTGGTGTATGTCCTGATAGTGTTATCAATGATATATCACGATTAGATGTTCTTGTAGGAGGGTTCCGAGCTGGAAATAATTCACCGGAAATAATTAATGAAGCAGCTGATATCTGTAGACGGTTATTTGCCGGCGGTATCATGGATATCAAAACATATCGAGATTTTATTGACGAGTTAGCAAATGGGTATCATAGTGATTAAATAACAATTGAAAACACTATTGTTTTTATAATAATGATCATCCATTACAATCATGATAAACCAACCCCCGTCTATGTAGTTAATTCACGGTTTCCAGTTTATAGAGCATACTATGGAGATGGCCTCGGCAATACCATTTTAGGATTCTTTTCAAGAATGGCCCCAAAAGTGATGCCGTTAGCTAAACAATTATCAATGAAAGCCATTGATGTTATTCGTGATAAGGGTATTGGTGCTGTTGGAGATCTTGCCGGGAAAGCGTTTTCAACTGCGAAGGATAAAATAACATCATTAGTGAGGCGAAAAAAGAAACCGTTACCGTCTACAGAAGAAATGCCTGCAAGTGTTAGTAAAATAATAAATAACGCAGTAGATGAAAAACTAGCGTCGATGGTAAATCAAGGGGACCAAAGCAATATTGCAAACATGATAGCAGGAAGTGGCTTTAAAAAACTACGACGATGAAATTCTATGGATTTTCACGCTAGCGTTTTTCACGATGAAAATCACGATTTAGACTCTGATAAATAGAATAAAATGTTCAAAAAATCACATGATCCGGCGTTTGATATAGACGCCCCAGTTGGCAAGGATGATTCTGTACGCGATTATCAATATTACGCCTATCATGCCATAAACTCAAATAGTCGAGCAAGAATTGATCTTCAAGTCCATGATACCAGTAAATACTTTTTACCCTGTGAAGCATTTATTGAAGTAGAAGGAGAAATTGTAACAGCTGCTGATACTACTGCTGTAACAGCACCGTATCCAGCTGGTACTCAAGTCGGTTTTGTCAATAATGGTATTATGGCGCTATTTGAGAGTGCTAGATATCTCATTGATGGAAAAGAAATTGAGTCCATAGATCGTGATGTTGATGTGGCCACAACAATAATCGGGTTAGCGAGATATTCTGATGATTATACAAGATCAGCAGGGCCTTCTATGATGTTTGCAAAAGATGCTAAGAATACCGCTGGTGGAAATCCATTTGTTGTAAGACGACCAAAAAAACGTGATAATAGTGATTCTGATGTCGAGAATATGATTATAAACAACGATGCTAATTTCAATCTAGGGGCTGCAACACGAAACTCAATGTTGCAAGGAGAGCGTAAATCATTTTCATGCGCGATTCCACTGCATTACATATTTGGATTCTGTAGAAACGTCAGAAAAGTTATCTACGGGACGAAGCATACAGTATCGCTTGTACGAAAGGGTGATGATAACGACGCAATTTGGAGGATTGCAGCAGATGCTGCAGCCCCCAATGCTGATGCCGGTAGAGTCGATTTAACAAAAATATCATTGTGGATGCCAGTGTTGACTTCAGCAATCACCGCAGAAGGACGATTACTATCATTTATGGACCAAGGAGGAAAATCATTACTAAGTTGGCTAACCGTGAGTACAGATGTGAAACAATCAAATATCAACGGGTTATTCACTTGGAACCTAGCATCAAAACAAGGCGTTTCTGCGCCACGTCATATATTTATTGCGTTACAGGATAACGCACGAGTTGGCAATCAACTCTCCAGTCATATGATATTTGATCAATTAGGTGTGAAGGACGTCTCACTGAGAATAAACGGCCAGCAGGAACCATCCGAGGATATACAACTTAATTACACAGAAAATCATATTGCACGAGTTTATCATCGTCTGTTGTCATTTATGGCACGCGATCAAAATGTGGATACTGGTTTGCAAATATCACAATATGATTTTAAAAATCTGTATCCGATCTATTACTTCTCACTGGAACATCTCGATTTGACAAGACAGTCAGTTGTTGATATACACTTTAGAGCTAATGTGACTCGTCCTGTTGGTGCTGGTGCTATTGCTGATTATAGAGCGGTTGCTGTCATTCTCAGTGATAAATCAATGCTACTCGAAGGTGTTGGTGGAAGAATGAGAGTGGTAGATGCCCCAGTAGAAAATCTTTGAACGATTTTTCATTGAATTAGAATCAATCAATTATATATAATGTCATATAGTGTTATTAGTGTTACGTTAACTCCTGGTCAAATCAAAAAATTGCAATCAGAATCGGCTAAAAAATGTGGAACCACAATCACGTTGAAACCCAACCAAATGACTGGTGGTGCAAATAAATTATCGCTGACAACTCGTCAGGTGAAACATTTCAATGATGCTTTCAAGGATAAAAAAGGGGTTCAGATTACTCTTTCTGCGGCTGCTATTAAAAATATGATGAAAACGGGTGGTATATTTCCATTGTTAGCTGCAATACCAGCATTGATTGCAGCAGCAGCCCCAGCAGTGGCTAAAGCAGCGGCGTTAGGAGCCGTTGGTACTGCAGCAGGAATGGCGTTGAAAAAGGCAGCTGGACAAGGATATAAAAAAAAGAGACGATCCGTTCAAGGATTGGGTCTAAGACTACCAGGAACCCCGTATTCGTGGTACAGCGGAAAGGGTCTAAGACTACCAGGGACCCCGTATTCATGGTACAGCGGGAGATCCGTTCACGGATCAGGCCTGAGACTACCAGGAACGATTTATTAATTGAGGAGTCTATGATTCCAATGTCCAATTTTTATTTAATGGATGCTGCTAAAAAACTAGCGATTAAACATTTCAGAGGTGTTTTTATGAAAGATCAATTACCACATCAACCAAACAAAACTGAAACAGGTATTATTAATCTCGATAACAGCACCGGACTTGGAACTCACTGGGTTGCATACGCTATTGATCCACGTGGGATTGTCTATTTTGATTCATATGGATTAGCCCCACCAAAAGAGTTTATGCGGTATATAAAAACCCTTCCAATGAAGACTTGGTATTCTACGCTACCAACACAACAAATCAATGACCCACCAATATGCGGCAGTGAAGTATTAAATGTCCTTGACGCTATTTCAGCATCTAGAAAACCACCTCATATTGTCGTAAATGACTACACCAGCAATCGCTTTTTAGAGAGAGAAAGAGTTTTACAATAACATGATTGATATTTGGGGGAGATCTTTGAAACCCAAACCCGATGGCACTGCAACCCCTGATTCTATCAAGGATATAACAAAAAAATTAAAGATGAAATAGCTGAGACGTTGAATTTAGAAAGTGTTGAACCCAATGAAATAGTTGTATTTCAAGATCGCCAGGGTAAATTGAAATCTAGTAATATTTCTCTGGATGATATTTTAGTTAAACAACGAAACGCAATCGAGAACACCGTTGCGCTATTTTCCGATCAGGGTAAATTGAAAACCAGTAATATTTCTCTGGATGATATTTTAGTTAAACAACAAAACGCAATCGAGAACACCGTTGCGCTATTTTCCGATCAGGGTAAACTCAAACCGGGTGTACTCGTTTCGACGATTACAGATCGATTAAAAATTCTCAACGATGAGTTAAACAATTCTGTGGTTGTACTAACAACACTTGAATCTAGAATTGAAGAACACATAAAACAGTTTACCGCATTTCGTAGAAATATCATTGATAAATTTATTGGAACTACATTCGATAAAATTGAACTAAAACTCCCTGATATTAAAAAATCCATCGATGAGACGAAAAACTTCATCGAAGCCGTCAAAGGTGATTTTTTGAGGATGATAACAGTCATTGAAAAAACAAAAATTCCTCATGAGAAAACTAACAACATAGTATATACAATTCAACACGGATCATTTGAGTGGTCACCTACAAACAACAAATTAGATATCACTGCAACCGTTAAGGGTATTTATCGATTAACACTAGTAACACCATTGTCTCAATTTAATATTTCATCGTCCAGTTCATCTGGGGTCAATAATACGATTTCAACGATCATCGACAAGGGTACAAATGAAAAGTTCACTATAACATCTACTGATGAAACTTTGGCTAGGGTTTCAACAACATGGTATGTGGAATTCGTAGCGGATTTAAGTAAATAAATTGAAAGGATTTCACAATTGAAAACGCTAGCGTTGTTAAAATAAAAATGATTTCATCATCGCAATATCGCTATGATCAGGTCAGAGAATATCAAACTAGACTCAAAACCTTGTCTGAGGAGTATGCAATGAAAATTAAAAAATACCGCAGGAGAATTACCGCAATTGATGTTACTGTGTACGCTGTGAGTGGTGTAATCACCGGAGCCGGTATTATACTGTCTTCAGTGACAATGATGGCCCCGATAGCTGTTCCAATTTGCATTTCTGCGGCAACAACAATCGCTGGAATTATTTCAATAATCACAAAAAAATATCCTCATGCAGCCAACGGAAACTACAAGACTACATAATTCAATTTCATGTTGTGTCCACTGCATACTCGCAATTATCCTCATTGATATCGTCATCGCTCGATGATACAATTATATCAGAGAGTGAGTTTTCAGCGATGGTAGATATATATGATTCTGCGATGTCAAAATTAGAAATACAAAAACATGAGTATAATAACAATGACAACACCGATGGAATTACTTCAACAAATAGTGGAGAACACAAACCCAGTACAAACAAGCATGATCTCAATAACCTCAACGAATCCAGAATTCAGTGTGAATTTCCCCTCTCCGGTCCCAGTGAAGGAGATAGCGCTAGCAAAATTACGAGTATACCACAGTTGGCCAAATATTAGGTCAAAATCATTTGGTGGTCAACAACCCAATAATTCACTGGTATTTGCAAATAAGAATAAACCCGACGGTACCCCAGACTGGAATGTTGTTTCCATACCAACCGGATCATATCAAATTGAACAAATCAATGATGAATTCGCGCGTAGAATAAAATCGATTACTGGAGTAGAGTCAAAAATAGCTATAACAGTTCATGTGCCGACACTATCATCTGCCATTGAAATAAGCACAGAAGGATACGTCGTAGATATCTATCAGAGTTCTATTAGAACCGTACTAGGATGGCCTGAATTACCACCCGGTGGAAAAACCGTTAAATTACCAGAACCAAAAAAAAACGATTATATCACAGACAGGATAAAATCTGATAATCCAATAAAAAGCTATAGATATTATGATAAGTCGTATTTTTTCATTAGAGTAGAATATGATGAAAAAATAAGACTTATTCATCATCTTGCTAACCGGGATAAAATCACTGAAAATTTCACAGCTTTCAATAACGATATTTCGTTGTTGTTTATATCCCTTAGATCCGGCACTCTCACCCGAGATGAATTTATCAGTGTCGTAGAAACATGTAACAAATTCATCAATGACATGGAAACATTTCATCCACAAATTATTCAAGAGGTATTAGGTGACAGTAGTCCTAAAACAAGAGATTTATTTGCAATAGACTATAAGATCCGCATAAGAGATATTCCAACATTCAAACTACCAGGATATAATCTCTTAGAACTACAAAAATCTCTCGATGATGCCATCGATGAAGGTTTCAAAAAAATCCATGATACGTGGAAAAAAACACCATCACAACCACAAACAACTATCCTGACACACAATAATGACCCAGATGGTGGTGGCAGGCATATTGCTCCGTTCAATGTGAATATTTCAACGGTAATTGCGCTCAATTTAGTATGTGATGTGATCGAAGGAAGCTATCAAATAAATTTAGAACGATCAAATCAAGCTCAGCAGGGATATATTTTGTATTCATTTGCATCAACAGCTCCTCCAGGGTTTTTAATAATTGAGTCCCCGGTGAATCCAGTCTATATGCGATGTCATAATAATTCATTAACCAGAATTAATTTCAAACTCACTGACCAGTCTAATAATCTGATTGATTTACAAGAGGAGGTTTTACAAATTAGTCTATTTGTGAAATCGTAGTGATTTTCGTCGTAGTGATTTACATGACCCTCGAACACGATATCGTATCGGACTGGATCAAATATTCGGTTAACCCCAACTGAAAGTTCTAGTGAGTGACAACGACGTTGTAGTCCCTTTTTCCCCAAAATCGATGGAGGATTTCATTAATTTCATTGATTTTTTCATAATTTTTTTTTGGACCTAATCCATGATTCACATACACATTGGGGGGCCTGATGTCATTGGTTTCATTGTTTTTAAGCGTGATTTCAGTGAAAACTTGTCTAAAAATGTTGTCCGATTCGCCCCTTCTGCTGCTCTATATATTTTTAATTAAAGAACACTCCCCTCCCACCCCCCGAATCGTTATTTCATGCGTCGCCTTACAGAACGTACATTAATTATGAAAGATTATTTCACATTTGCTTAAGATTTAATTAGCAATAATTATCATTGAACAAACTTAAAAGGAAACGAGGCTTGCTTGATGATGATAACGATGAATCGATTTTTAAAACATAGTGTGTATAAGAAACAATAACACAAGCAAAACATTCAATATATCTCACTGTGATGACATGCTGACATGGTTTGCAATTTTGTATCATTTATAAACACTGTAGATATATTCCAAGGAAAGTGCACACGTATCGTTACGGCGAACCATACAATGATATTATTGTGAGTTACTTGGTATAATTTCTATTTCAAGGTTTTAATTCAGCACAAATTTCTTTTCTCTATCACTCCACGTTTCTGCGTAGTTTGTCCGTTATGCATTGGGGGGGGGGGGGGGGTCGTACAGAAATAAACAAGAATTGTGATGAAAATGTATACCTTATTAAATTCATTTAGAAAACGAGCATTTTTAATCCTTTTTTCGTTATTTTCATACGTCACTAATGATTAACGGTCGCGAAAATGTTTATATATGCGCATTATATATATATATATATATATATATATATATATATATATATATATATATATATATATATATATATATATATATATATATATATATGTATGTGTGTGTGTGTGTGTGTGTGTGTGTGTGTGTGTGTGTGTGTGTGTGTAGCGCTACGATGCACCTAGGTTTAAAGTGACACAGTGTCGACATACGTAATGCATGCGTCACTTTAAACAAATGTACATGGAAGAGACAGTGCGTAAAATGATTTTTTATTCGGATTAGGTCAGGGATAATTGGATATGACTACGGCGATATATCAGGACTTAAAACAACCATACGACTAAAGCGATGTCATGACGTGAAACAACCAGCCGGAAGATATGAATAGCGGCAGGTTTATTTCTGAAATACATCAATTGCTTTTCGTAATGAGTTTTACTTTATCTTTTTGCTTCATTAGCCACAGTCTGATGAGCTTATTCCGTACTAAAGTTTTCTGTCTTGGGTTTATCATTTTTTTTTTTTTTTTGCTGCATAATGGCAGATTAGACAACATATTTAATATAAACGTGTTAGTGAATAAAAAATATATTTCAGACATTAAAAGTGGACTAACCATGGTAAATTTGTTAAAGGTACATACCAGACTCTAGTTGTGGTTTCCTGTGTGATTAATTGTTCTATATGGCTTGAATGCATTTTTTTTATCGTTTTATAATTTTTCTTCTTTTTTTCTCCAAAATTTTCAATATCGTTAACTTTATATATTAAACAAGTTTGTTATTTTTATGAATTAAAAAAATCCCCCAAAATATATGAAATCGAATTAGCATATAATGTCCTTTATGTAAAGAATATTACTTCCGTTTGTTGCTCCAACGAATTTCCAATAGTTTAAATCTTGTTCCAGTGTCAATAGGTTTAATGCCTTTCTTGAAGGACATTACATACTCAGATACGACCACGGCTTGATTAAATTGCTGTTCACGGTACCGGTAATACACATAGCAAGTCTGAGGAACACATTTATCAATCCCAAAAGGATTAGTTTGCCTTTCCTTGCCGGTCCTGACAGATACTGAAATTGTTATTGTGGACATTATTTAAAAAAGTCTTTGATTAGACCGATGTCGGAGGTGAGTGAACAATGAGAACTGTCATTTGCGCAAAATCTCATATCAGACAGTTGTTAAGTCTCTACCATCGGACTAAAGCTGACCAGTCCTTAGACATTCAATAAATCAGACACATGAAACGCACTATTTCGATGATGACAAGATTATAAAGAATAAAAATGAGAAATGCTAGAAATGGTTGTATCCCATTAATCAACAGGTTCTAGAATTTATGAGATTTTCTTTGGAACCTTTGGAAATCACTATCTGAATCTATGACAAGTTCCAACGCTTTTGGCACTAGAAAAACACCATTGTTATCAATGACGTAGAATTGTTATGCTCCGTAGCCTCACAATTCTCTAGACTCGAAGAAGGAACTCATGTGTACACACAGAATAGATAAATAACTTCTGCTTGATAACAAAGATCCAAAGGCTATGTCTTACAGTTCAGATATAACTAAATCTTTGAACTTATTACATTCGACAGCAGACTAATGAATTTGTTTTAAACTAAAATAAGAACATCACCGACTTAAATAATGTATTGATAATATGGAAAACTCACCAAAGATGTATAGATATTTGAAAAGCAGCAAAATTAAATACATACTCCTAAAGAACAAACTAATGTTAAACTGGTACATCTGATGCAAAAACTGTTTTCCATCATTTGGGGTTTGAAACCATATATATATATATATATATATATATATATATATATATATATATATATATATATATATATATATATATATATATATATATATATATATATATATATATATATATATATGCATGCGTGTGTGTAAATCTGCGTATATACATAAGTGTATGTATAAGCATCTATATCGGTACATACATACATCCATCCATCCATACATTCATCCATCCATCCATCCATCCATACATACATCCATCCATCCATCCTTCCATCCATCCATCCATCCATCCATCCATCCATCCATCCATACATACATACATACATACATACATACATACCTACCTACCTACCTACCTACCTACCTACCTACCTACCTACCTACCTACCTACCTACATACATACATACATACATACATACATACATACATACATACATACATACATACATACATACATACATGTCTGTCTGTATATATATATATATATATATATATATATCAATCTATCTATCTTATGTGTGTGTGTGACATATTGTGCTATCCTGAAATAAAAAGTCAGATCCGACCTTTTGTTGCATAACACCATCGAGCTCAGATGAGAAGTTTTGTTGACCATTTATTGACCATCTGTCTTACACTTAATAAATAATAACTCCTCCATTCTACTGTTATTCTTTAAACGGAGAAGTAAGATCCTCATAAATTTAAAACCCATACGAGAAAAGCAAAATCAAATTTAAAGCCAGGGTTAATCTTAGATATTAAATTGTGATCCTTCAGAAACAGTCTGCTAGAAAATGCCTTCGAAACATAACACAGAAATTACAGCAAGGTTAAGAACTTGCATTATTTACACTTAGGATGCATACTATCTATAAATAGTTTTGACAAGTTTCTAATAATAAAACCTGTTTACGAGTTTGGTTATGGCTGAATAAAGTCAGGTGTTTGAGTACTCGACGTAAGCCACGTGAAGAGGTATTGTGATATGTTGGATTGAGTATTAGGGTTTGTCACATGAATGATATATTGCGCCATATAGTCGCAATAACACATTTGTTTTGATGTATTCATTGAATGTACACAGTGCTCATCGGATGAAAATATTATTCTGGGACTATTGTACATTTTTGCAAAGGAGAACTGGAGAACACCATTGTGATACATCAGGACTGTTGGCAGACCAGTACATTCACTGATCTGGTATTTTATGAGATTTAGATTTAACTCCTAATATTGTAAGTTCTTGTTTAATTTTTTTTAAAAATAACTTGACTAATTAAATTATGGCTAAATTGTAACAATACTTTCTGACTTTTCTTATTTTATGACCATGGAGTCGTAACAGAATTAGCAGAGAAATATCGCAAATAAATTTCGAGAGCAATTTTTTTTCCTATGTTAACATTCGCTATCCAGAAATCTACCGATTTCGGATAGATTTCATTTTTCCTATTATTGACTGCTTGGTTATGGAATTCTTAAAGAAAAATATAGCGAATTTACAGCTTTTAAAAAAAAAAAAATCCACGCGATTCTTCAAAATCATCAAAACCAAGTTGCAACCATTTATAGAGCGTTTTCAGCAGCACAAAAACTAGTGGGTAGAAAGGACAACACAAACGAATGACTAGAGCTACTATCGATTAAAAACAATTGCCAATTAACACAATTTGATATGTATAACCTTAAACAGACAACAATAATAGACATAACTCTACAAACTGATGATGTACTCTTATTGAATCAAGCTCAAGCAAGAATTCGGTAGTTTTCAGCTTATCACAAAACTACTTTAAATCATGGATGAACATGTTGGACTAATGAGCAATCACTCCACTGATTAATGGTTTTGTAATCTTAATTGAATTTCACAAGAATCGGACATCTACTTCCATTGAAGGCCTTACCAACGAATAACTGTACACCAGAGACAATCATAGTTATTGTGTGCCCACATAAACTAGAGCTTTGCATAACGAGCAGTCAGTGACCTTAACGCTTCCAAGTGATAAATGAAATGAAACTCATTCAATGTTCTCTAGCTTCCAAAGTTGGTGAAAATGAAACAATCCTTCATAAGGTTATTTGTGAGAATCAAAGACAGGAAATCTTGCATCTAAGGGATTTAATTCCTGAAACAAAAAAATTGGAACGCTGGAAATCTATCTGATTGATCGTCTCATCAAGATCAAGCAGCGGTGCATTATTTGGGACATCCGTCTATAAGTTAAATAACTCAAGCTACAAAAAGTTACCAAGACGAGTAATCAGGATCCAGATAATGTCATTGAATGTTGAAAATGAAAAATCACCAGAGCTCTCTTAAAGGTAGATCATCATTTTAAATTTCATTGAAGTCCAACTATCCTTGTTGAATTTTGTCTTGGGGAAACCAAACTTAGATAGAGGCTAAATCAGGGGCCAGAACTCTTGTAAAAGATGTCATGCTAAGCTGGAAATCCATGTTCAATCAGCATTAAACTGCAACTGCGGATCCCAATTTTGTTGGTGACCAAGGAAATCTAAAAGAAAAGAACTATGAAATGTTATTTTTAGCATTAGTATTAACAATATTGTATGTTGACATGGGAAAAGTAGAAATATAACTGATTTAACATAGGTACCTTTTATATTTGGTTTCGTATTTCTTTATGTTTATATTTTATGGACGGGTTTATCTTTCTAAAGAATTTAGTGCAATTGTTTTTTTTTCTTTCCCCTTTTTAAAATTTAACTTTCAACAATAAGCATTCGATAGTCATTACTCTAATGATGTGCCGTTCAAAGCTAATAATACATGTTGTTTTTCCATATATATATATTAATATCGATCTTGTCATCTGTTCACAACTCCCAAGAGATCATCGATATTTGTAAGTCTCAATAACCATGATTGTCTCTGCTAGAGGATTGTCGTATCGAAAAGGAGTAAATTTAAAGGAAATATTTAATCAATATTTTCATTTGTTTAATAGAGAATTCATAAATCATGTTTAATTGCAAATAATGCTTTAACATCATTGATCTTACATAAAAGATTGGCAGATTTTGATATGCTATGCTCCAGAGCTTAAATTTATGATTTTCCCTCTTTAATCCTAATTAATCTTGTAAATGTGGGATATGTTTGGCGTAATTTGATTGGATCTAAATTGTATTTAATTATCTGTTGATGAGAAATTGCATTAATTGCAGATATCAGGCAGAAAAATGTATGATTTACATATCTCTTTCAACCGTGGACATTACAGATGTTTATATTCGTTAATTGAAATGTTCATGAAAAATCCCCGTACAAGACACAAGCGAGACACTGATAATATATATATATATATATATATATATATATATATATATATATATATATATATATATATATATATATATATATATATATATATGCTGGTTATTGTTCTATTGATTGTTACAAAGGTAACGTACATGGTTGTTACAAAGGTAACGCACATGCTGGTGAGTGTTACTAAGGTAACTCATATGCTGTTGATCGTTACAAAAGTAACGAACATGTTATTGATTGTTACAATGGTACGCACATGCTGTTATTGTTACAATGGTTAAAAATATATCTGCTCTTGGTCTTGATAATGATTGGGAAGCTGTTTTATATAAAATCTACCGAAATGTAATAACTGTCATTCTACGTAACGAACATGTTGTTGATTGTTACATAAGTAACGCACATGCTATTGACTATTACAAAAGTAACTCACGTGTGTTATTGATTGTTACATAAGTAACGCATATTCTATTGACTATTACAAAAGTAACGCACGTGTGTTATTGATTGTTACAAAAATAACGCACATTCTATTGACATGCTGTTGATTGTTACATAGGTAATGCACATACTATTGATCGTTGCAAAAGTAACACACATACTATTGATTGTTACAGAGGTACGCACATGATTTTATTGTTACCAAGGTTATAAAAAGGTCGGCTTTTGGTCTTGATGATGATTGTAAAGCGGTTTTACATCAAATCTGCCCAATCGAAGTTATTGCTATTCTCCAATAATGCACATATTGTTACAAAGGTTAAACAATATTAAGAATTAATAGATAGAATCATACGTACTTGAAAAATCCTTATCGTACGACACACGTAGCTTTTATCCTGATTCGGGCACTATTTACCAATTTAGTTTTTATACCGATCAAAGGTAAAATGTGTGTATGTAAAAATAAATTGTGATGTTAACAGGCCTAATGAATTCTTGAAAAGAATAGCATGATTGCCTAACGTAAATGAAAATAGAAACATTAGAAAAACACGTGTTCGACAATACAAAGAGTATCAAAACATTAGGTTCCCTACACACATCTAGTGTGTTCAGGCCACAAAAAAATGAAGTCTCTGAACAATTGCAGGACGATCATAGACATCCAGATATGAATATGTGCAGTTAACTCCATTCGTTCCAACGTCTCCAAAAAAGATAACACTGGTCTACACTACAATTTCCAGCAGGAAAACTGAGGAAAGCCCCACCCCCCATGGACAGAAGTCCCCATACAGGAGTAGGACAAAAGCCACCGAAGGATAAAAGCCACTCAGGAGGAGGACAAAACCCACCTGTCACCCCCAGTTTATACAACCGGAAATAAAATAATTGTATTATGGTGTACATTGTTTCAAACTATTTGCTATGAATGTAGCAATTTTTTTAACACTCAATAACTGTGAGTGTTGGATTAAAACAAGAAGAAAAAAATCATATTTTTTATATAAGTAATATATTGTTCAAACATAATCTTTTATTACATTATTGATTTTTTAATAATATAATTGTACAATAAGGTACGTTAAAAAAGTTAACTGTTTATAATTGCAAATGAAAATAATGTACAGTTCAATCATCAACTTTTTTTTGGTCTTATCCCAAGGTGGTTTTTACCCTTGGAGGGGGGGGGGGAGATTGTCCTACCCCTATCAGATTTTTCTGTTCTTGGGTTCTTTGTCTAGGAATATCTTCACTACTACCCCGCATCTGACTGTCAATAAAAGGATATGTTCGTGGTACACTCTTGGTTCTTCGTTAGAGAATATGTGTCTCGGATTCCCCCCCCCCCACCCACATACCCCTACAAACTCCATGGATTCCGTCATAACAGATTAAAGGTTTCACCGTAATGTGAAGGCAAACAAGCTAATCCCCCACAACAAAAAATAAATAAACAAATAAGTAACAAAACACTTCCCTCGCAAAACAAATCACACAAACCCCCATATCAAACAAAAACAAAACAACAATTCCACAAAGCCCCCCACCCCACCCACAAATGAAAAACCAAAAATACCCTCCAAAAAAACAACAACAAACCACGAGTAACACCCAAGCTATATGTACAAATGCCGCTGAAGGAGATTTAAGTGACGTTTATGTGCCACTGATATTTCTTTGAAATCCTTGATAATTGAACATAGATTATTTTTTAATACTATTTTTGTCAGTTTCTCTTTATTATTGGATTAAATATGACCGATATTTCTTGAAAATATGCCTTGAGGGAGTGTAGTCCAACACACCATTGCGAACGAAGTGATCTGGAATTATAGTTCAAAGTGATATTTAATTTTTGAGAATTGATACATCCATTCAAGTTTACAACGAACCTTCAAAACAAACCTATTTGATACACACGTTCTTCAAGGAAATACAGTTTTAAGACTCTTTTATTGTATGAAAAATACATTTGTACTGACAATATAACACTTGACGTAAGCCTTTAGTTTTGTTTGTGAAAGAGAAAATCTTTCAGTATGCATCGGTGTAGACAGGAAAAGTTTGCCCTTTGATCAGGATGATGCCTTAGACACCAGGCTTTACCGGGGATCAGACGTAATCATTATGAACCTCAGGTGGAATTTTCTTATCCAACACCGATACATTTCAAGAATGCTTTTTGTCTTCCATCGGTGTTCTATACTGCAGAACACGACCATGCACGCAACTAATGCAAAAAAGGTATATTTGCCAAAGTAAAATTTCCATCCTTGTTTAATTGAAAATTGCGTAATCTACATTATATAACCCGCAAGAAACAAAGTTGCCTAACAATCAATGACGGGTCATATATCAAGACGATATTGGATTCTTATTAATTAGGACCGTCTGCAGGCTTTTGCACAAATATTAAATATTTTTTCAGTCATCAATTATAAAGTTAATTAGTGAGGTTTTCTTTGTTCATCGTTTCTCCGCCCTGCGAATCGCGCGCCACGCGGTGATTATACTGTATAATATTATGAGGAAGTTGTTTTTGTTACCTTAATTGACACCAATGCTTTAGTGATACGTCAAACACATTTAAGGAGGGATACCGAGGGATATAATAACTTGTACCCCCAAAATGTGGAAATCTATTATCGCCAGACTAACAGAAGGGCAAAGGAGGAATTAAAATATTTGACAGTTATCTAGCATTTTATAATGTTTGTTATCTGTCGTGTAACCGAAAAGTTCACTCGTTGCCCAAATGTCAGACTATTCACACTTTTGGAATGAGAATGTCAAGTTTGCTGCGTACAGTTTCTTTCCATGTCCATGTTACTTCTGTATACTTTATCAAAATAGTATAACTTCATCAAAAATGTAGTATCAACACATTTATTTTATTCCGTTTTAAATGATATATCGTGTTATGAATTTGGACTGTTCCATATTCAAGTTTGTTTGCATCAGAACTCAGTTCACAAGAGCGAAGAAATCAGCTTAACCTACATATATTTTCATTGACGATCTATAAACAGACATTCTATTTGACAAACTGTCGTGGCACTCATTCATATGACATCATTTAGGATATTACAGACAGTCTATTTGTCAAACTGTTATGGTACTAATTCACATGACATCATTAACGATATTACTGACATTCTATTTGTCAAACTGTTATGGTACTAATTCGCATGCCATCATTAACGACATTACTGACATTCTATTTGCTAAAATGTTATGGTACTTATTCACATGACATCATTAACGATATTACTGACATTTATTTGTCAAACTGTTATGGTATTAATTCACATGCCATCATTAACGACATTACTGACATTCTATTTGTTAAATTGTTATGGTACTAATTCACATGACATCATTAACGATATTACTGACATTCTATTTGTCAATTTGTCATGGTACTCATTCATATGTCATAATTTAGGACATTACTGACATTCTATTGGTCAAACTGTTATGATACTAATTCACATGACATCATTAACGACATTACTGACATTCTATTTGTCAATTTGTCATGGTACTCAGTCATATGACATCATTTAGGACATTACTGACATTCTATTTGTCAAGTGGTCATGGCACTTGGTCACATGTCATTATTTAGGATATTCTTGACATCCTATTTGTCAAGTTGTCATGGTACTCATTCACATGTCGTCTATGACATTACTGGACATTCTGTTTGTCAATTTCCGTGAGGATGACAAATGTTTCCGACAGCTGCAACTATCTACCTAATCGGCTGACAGCAAATGTAAACGGTAGCTATACTTTGAGTGCTTTAGGTGGTAATTCCTGGAAATTGCAATCCTTGCTTACAGTAAATACATCGTTGACCACCATTTATATTTCCCACATTTTTAATGATAGGTCATGTTAAATTACTTAAAGGGACGTGAGTGCAAGCTATTATTTCAGTATTTATTTAATTGTCATGGTTAGTCAGGAATTTATTAATAATAATAATAATAATAATAATAATAATAATCCTTGTTTATCTTTTCATTCATTTATTTATTGATCGAAACACTGATTTCTACCAGGAGACCAATATCATATTGTCAAGTACAAAATTATCTCCTTTCGGTATTGAGTGCCATTTGGTCCGATCTTCAATGGCGTTTTTCTCCCTTACAGTAATGCTGCCCTGTGGCAATAATAATAGGAAACTAAAGTATCGTTTATATTCGCTTATAAGTTGGTCCCAATTGCTAACAACAAATATTTAGAAATATCGTCTCGTAATGAGGGTTCTACTGATTAGACCAAACAAACTGCATAGACTAAGATCTGCAGACACATAGCGTGAAACGAACATTACGAGTTTCATCCCAATTCAAACAAAAGAGTTTAGCTGGGATTTGTTGTTCCTCTTTTGTTAAAACTATCCAATATTATCCTCATAATCAACTAAAATATATCTTAGGTAACGATGATTTTGAGAGACTTTAATCTCATATTTTGGCTCGTTTCCCTATTGCGCTTTAATATCTTTGTAAGGTAAATTCCTGCCAGAAGTCCTATCCCTATCCATGTTGATAAGAAAGTATTTGGCGTCTCTCACTGTACAACGATAATTTAGATGGTTAGCGTATCCTTGGCTGAAACATTGTGCAAGTACGTAGGGTGATCAACTACAAACATGCTGCTGTTTCTTTTACAAATGCTGGCCTTGCTCCAACTTCATCACTATTCTTAAGAATAATTTTAGTTTGCCAAAAACGATCGGAAATGTTCAATAATCGTGTGTGATCTTGGTATCATCTGCATCCTTTATGTCGAGTAAGGAACGGGAACCCAGATGGTGATTGATCTTTGCACCAGTTGCAACAAGAGTTTGATACAAATAATAATAATCATGCTTTTTGTGTTTTCGAATGGTATGAGTACAAATCAGTATCGCGATCACAAAACTAGTCCTTGTGTTGTATATGACGATTTTACTGAAACAAATATGCAGCTTAGACGTACTTATCTACTGCTTTTTCTGTCTAAACGGACAGGGATATTTCGAAATTCATGCTTAAATTAGGATTATAATGTAACAGAGATTTAAATCGTTAAGAATACTTTTCTAAACCAAATATGTTTGGTTCCAAGTTATGAAAGGTCTTAAATATTTACCACACGAACAGTGAACACATCTTCCTAATTGCTTTATCAGATAAGTGAACTTGAACTCAGTTTCTGAGAAACCGATCTCTGTCAATTCTGAGAGATTGGCTTTGAAATTTGCGATCGCAGCTATTACCACAACATAATTTTAATTATTTTTAATGTCGTAGAGGTGTAGCAATGCAAATTAATGTCTGACGTTTCGATATTTATTTAAAGTGTCTGTTTTTATATTTCTCTTTCAATGTAATTGCTTAGCAGAGGTTTTAGACTGTTCTCTTCATCGATAGTATTATTCACAGAACTTATAGAAGAGGTAGGTAGAAACGACTTTGTGTCCACGATATACATGCAGAATGTCTATCACTTCATCTTTTCTCAAGACCACGTGGAAATCACGACCACCATAATACTGCAGCCAATCAAACACCAATGAAAGCTGCCTTGCTTGATGATTGGTTGATAAATTACTGAAATATGCATATTTACACAACCATTATAAACTGTAAACGCAAAACTGTTAGCTCCTGATGGTTGCTGTTTTTCAAGGCTAAAATAAAGGTGGATGCTTTACATTTTGTTTTGGCGTATGAGGTAATCTAATCTACCATTTCAAACAGAAAAAATGGTACCTAGTTTTCTCAATTTTTATTGCAATGTGGAAATGGCGTAGAATCCCAAAACATATTTATCTATATTGAGGAAAGCATGAAATAATAAATCATCCGTATCTTTTACTGCATTACAACGTAACGTAAAGCAACGTCACATGTAACCGATACATATACAAGAAATAAACAAACCCAAAAAGGTCGAATATGCATTTGCAATAAGGATTTTAATATTTTATTTTCACATAATTATATTCGAGTAATAGGTCGGACTTCTCGTAGATGAAATACAAAATGTTTCTTTTTCTAAATGCACTTCACATCGGTCATAACATTTTCTGTCAGCATCTCATTTTGTTCTAAATATTATGACTCTTTTGTTATTGAAATTTTTTAATAGCACTAGAAATTTTACAATTAACTCTTTTCATAGAAAAGCGCATACGAAGAATGATATAGCAAAGAAAGTGCCTTGCAACCGATAATAGTCGTTTCGCTGTTACAAGCTGTGACTCAACATATGTAAGAATCGTACGTAAAGCATGAGAAAGAAGAACTGACGGAGTATTAGCTGAGTTTACTTTAAAAAAAATGCAAAGACGCTTTCGATATGCCCTTTTCATATTAAATGGACCTTTTCCTAATTAAATAGACTCCAGTCCCTTCACGGTTAGAATTGCAAATTACAAATAACCCTTTGATTTTTCTTCGAGTTAAAATCCATATAGAAAATATAGAAAGAAATATGCTCCGTCCCAAGCATGCTAATGGAAACGTCGATATCGATGTATTATAATTGCCAAGGGAACATATAAATAAAAGGAAACACTCATGAATTCATCACTTCATTACAAATGAAGTAATGTAAATTTATAGCTATATCATTACGTAAACAAGGGAAAGAGCATGTAATATTTTATTTTAAACAAGCTATATTTTCTTCCATTTTTTTAAAATCATTTCAAGTTTATAAACTATAATTCAGAAGGTGAGGGACTTGTGATCTCTTCACTCTTTACGGTACATTAGTTATCTTTATCTAGGAAATGATCGACCACTCCTGTATTGCCCAGATGTAGTAAAAAATAAAGTAAAATATGAAATTAATGGATGGATTAACAGAGCACTCAGCAGAGATATAGGATCGAAAAGCACGATTCCGCGTATGTCTTATAACAATGTAATCAACAAGATAAAATTAAACAAAAAATTTAATGATTCACTATCACTTAGAAATAGAATTACAAAAGTTGTGAGAAGTTCAATTAGTGGTTCTGTTATTCCCATTAAACAAGTTTCATGAAATAATTGAGTGACTGGTAGAAATCAAATCGATTGATTTCGGTCTTCTACAAATTAGTTTGATGAAAGGTTGGCTTTGCCATATTTATTTCCTTCTCTCTCTCTCTCTCTCTCTCTCTCTCTCTCTCTCTCTCTCTCTCTCTCTCTCTCTCTCTCTCTCTCATCATGCCATCAACCATCTTGTTTGTAGACCGCGCTCTTTTCCACTGTGCTCTACAAGTATGAAGTTATTGTTTCCCAAGAAAATATAATACTCAACCTAAATGCGTGTCAGCTTTTCTTCATCTCTTGGAATCAAACAATATTCCAAATCTTTTTACCACAGATATCGTCTATCGTAATTAAGCAGAACTAAGATATGGTCATTTGGCAACCTGATTCTGAAGTACACACAACCTATTAATGTGAATGTGTCTTTTCAAGCGGCTCCTCGGATTCCTTATAACAAGGATACAAATAAATGTTTTATATCAACTATCACAACCGCTGTGGCAATAAATTACTGAACTGTTAGTCGATACACATCATTTTACTAACATGATTGATAATCAGTTGAACAAAAAACTAACAACTTAATCACACGTATATGCATTAATGGACTCGACTCCTTGTCTTAACTACGTTCTTGTTCTAAAGAGCTATTCATTCATTGACATATTTTCAGATATAGAAAATGCGATTATCAACAAACGTGATACAAATCATTTAAGACAGAAACTCTACTTCTTACAATTTGTATCTAACGAAAGTTACGTATTTTTTTAGGATCCATGAGTCATATAACCTTAGAGACAAATAAATTAATTCTCACAATGCGTAGCAAGGTATGCATGAATTACCTACACTACATGGCTTCTATTACACCTGAATTAGGCAATTCGAACAAATTCATATAATACATGAGTCATATAACCTTAGAGACAAATAAATTAATTCTCACAATGCGTAGCAAGGTATGCATGAACTACCTACACTACATGGCTTCTATTACACCTGAATGAGGCAATTCGAACAAATTCATATAATACATGAATCATATAATATTTTAAACAAAGGCATGCAATCCAAACACATGGAAAATTTACTGCATGAATTTAAAATGTATCAACTTAACAAATAATTAAAAAGTTACATCAACGAACTTATTGTATGCAATCGAGACTAACATTGTGCTTTACTGGGACTCACACTTCCAATGAAACTGAATTTCTCTATTATGTTCTCAAACTTCCGACACTCTTGAACAATCTAACAAGGAATACCCGTTATTTCCGCAGCTAGATCCTGCTTGCTTTTGATACTTAGACTGTCTAATTTCGTGTGGGGAATCTCTTAAAACCTGGAACTCCGTCTGGGAACACACTCTCTCGTTTGGCGTAGCAAATCAGGATTACTCTCGTTTTAACACTCATACTGAAATCAGAATAATCCTAACTAGGCCGTCTTTATTTTTAAAAAGATTCTAGAGAATATCACGTGGGCCAATTTTTAACAATATTTTTGCTCTCGTTTGTCTCAACTTTTCCAGTTACAGCTATTATGACTGGCATATGTTGGATTATTATCAAACGGACTTTAATTCAAATTCAATTCATGCCCAACAAAGTAGATCTCATCTCTAACAGTCAGCAATGTTATTGTGAGACTAGTATGTTCGTCAAAGATAATGATTACGTATCACGATGACCATGACAGGACGTATTGCAAAATTATGTACGAAAGTCTGCACCACTACAGTACATAACTGGTTAAAGTTATTAACATTTCCTCAGTTTTGTAGTATTTGCTGGACTGAGGAAAGTTACAAGTTTTGTTTTACGATTACAAGCCATTTAGAATTGTGTTCCTTCGTGATCGACTAACTAAATTAGACTAAGGAGTTAAATTCAGCAGACTGTCTGTTAATCGAATCAACACACCGTCAATGACGTTAAGTAGAGTGCCAACATGACGTAATTACCGCTCCTATCTGTTATAACATAATGCAGAAAAATCTTTCGTCTAAAAGAAAATGTATCTGGTCACACTACTGTTAAGGAAAGTCAAGTCATGCAGTATACTTAATCAAATCATTGGGAAATATGTTCCACTGACTACGTGGCTTTACATATAGAGCTGTATAATGGCAGTGCTCCAGTGCAGTCACTTGAACGATGAATGCCATCCAGAAATAAATGAGTTCATAAATATAATTATGCCTTACTCAATCCAAACATTGCCTTGTTGGTCTTCCACGTGGATTTTACTTAGAACATGAAAATGATAATTCTTATGCAAAACTTTATTTGTAGCAGAAACGATGGAAAAATCTTGGAAGGTTTTTATGCTAGCCACTTAAACAACTATCATAATTGAGATAAACTTATGATTTAGCGCATCTGATCTACCATATTTAGTATAGTCTCTTGTCCGTCATTGTGGAATAGGTTTGATTACGTGTTGAAGGAAAGAAAGTAGCACGCCAATTAAGACTGTACCAATGAACATTGGCAAAGAAGAACCAACATGTCAAATCGCCCTAGTGGCAGCAACACCAATTCAAGCAAGAAACGTGCACCGAAAAGCAACATAAATTCAGTACTAATATAGACATTAACCAGCCTTGCGTATTTTCACAGGAATATTTTTCTTTTACCATCACAAGAAAATATTTATATCGAAAATATTACCTGCTATAATGCCTTTTTTAACGGTATCTATATCAAGACACAGAAATACGATATTTTCAAACAATAATCAATTTCTATAAACTTACATTCGTTTTAGTCAAATCTGGTAGCATATTACATTTATAACAACCATTTAACATTACTTATAATTTAGCCTGATATACCCCCGACCCCCCCATTACTTCTTTCATACCTTCAGCAAACTGTGACTCTTAAAGAAAAATTTGTAGTGATTCATTACACGATTACAGTGTCCATAGTTACAGTTAAACAACCATTAAGGTGGAGCATACAAACATGTGCTCAGTATATGCATTCCGAGTACTCAGATAATTCTTTCGTGCGGACAGAAAACTATTATTATTTTATTAGTATCATCGGAACTGAAGACAATTGGATTATTACTGACGTGATTCCGTTATGATTCAAGCGAGCTGTAACAAGGTACAAAATATTAACGGGCGGTATTCATGTGACAGTGCTTTTGAACGTTTGATCTGACCAAATGATTATTACAGAAAATGACAGCCATTGCAGGAGTGTGATTTATTGGTACACCCATGAATACTGATAACAAAATTAAGTATCGCAAATGGATGCAAGAATCTCTGTTTAATTTTAACAACTCATATTTGTCCGTCATGTATGGCAGTTTTATTAAGAAATCGTTGCAAGTGCGGAAATATTGATTAACTCGTATCATTTCTTGGCATTCAAGCAAAGTGGCAGAGTTTTATGGAATGAACGCAGTCATCAAAAGCTTTTAACAACGTTTCATTTCTAGCTTTAAGACTTACACTGAGTAATTGGTCTTCAACAAACTGTGACATGTTTGGAATTAAGCAGCCAAAACTAGAACTGATGTTTTTCGAAGAAAATGTTTAATTGTGTCTAAACCGCTTGTAAGAATCAGCGAGGTTTAATTTCATATGGTCTTTTTCTCTCAACTGTTTTCTACTTGAAACTCTAATGATGATTTTGTTTTTAAAAAAACATCTTTGTATGCAAAGATATGCGGATGAAAATGATAATGAAATGATTTACAATGTTGTTTGCATTTATGAAATGCCACATTATGTTTGAAATAATTCAGTAAGGATTCAATAATGTTATTTTAATACTAGTATTGTGCTTGTTATTATTGCGTTATCAATAGATTGTGTTATGTAATTAAATGCATTGAAGAAGACTTTTAAATGTCATGATATTTGCATCTTATAACCAACATCATCGACATTGTCACAGCAACCTGTCTATTCAAGTAGTCGCCACTCTACAGACGCATGCGCAATGAGATTTGTTGCATATTGTGCTTCACGAGGACAAGCTCTTTTTGTCCCAATGTAACAATTTTGTCAAACTTAACCGAAAAATTGGAGAGACTTTATTAGTAATCATGTGTACGAGAAATGATATTTGTATATCTAATATATCAAAACGGTAATCGGTTTCAGATTTAAAAATGCAAACGTTGCTTCCAAGTAAACATGTATTCTTCCCCTCCTTCTTGTGAATAGTAGTAACTTCGCGTAAAGTAAATAAATCAAATGTGCTAATGTAATACTTTCGCCATGTGGTAAAGTTTGGTTTGGTTTGGATTTTTTGGGTCTTAAGTCATTTTCAGTACGTGCAATAATAATATACATGTCGGCCAGTATTTATCGTGGAGGAAGAGCTTGGGAAGAACCATGGAAAGATGCTAGGACACTGATCGAGAAGAAACTCCAATCGATGCAGATAGACGTGATCAGTAAAGGTTAACAGATTAACAGAAGTAGACTTATAACATCACTGGGGAAAAGAAAGGTTGAAGTTAACGGCAAAGCGAAAAGAGACAAGATGTTATTATTATATCTTATGTGAATTAGTTGAAAGAGACGGTGTTGATTGTCACCGCTATGAACAACAATTAAGATAGACGATATTTTCTTTCTTCAAGACTTTGAAGGAGAAAAACGGAGTAATTCACAAACATAGTCTCCAACTTCATAGCGTCCAATATATATATATATATATATATATATATATATATATATATATATATATATATATATATATATATATATATATATATATATGAAGTGTGGTCCAAGGTTGACATTGCCGGGGTGGGAGTGGGAGATAAGCTCCCCACTCCTCCAAAAATGCCCCATAGGGCTTGCGACTCTGAACGCCTCTGTCAACTAAAATCCAGCTCCTGGCCTTCGCGAGTGGCTTATCTTTTAAGTCCGGCGGACCATGTTTTCACTGACAGGAGAAGGGGTGAAGGCGGCCACTGGCGCCTTAAAACCAGTCGCTTAGGGTAGATGGGGCTCGTAAACCTTGGATGGTAGCTCATCTAGGAGAAGGAAAACTCTGATCCCAAACTTCCGCTGCCTTGCGGCTATACCCACTCACGGGAAGGCTAAGGGAGTAAACCCCGACAGAAAATCCGGAGACGGAGTCCCTAAGGCGGTCTGACGTTGACTTCAACGTCATTCCGGCAACTCCTGCGACGCCGTTGGTGCCAAGCTGTAGCGACATTTGTCGTTCTCTTGGGTCCACCAGCTACGTGGAGAGGGGGGGGGGGTCTGCTGCATGGGCAACAGATGATTATCCATTCTAGACGGCCCAGGCTTTGTAGCTCAACTGGAGAGGACACTCCAGCGTCGTCTTAAGGCGTCGGCACAACACGGGAAGCAGCAGTCTACCGGTTATAAGCCATAGCTCGATTGGCGTAGAACTTGGCGCCAGGGGCTGCTTTCGACGGTTGTAGAGATCGCAATGTCTCATTGGAAGCCACCGCCCGCCTCAGGCTGGGCAGCCCCCAGTCAATAAGGTGCTTCCCACCATGACCTGCCTGCTTCACTGGGTGCGTGGAGCTTAGAGAACCATCTCAACAAGCAGGCCAAAAAAACTATGCACCAAGCAAGATAAAAAGAGGAAACAAGAAGACTCCAGCTCTTCGTTTCGCAAGCTGGAACATCAGAACCTTGTGCCCTGGACTCACCACTAACCTGCAGAAGATCAACGACGCACGGAAGACTGCCGTCATTGACAGAGAACTCTCCTTACTGAATGTCGACATAGCCTGTATTCAAGAGACCCGACTGGCCGACAGCGGCACCATCAGGGAAGCAAACTACACCTTCTTCTGGCAAGGAAAACCATCAGACGAACCCAGGCGGAATGGTGTCGGCTTCGCTGTAAAGAACACCCTCGTCGCCTTCATTGAGCCTCCATCATCAGGCACTGACAGGATCCTTGCCCTTCGGCTATCAACATCCTCAGGCCCAGCCAACATCTTCAGCGTGTATGCCCCAACCCTCTACTCAAACCCAGAAGAAAAAGACCAGTTCTACGAGGCTCTGGATCAAGAAATATCAAATATCCCCAGTACCGAGGGCCTCTACCTACTAGGAGACTTCAATGCACGAGTGGGAGCTAACTACGAGGCATGGCCCGCCTGTCTCGGCCCGCACGGAAGGGGCAAAATAAACGAGAATGGTCAGCGACTGCTGGAGATGTGCTGCACTCACAGCTTATGTGTGACCAGCACCTTCTTCAAATGCAAGGAGATCCACCAGGTATCATGGAGACACCCACGTTCCCGCCACTGGCACCAGCTAGATCTAGTTATCACCAGGCGCGCGGAACTAGCCAGCGTCCTTCTCATCCGCAGCTACCACAGTGCCGACTGCGACACGGACCACTCCCTTGTGGCCAGCAAGGTGCGAATAATACCCAAGAAACTGCACTACGCCAAGAAGAATGGTCGCCCACGCATCAACACCTGCTTTGCAAGCAATCCAGAGAAGACACAGCAGTTCATCTGCAAACTTCACGAGGCTCTCACCAAAGAGACACCTGATGACACCATTCGTGTCGTCCTGGCGCGCTTGCAGACCCTAGCATCTCGAGTCTACCCCGAGTCCCAGTGTGGCTTCCAAGCAGGCAGGTCAACTGTAGACATGATCTTCTCACTACGACAGCTGCAGGAGAAGTGTCGTAAGCAGCAGATGCCCCTCTACATTGCCTTCATAGACCTGACCAAGGCATTTGACCTGGTCAGCCGGAGCGGACACTTTAGGATCTTTAAGAAGATAGGCTGTCCCCCACGACTGCTCGCTATCATAACATCGTTCCACGAGAATTTGCACAGCAAAGTGTGCTTCAACGGCGCAACATCAGAGGCCTTCCCAGTCAGCAGCGGAGTGAAGCAAGGTTGTGTCCTTGCACAAACTCTCTTTGCCATCTTCTTTTCCATTCTCCTCCAGTACACCTTCAAGGACTGCAGCGAGGGTGTGTATATACACACCAGGACTGACGGAAAGCTGTTTAACATCGCCCGTCTCCGTGCAAAGACTAAAGTTACAAAGGTTCTCATCCGTGAATTGCTCTTCGCCGACGATGCAGCCTTGACATCACACACGGAAGATGGACTGCAGCAGCTAGTATGCCGCCTCTCCCACGCCTGCAAGCAAGGAGTTCGGACTGACCATCAGTCTGAAGAAGACGAATGTAATGGTGCAGGACGCAGACTCCTCTCCAACCATCTCCATTGATAGGTACAACCTGGAAGTTGTTGAGGACTACACATACCTTGGGTCCCCCATCTCCAACTCGCTCTCCGTTGATACTGATGTAAACGGCCGGATTGCCAAGGCATCAGCAGTTATGGCGAGACTGAACCAGAGGGTCTGGGACAATCACAACCTCACCGAGAAGACCAAACTGCGCGTCTACCAGGCATGCGTGCTCAGCACACTCCTTTACAGCAGCGAGGCAAGGATCACCTACGCGAGTCACGTGAGGGAATCTCAACAGCTTCCACCTGAGATGCTTGCGGCGCATTCTGCGTATCCAGTGGCAGGACAAAGTTCCCAACACAGAGGTTCTGAAATGCACCGGCATGAACAGCATGTTCTCCATTCTCAGCGAGAGGCGCCTTCGCTGGCTAGGCCATGTTAGGAGAATGGACCCAGGCCGCATACCCAAGGACCTGCTTTTCGGCGAGCTAGTAGAAGGTGCACGAACGACTGGAAGGCCACGTCTGCGCTACAAAGATGTCTGCAAAAAGGACATAAAGACAGTCAACATCAACATAAACAATTGGAAGAGCTGTGCTGACGACCGCTCCGCGTGGCGTCTTGCTGTCAGACAGGGCACTCAGAAAGCTGAGGAGATGAGAAACACAAACCTCGCTGCAAAGAGAGCCAGGAGGAAGGCGAACTAAAAACATCCTGAGCAAGCATCAGCATACACCTGCAGCAAGTGCAGCAGAGACTGTCACTCAAGGGTCGGACTCTTCAGCCACTCGCGAAGGTGCAGATAGGACACCCAAATCGGAAGCTACACCATCTCGAAGACGGACGGATGCCGACGACGATATATGAAGTGAACTAAGAAAATTAAAATTAGGAAGATCAAAGCTACCTGAACATATCTAAAACTCGGTAAAGAACAACACAATTAAATTGTATCACTAGCGACAGCTATTACAATATCAATGGTTAATGTATCTACAGCATCTTTGGTACGAAGTACCGTAACAGGTGGCGAAGAATGTTTCCAACCTCAATCTACTATCGACAGAGGCAAAATTAGTTTAAAAAAAATATATGAAAAATATTAGCATTTCTTCAAAACAAATAAAAGATTATACATATACCGGAAAATTTTAAAAAAATATACACATAAACACGGACATACTTATATGGAGGTTCATATATACATATCACCAATATAATTACAAAGAGATATACCTAAGTATACACATGCACACGTAGGTTTACAATAAAATAGTTTGTGATTCTATTAACTGTTTTGTACAATAGCATACATTGTCAAATGTTACCCGTTTACACTTTCTCAAGCGCTGTATTTGTCAACATTACATTTTGAAGCAAAACTTGTTTTTGAACGGAGATAAACGGAGATAAACGTGGTAACCAGTTTAATGATCTAGAATAGAGGGAACGCTTCAGTTTATAATTATTTCGTTTTTTAAATGTGAAGAATATCATAGTTTCTAGCTATCATGCATTTGTATATGTTCATTTTTGTCTCCGTTAACTTTACATTATCAGAATCATTCATTATGCTTAACACCTATATATTACACGCACATGCATCGTCTTAGGAACAACGTTGCAAATAAACCATATACATTCATATAGTAGACATTTTACGTTTTGGTTGTTTAAATTTGTTTGTGAATGAACTAAAGAAGCTGTTTCCTCCATTTGTATAGATGATACTGTTAACGTTGTGGATGTGTTTCAAAAGATATATATATATATATATATATATATATATATATATATATATATATATATATATATATATATATATATATATATATATATATATATATATATATATATATATATATATATATATATATATATAAACCTTTGAAACCTACAATCGAATGAATGCGATACTCGCAATGTCAACATCAAACGTGTGATTCACAGAGATTGAATTTACTATTATGATCATTGAAACATTCATTTAAAACAAATATTCGTGTCTTTTAGTAAAAATAATAGTTGAGACTATCACCAGTGCTCACTGGGGTCTAAAAATATAGATCTGATGACGGCAATTGATACCAGATGTAGTGTCCCAAACCAGATTTAGAGTGTCCCAAATTGTGTGTAACCATATCACAAGCGAAAATATCAGAATTAAAGTGTTTAAGAAACAGGACTAGATCCATAAAACATATTTTAATAAAATAGGTTTCAAAACGGTACCATGTTGGACGCCACAATTTTCTTGTTTTACTGCTGCTGATGTATTTTCCAATACTGACACTTTTACCCCTATTTGTTAGGTACGACTCGTTAAACATTTATCTTGACTAGTTTTTCCTTAAGTATTTTGTGATTAACAATATCGAAGGCCTTTGTAGACATTATAAAGAAAAACATCCGTGGTTTTGCGTTTGCGTACTAGCATATATCAATTTATCGAAAAGAGGGATTTTCTCTGAATTCCGACTGAGATCGATGTAGAAGATTATATTTATTAAGATCGCGAGATACGTGGGTAGCAATATTTTGGTAATGACATGCAAGATAGAAATACATTTATATTTTGATTTGTTTTTCTTTGGTCCATCTTTATGAGTAGGTACAATTTTGTCTTGCTTGCTAGTTTGTACATAGTTATTGAAGATATCAGAAAGCGTTAATAGTTTGGCAATACTTCCGGTAGTTTTATTTGTATCGAAACTTAAGATAATGCTAATAGAACGGTTGATAGACAATGTATGTATAGCCAATTCCACATTAGAGTGTATTCATGAAAAATCAAACACGGCGGAAACGTCATGTTAAGTAAAACTAACTTTTTCATTCAGCAGATTGCTGAAGGAAAAGACAAATACAACACCCTATTAGCCGTTTCGTGTTCTTTCCTTATTTACAGTTATTTCGCGAGGAAAAAAGGTCAGCATTTTATTCGTTAATGTTCTTGAAATGTTTCCAGACGGTCTTTCTAATTGGCATTATCCGTTACATTTAATGATAAGAGACCTTGTTCGGTGTGGTCAGATTACATATATTCGCATTAGTGGTAACAGTTATGCAATCTGCTAGCTTTAATATGTAATTGGTGTAATATTATTCCAGTGTCTATTAACCCCTTGCATTTTCGCGTAACGTAATTTTTTAAAAATAAAGCTAAATATTCTACACACCAAACTTAAAATGTTTTGTCCAGATCAAGTGAAAAATACAGTGTTATCAAGGCCTTAGGGCAGTTGAAAAAAGAACATATCGTTCTCAAACTCAGTAAAAGGTCTGTCTGTCATGCTTTCATTATCATATTTCTATATACTTGAATTGATTTAGCGACACACATTTACGATAATTGTCACATACAGCTAAGTAGAGTATAATTGTGTTGCTTTTAAACTTTGCGCGGGTAGAGTAAATGTGATGAAGTAAAGTAGATGCTAACTTGCGTTGGTTAATTAGCAAGTTGGATAAAATTATGAGTGAGAAGCACGTCCAACTAATTTGTAAGACTTTGATTTACAAGTTATACGTGCTGTAAATTTAATAGCAGGCATGCAGAGAGTCGCACGTTCAAGCTTCACTATCAAACATGTCAATCCAATTAGCCAGTTTGTTAGAAGGCAGTATATTAAGCGAAAATGAGAAGAAAAATGGATTTGATTTAGGGACTGAAACGACAGTCCATATAGATAGGATAATATCACGTTTACAGAGTAATTTAAGTTTGATCTTTGCATGACTGGAAATATAAACAACAATCACACTTCCAGCTCGGTGTTATTCTGTTATTTCCGTCCAAACCTTAATGACAATTAAAGAACCAGTAACAAATTAGTTTTAACATTTGATATTTTTAATATGCAAACCCTAACCCAAACATTAAAACCTCATGGAGATACGTCAGGTGTAACATAATCGGCAACTACCAAATCTAAAGTCATTACATGAGAATATTTTGATGAACAGGGTGATGAAAATACTCAACGGATAAGATGCTGTGCTCATTGTAATTAGACGAGGAAGTATTACAGTCCTAAAAAATACATTATGGTGGAAAAGAGTTACTGGGTATGGTTACCTCCATGACATCCAGACTTCGAATGAAAGCAATCGCGGTCGTTGTGATTCAGGTTATGTCTTTGCTACTATTTTGTAAATTGCACTACCTGTGGTTAACAGTGCAACGGCCAGCATAAAAGCGATATTTTAACAAATGTATATTGCACATGCTATGTAGATGCTTGGATTAAAATCTACATTAGAGTCATCTAAAAGAATAATAATAGGTTTAAAAGCCAAACCTGAATGAGATGTAAAGGAGACGTGATACGCTGAAGGTTCGCGAACGTATTGTTATCTGGGTGATTGCACCATGTCAGAAACGTGCCTACGAGCCCGTGTTAAACATATGTTAGCGGCATTTTTTTTTCTTTTTATAGAAAACTCCATGTTCCGATGATAACTGTTACGTATTAGTGACTATTACTATTGAACAAGATACGGTTTGGATTAGTGGAAATGTGGTGTGACTATTTTATGGTATATCAAGTACAATAATGATATTGTTATTTTTAAAAAATAAACATGATTATTATGTTGGTATTAGATTAAGACTAGATTATAATGTTGGTTCGTTTTATTCGAGTCTATTTAACAAGTCACGGAATCACTATTGAATTTTACCTGAGGTAATTTGATAAACTGCATGGAATATGCAATAGTTATGCAAAGAAATGATACGGTTATTATTATGGATGATTTTAACTCCAATCCTGGTATGTATTTTGACTGACATAAGCAATAATTAGCTGCGTTCCCATTCCGTTCGTTACGATTTAAGTCATGTCGACTTTTGTAAATGCCCTAGCTATCCTTGTTTCCTATTTGCGTTTGCGTGTATATTCCAATTTAATAATCGATATCTTCAAAAAGGCTAGGATTATTCCTCTAAATGTTTCTAACCGATGACCTTTATATTCGTTGAATTTTAATTTTATAATGAGTAATCGAAATTTAAATCGTTATGGGGGACGGGGGGAAAGTGAGTTGATTCACGAATACGAAAAGAACGTGCATGGGAATTGCATAGTGTCATTGAGATTAGTATGTCTTTTTTCCCCCCAAAGAACGGGGAGCAGATATATTTACTAAACAGCAAACACATTGATGCATCATTTAGTGCAAGGAAAACATTCCTGTTTCAAGATTCAAACCTTAACATTATTATTTAAACGATTTGCACAAAACCATTTTCAACACAAGGCAATAGCGGATACAGCAATAACAAAACAAATTGTCAAAACAAGATATTGTTTATTTGTTATAAAACATCACACACGATATTCTTTACATATCTATAAAACCTTAGCCAGAATTACCGACTTTAAGGTAGGGCCATGCTATATAAAACTAACAAACGCTCAATGTTAATAATTGAAACAACCAAACATTAAACATTCCATGCGAAGTTTTACTTTTATTGTTGATTTAAAGTGGTCGCAACTGTTGTGTACAAGATTTACAACAAAGCTAGATTTTGCATTTCAGAGTGCATCTTGGTCTTCTGTATTTTTATACCTTCAACTATGACCTGAAAGCACAAATATTTAAAACAGAAGCAGTGATACCAATTCAGTTTGTTTTATGATAAAATAGCTTTTTCCCCAAATGTCTAAAACATTTGTTCTTTTGAGTAAATAAAATATTCTTAATTTGTAACACTTTCGAGCAACATTAATTCAAATTTGGGTTAATGACTTTACATTACGTAAATTCATTGTTTATGATTTAGAAAATTGTGTTTTACTTAATAACATTATTTAGCTTTTGTGTCTTCTGTTTAAATACTTTATTTCTAAGAAAATAACAATACTGCGCACTTTGTTATATATGTTTGTCATTTTTGACAATTATTTTGTCATGTTGGAAATAAAAACATTTTATGAATTTTCACATCTGAAATTATTTTTTTTGTTGGAGTTCGCATATGTGTGCAGGGGTGAGGTGGGGTGGGGAAAGTATGGCAAGGTTCGGTAACATGTCTGAAGGCATACAAAATACAAAATAAGCATGCATTCCTCTCAAAGTTTAAGATCCGTTTAACCCGGATTGTCTGCAGCATCCAAACATGTGTTACTATGACTCATATACAGCATTATATTTCATCCTAACATACGCTTCTAGACTTTGCTGAGACGTTACCAAGATCATATTATTTTCTAATATTTTCTGATCAATTAAAACGTCTACGATTTTACAGAAAGATGGAGATGAAACTGATATCTGATCGCAGTTGTCGCAGTGTACACTAGAGGTGCGAAAGCCTCCTCAGAAGAATAAAAAAAACCTCAAATTTAACAGAAGAAGTATTCGATGAAGCCAAAATAGATACAATAAATGCCACTGATAACGAGCACGACTGTTTGAATTCAAATTAAATGCTTTCTCGGTTTTGATAGCAATCATTGCTTTTAGTGGGAATAAAATATGTTACAGAATATAGAAGTAGTTAATTGTCCAGTTTATTTACTCTTTCATAAGCCTTCTGAAAAAAATTGGCTTCTTAAGCCGGATTTTGAAACGAAAGCCACATTGCAGTAGTAGGATCAGCGTTTCAATCTCTTAGTCAACTGTACACACAAGACTAGCGAATACCTGCGCTTTCAAGCGATGACTCAATCATTTGTTGAGTAAAAATCACAGCACAGACGTATAACATAAGCTATTCAATCTAAGCTTGCATATTGATGATTTGGAAAGGCTAGACATAGTAAGAGGCGTCAAATTTTATTTAAACAGTCTACTTGAAAACAAAAGCAAAACAAAACAATCAAAAAGAAAACAACAAGCGCTTTGATGTGTTCTTCGTTTTGTCACTTACGGGAATAACCCCTGCTACTGTCTGAACTGAGAACCATTTTGTGCCGGAATTCATTATAAATATGTGTATACCATATTCATGTCGTAGAATGGATTTATTATACAAATTTAAAGAAAAAAGAAGACAAAAGTACTAAGTAGCTCATTGTATTGTAATCAATCTGAGCTTTACAGTATATTATTGGTTTATCAGTCACTCTTTTGCACCGACGTCTTTACTGAGCTAACGTTAATTGACGCCTCACGCTAATAAATGAGTTCAGTATAAGTTACAATTATTTACATTAGGTTAAAATATGCATTCTTAATATAATAACAGACTTAAGAGAAAGTGTGCAAATATATGAATATAGACCGAAACCAGGTTAAATTTATTTTTATTTAGAATTTTTAACTATTTCTTCTTGATTTCGAAACTCTCTGAACAATGCTAAGTTCTAACTTTTTATAAAGCGAGCAATATCAAGAGTAAATTTAAGTTAGAATATTTTGTTCAACATTCCTTTATTTATAACTATCAAAACAAAATTATAATACATTTATATACATAAATAACCCTATAACCGAATAACCTATAACCCTATAACCGAATAACCTATAACCCTATAACCGAATAACCTATAACCCTATAATCCTATAACCGAATAACCTATAACCCTATAACCGAATAACCTATAACCCTATAACCGAATAACCTATGACCCTATAACCGAATAACATATAACCCTATAACCTAATAACCTATAACCCTAGAACCGAATATTATGTTAGATATCATTAGTTTTAGCAAACGCAAAGTGTTTAAAATAAAACATCCTTTTATATTAAGACACCATGAGAAAGTACAATTGAACACCGGATTAGATTAAAACACCACAGGGGTGTACAATCCAATACACTGTACAATTAAATACCTTGTCAGATATAAACACCACAAGAGTGCACAGTAAAACACCTTGATATATTCAAACACCAATATTGTGTACAATCCAACACTTTTGTTAGATTAACACCCCATGAGAGTGAACAATCTGAAATCTTTTTAGTTTAAAACACTTCTACAATATAGTCCAACACGTTCTTAGATTTAAACACCACTCGAGTGTAAACTACAACGCCATGTTAGTTGAAAGCCATCCGAAAGACAACCTAATGGCGATACTGATATGATTTATATACAGAACACTGAATGAAGCATCGTTTGGTGATGTTTATTTATATACGTCTCATTTATCTGCTAAAACCTGAGAGACTTGTATTGTTTCTTAACATGGCTTTCCTTTCTCAAGTTTATTCATTCATTTTATAATTGTAACTCGAATTCAAAGATACCGGAATGCTTACACTACATTTGGAAGGTTTAACGCGAACTTTAGTTTACAGTGAAAATAAAAAGAACTTAAATTCAAATTACTACAGTAAATATCACAAATACTTAATACTGTCAAGGTTCAAAGAAAATAAATGCAGAACTAGGAACTAAATTAATAAATCAATAGGCTCGTCTTTCCTGATCGATACAAAGTTTCAGCACATATTGTATGTCCGTTTGTTACATTTTCTAACGAACATATGGAATACACAGAAACAGCCCGGTCTTGATTAAATAGCTGTCACCTTTCTGGACAATAAAACTACACAAATCCAAAAAATACCTTTATCAGCTCCAATAGAGTTTGCCTGGATAAAATGGCAGTAATCATCGAGGGCTTTATTCGAACAGGTTTTGATTAAAGCAATGTAAACTGCCATTCCTAGCGTGATTTCTAATAAGAAAGTGACGTGTTAAAACCGACGGCATATATTCGCCTTTGGTGTCTGGTCATTTCCACTATGTTCGATACCAAGACGAATTAACGGAAATTCTAATCTCACAAAATAGATGACTGACCGTCAGCAGCTTGAAGATTCCGAAGTGATAAATATATTTCAATTTCGTGCATCAGCAGTATCTGTAATTGGTGAGAATTTGCCAAGTTTTGGTCTGAACATTAACTCGATTCAATGCTTTAGCATGGCAGTCTGCAATAACAATAATTAAATCAAAGTACTGATAAGAAGTTGTGAGTTCGTTACGAAAACAAGACAAATAAAATAAAACAAGAAATAAACACCCACCCAAGCAGAAATCTTACCAAATAAATTAATTGTTTCCTAGAATTGTAGTAAAAAGTATTAAAACGTCACAACATGCCTGAGACATGTTTTATTATGTGCTTGCTGCGGGGTAATGGCCTGTAAGGATGTATTATACTGAGATATATACTGCGCTTCAATTATGCTGTATTCTTTGGTTTTATCCTTGCATAAAGCCAGTTTCTTAGATTCGACATTGTTTTCAAGATTATTGATTCAAGAAGATGTTCTATAAATTAAAGCATCCCTTAATATTCGCAGTATTGTTTTACGCATCAACAACGCAAGAATTAGAACTGTAGTCAAAACAAATGCTCTCCCTCCTAAAACACAATTTAAGAAACTGTTTCAAAAGCAACGTCAAGCACAAGAAGACCAAACAAACAACTTAAAGCTAAAACACTACAAAATGCATACAAAATAGAAAACCTTTATCACCAATAAAATCTCCAAAAAGTGATTAAATTATTTTGCATTCCCTCACTCCTTAAAAAAACCTGCATTTTCTCGGGTGGTCCGTTTTCAAATTCATATAATATCTTCAAGCGTTTCATGCCAAAATACTTCTGTCAAGCATGATGGAAATCGACACACTCCGGCTCATCATTCGGGATGAATCATGTATTTGTGTTTTTAATAATATGTATTGTCTATGCTGAGCTTTATAATACAAATAAGATGTAGCCAAGCAGCTTAGGATAAGACTTTACCACAATCAAAATAAAGATAAATAGGTACAAATGCCGTTCCCGGGTATTTAACCTAATCTTTCTTTTTCATTTATAAAGAAAATCGGACACTTCATTCCCGATAATTTTTCTTCAGTTAAGGTCACGGTTTCTAGCGAGAAAACTTCCATAACAATTCACACTAATACTGCTAGCTCAGTATATAGAGAAAACCTAGTCCCGATTTTCTTTCTTTGCGAATTTCGAAGTTTTTCATTCTGTAGGCATCAAAAACGGGGTCTGATTGGGAAGTTTCCATTGCGGAAATTAGATTGTAAACTAATGTTCCTAGCTGAATTTCTTGTTTGAAAGCCACGTGTTCATGTGGAACATTTTTATTGACACTGGGTGGTCTTGTGGTCCAAGGCATATGCCTTTACAGATCATGTACACATCTCACCTCTGTCCGTGTGAGAAATATGGATATGTCAGAAAGCAGCAACACGCGAGTCGGCGATTCTTCCCCAGGTCATCGTTTAACAAATATATTGGCCATGTGCCTATCATGTGCTGAAAAATTCGCTAAGTCCTATAAGACGAAACCAACCCTTAATCACTTGTAATTTTAGTATTTCAGTGTTTGATAAAGATCAGTGATTGATGAACCTTCATTGCAGATGATGCGACTCTAAGCCGCTATATGACTGCACAAACGTTATTCACACTTGCTTGGATTCTAAGCCGTTACAAGACCCCATTAGTCTTGATATCTTTAAAACTTTTGCCATCTCTTTGATCCAAAGTTGTATTGATTAATTGGATTTGTCATAGCCTAATGTAAAACTTTATGGGAAAGGAAAGCATTTTATTGCTGTTAAGACGAAAATTAAATGAAATTGATTGTGCTGACCGCAAAGATTTGTCTTTCGATCATAACAATGCATCTGCATAGTGTTTATTTTTGCTTGGCTGCTTAGAGACACTTGGAACACATTATTGACAATACAATGCCAAGGAAATGGGGGACAAGTGCCTTTCCCATGGATACACTGACGCAACCGGCTGATGTTGGAAACTGATGTTCTACAAATGAAGACGTCACTTCTCTATATGGCGTTCCCGAGGGTACAATCAAGATCAGTAATTTCGTCTTGAGTAAAAATGGCTTAAAATCCACAACTCCAGAATGTTAAGATTCCTGCGGCTTTTTCATCCTGTAATTAGTTATTAAACTAAAATTAAATGTTTAAATGAAATTAAAAACTCAATTACCTGCCGACACATCATTTGAAAATAGATACAATTTTCTGCAAATATTTTAATTAGGTATTTACGTGCTTTTTTATTCTTGACATTGTCATATCTTGCTGCATTCGGTCTGATTGATCACAATTCTCAATCTATGGAGAGAAAAAAATGTCAGTTTGTTTTAAAACTGTTTAAGATGTGATTATTCACAAAAAGAGAGAAACGAGTAATAAACTAAAGTTGTAATTAAGAACTACTTGCCATCAGGGGTATGTAACAAGCGGTTTTAAAAGTTTCTATCCCACCTTCACTGGTTGGACAAAGAGATATTATTTTCTGCAGATACAAGTTGCCCGCCACGTCCCAACACCCACTTTCTCGACACACATACACACATACATACACACGCACGCACACGCACACGCACACGCACAGATACATACATTAACACAAATAAAGACACATACACAGAAAAAGACACAGATATACACACACGTGCCAAATGACGGTCAGCAAAGTACCTGATGCAAATATTAAATCCTAATTTCTATTCTTTCTTTCATGACCGTGTTATCATTCAACAATCCAGTTTGCTAGGGAAACCTTACTAAAACACTACCTTCTTGGGTTCTGTTATGAATTTCAGGAATCAATATCGGCATATGGTAATGGTTCAGTAACTGTTACAGTTTCAGGTATTACACTAAATTGAGTAATTTAATTAATATTATTAAAACTAAATAGTTTATATCTATTCAACTCTGGAAGGAAGATAACGTAAACTTTATTTTTCTTCATTGATCGAAATTTTCCACTTTAATCTGTGCATCTAAAATATTCATGAAAGTATTCTATTCTGGACTTGTTCGTTGTCAGAGTCAAATTCTACGAAGGAATTCGTATATGTTTTCTTTATATCGAACTTAAATACTTTGTTAATAATGAATTGGTAGGTTTTCTTCTGTTTGCAGTCCATTAGTTAAGAGTTCCAAATACTTCGTTCTCGAATAAAGATAATTTATTTTGAAAATATCCAATACTGTATTGCTTGATCCATTGGTTAAAAACAATATCTTTTGGATGGAGGACATTGCTGATTGGTTTAAAACAATATCTTTTGGTAGGATGACATTGCTGATTGGTTTAAAAACAATATCTTTTGGTAGGATGACATTTCTGATTGGTTTAAAACAATATTTTTTGGTAGGATGACATTGCTGATTGGTTGAAAAACAATATCTTTTGGATGGATGACATTGCTACTTGGTTTAAAACAATATCTTTTGGATGGATGACATTGCTGATTGGTTTAAAACAATATCTTTTGGATGGATGACATTTCTGATTGGTTTAGCAACACTATCTTTTGGATGGATGACATTGCTGATTGGTTTAAAACAATATCTTTTGGTAGGATGACATTGCTGATTGGTTTAAAAACAATATCTTTTGGTAGGATGACATTGCTGATTGGTTTAAAACAATATCTTTTGGATGGATGACATTTCTGATTGGTTTAGCAACAATATATTTTGGTTATTGAATAGGAAAAGGTATGCTACAAAACTTAGCACTTAAAAATTAATCCGTGTGTGCAAATGTTTGAATGCCTTCTTCTCGTGCTCAGTCCTTGTCACTCATTAAATTAAGATTCTCTGTAGTTGGCAAAAGCAGAACCGTACATAACTTCCAGTTAAATACATTCTGTAGTTTTGGTATTTATTGTTAAAAGATTCAAAAATTCAGAGACTAGTGTATATTTAATCAACATAAAATTTAGTCTTCTTTAGGATATTTATTTACACTGGTATGTTTTCTCCTGTCTTTAACATTGTCTTAGGTGTGTATAGAAGAATTAGATTATCAAAATGTGGTCAGGAAAATATATGCTTCCATTATTTTAGAATTTCATGAAAATATCAATACGTTTTTTCTAGTTAAAACCGTTCAAATCGTATAAAGTTTATGACAGTTTATGGGATCATTATCTTCATAATACAATAAATTTGTTAAATTTGTTACTAGTTGAGTTCTCAAGGATTCCTCTAAGGATTAATCTAAATGAAAATGAAGTTTACATATATGCATGTAGAGGCAATATCCGTGGATTAATTTGAATACGAACATGTATTTCAATCAACAAGTTCCAATTTGGCTGGCTCTACGTGTGTCATCTTTCATCACAAATCATTTCTCTTCGCAGCAATTTCCCAGAAGGGGTTTTACATTGTATTACCTTAAGAAATATACACATCGGCAGAATTATTTGACTGTTGTTCAAAGAAATCGACACGGGAGCAAACACGGAAAAGGAATACTAATAATATGCAACTATTCAGGACCAAACGTTTCAGTGCCTTAATGAGAGCTCTTGGTCTTGCTGCCGGACTGAGAGCCCTTGGTATTGCTGCCGGACTGACAGCACTTAGTATAACTGCGGGACAGAGTCATTGGTCTTGTTTCCGGACTGAGAGCACTTGGTCTTGCTGCTAGACTGAGAGACCTTGGTATTACTGCCGGACTGAGAGCCATTGGTATTACTGCCCATCGGAGATCCCTTTGTATTACTGCCGGACTGAAAACACTTGGTCTTGCTGCCAGACTGAGAGCCCTTAGCATTACTGCCGGACTGACAGCACTTGGTATTACTGCCGGACTGACAACCCCAGGGTATTACTGCCAGACTGAGAGCCTTTGGTTTTGCTGTAGGACTGAGAGTTATTGGTATTACTGCCGGACTGAGAATCCTTGTTATTACTGCTGCACTGAGAGCACATGTTGTTACTGCCGGAATGACAGCCCTTGGTCCTGCTGCCGGAATGATAGCCCTTGGTCTTGCTGTCGGAATGATATCACTTGGTCTTGCTGCCGGAATGATAGCACTTGGTCTTGCTGCCGGAATGATAGCACTTGGCTTTGCTGCAGGAAGGACAGTCATTGGTCTCTTAGGTAGAATGTCAGTCATTGGTCTTATTGCCCTTTTAACAAGATTAGTAAACTATTTTTTAAAATTTATATGCATGATAAAAAAATATTAGAAGTGTCAGATAGACTAAACTCTACCCTCAATTATTGTCAACGGTCAAGCAAACAATACAAACGAAGTATACAGACTGTACACATATTATACATAAATCTGTTTGAATTGACTTCCCCCTCCCCCCATAAAATCGCTGCGAGCTATCATTAACATCCATTCTGCTTTTAATATAGTTTGTAATCTGAGAGTTTGATGGCTGACATATCAAATGTTGCGGAACTGTCCGGTCGCTTATTGGTTAGGCTCGGATGCGGGAGGTCGCGGGTTCAAACCCCGACCGAGACATAATTTTTTTATATATAAAAATGGTATTAATAGCTGCGTCTCTATATGCACAGCATTCTGTGGCATGATGCCCCAGTGCTAGACATCACTATCAACTGCAATACTGCAGACGTCGTTGCGATTTGACTGAAAAAAGTTGTTTTGTTTGTTTGATTAGGATTTTTAACGTAGCTTTAACAATTTTTCAGTTATATCGCTACGATGTCTGCAGTGAGGTAGTTTATAGTGATGTCTAGCACTGAGACATCATGCCGCAGACATGAAGCATGATGTCTCACCCAGTCACTTTATCCTGACACCAGGCCGACCAGTCCTAACACTAACCTCTTTATGCTGAGCGTCAAGCGAGGCAGCTGTTAGTACCATTTTTGTAAGTCTTTGGTATGACTCGGCCGGGGATCGAACCACGACCTCCCGCTTCCGGGCCGGACGCTCTAACCACTAGGCCACCGGAGCGGTTAAAAAAAAAAAAAGTTGTTAAAGCTATGCTAAAAATCCATACACACACACACACACACACGCGCGCGCGGGCGCGCACAAACACATAAAGACGTCGGGATAAAAGATGTTGAAGTGTTTCAAATGTCCAGATTAGAGTATGCAAGATGAGATGACATATTTTAATGCAAAGTAAATATGTTTGTATGGAATTTAAAAAAAATAAAAATGTAGGGATACATAACTATTTCAATTTCCTTTGTGTCTACGTTGCTTATCGTGGTTATTAAATTTACAATTATTTACAACCTGTTCAGATATTGAAAGTGTGCAGTTACATTTGAAATATAGAAATTAGTTTTGCGATCGCGGACTGTAATAAAGTCTCAATTTCACACAAGGGGACTAATAAAGACAAAGATTAAAAATTTTGTTTTATTAAAAGCGCTTGATATATGCGAACTAGCTGATAATAATAAAACCCATGGTCAAAGTAGGACGCAATCGCAACATGCAAGGTCATGCGAGATTGTTTTCATGAGGATAACCACTAAATATTAAACTGCTTCATTTAATGCGGATAACTGTGACTTATATTTCAAGCTTAAGTGGATTCTTTAGTTTTCTGCATTTATTTCATTATTTTAATCACTACAGCCTTTGATTAAACTTATCCATTGTAATATTATAATAAATCAATATTCCAATATTGACGGAGGTGGCCCTAGAATAACTGCTAGCAACTGGCGCATTAGGCGAAATATACAATAGGCGCCCTCCACCCCATAATTTCTTCTCAAATTTGGCGTATTTGGCGGGGTCGTCCTGAATATTAATGTTAACTTATAAGTGTATTCTTTCCTACCCATAAGTGGCTGATACGTCATTATTGTTCCGGTAACGAAGTTCATTACTTTAGTTGTGTTCAGTTATAATTTGAGAGGAAACATTTATTTTAATTATTCATTGACATTATAATGTGCTAAAAAATGTTTGGTCTAAAATATCACTTTTGGGATTATTCTGAATTCATTTAAGGACAGTTCTGACAAATAGTAATGTAATACGTCAATACCGTTGGCATATCGAATTATTCAAAGTTAGCGGTACATCAGCACATTCAATACCGTTGGCATATCGAATTATTCAAAGTTAGCGGTACATCAGCACATTCAATACCGTTGGCATATCGAATTATTCAAAGTTAGCGGTACATCAGCACATTCAATACTCTCGGAATTGTTTCTGAGCACTCCATTCTTTAGTACTTGTGATACAACTTTTAGGATTATTTGTTATTCAATTCACAATACTGTAAGTTACTCCTAAAGTTTAATTAGATAAAATAAATTAGAGAATTACCATATTTGTTGAATTTTACAAAATTTGATGGTTTTGTTATTTATGTTCCTTAGTTTTAGACCATACAGTCGTGACACTGGGGAGTAATAATGTCTCAATTCTGGGACTTTTGCTAGTAATTATTTTTCTTGAACAGTACAGACCTTTCGTAAAGAACAATTTGTTCCTTCATCCACATTTGCATTAAATTCTTCCGGTCTAACATTGAATTTAACATTATGCAAAATAGATTAATTTTATATGCAAAATTTTGGATTTCAATGCGCTGTTTTTGTATTATTTTGTTTGTAATTGGCACTGGGTACACGTATAAATAAGTAAAAGAGAAGAATGTCTGATTACTTTCCTGTCATGTTGATACATGCTAAGCATTTTATTTAGTTGGTAGTGCTATTGTATAATTGTGCTATTTGGTTCTGAACCGTTTCTCTGAAGACATTATTTTTCACTCAGAAATAGATTTTGAAAATCTTTGAAAAAAATCACATTACTCAGTGAGATGAATTAAGAATCGGTTCCAAATGTGTACTTTTATGTATGGATGTATTTAGCCAGTCGTGTAAAATATTAATTACAGTTTCATGCAATCACATATTTGTTATTTGTTTTTAGTAGTTATTGCTAACAAAACATGTTATATGCGTGAGCACTGTTGACCTCTCCTGTGTGGACACGTGTTCCTGATGGTGTTATGCTTTTGTATATGAAACACGTGCAGATATTATTCACTAGGCATAATGCGGAACATGTCAATGGCATGTATGGTATCCTATCAACGCATGATTTATAGCTAGTATATTATGACAAATATAGGACAGCTACCATTTCTAAAATCGTTGTACTGCATTAATTGCCTTAATAAATGCTTTTGTTCTTACCAGACATCGATTTAGCTTTAATCTAGATAAATGTCTGGGCTGCTAACAGTAAAGTCCATCACGTTGCAATGATGAGAATAGAGACAGCTATAATAACAAACGAAACGTTTATGAAATCCGCCGAGATCATTGAAAACGGTTCCATATCGCGTCGCTAGATCTTCCAGCACTTCAAGCAAACGTGATTTTGATACAGTGCTTTATTAAAAACTGTGTAATATATGCATATCTACGTTTTGGATGTTTTCCACTACTTAACTTTGTAGGCGTGAAGTCTTTACATGAAGAAATCCAAATTATTTGTTTAGATTGGATGTAAGAATATATACAAGACAATGAAATGGCAATAGTATGATGTAATGTATGGTTTGGAAAAACTTCACGTATTGAAGACTCCATTATGTACATGTGAAATAGTACACAATATTACCAAATTATGTATTTAAAATATTTGGTGTAACATTGACCTATCGAACTGAATATCGTGTATGGCTTACTTGTGTATATGTTTGACAAGGATGAACTATGCCGATGCAGTTCTTGTCCCATTAAGTTTGTTCCAAAATATACTAGAAAAGAATAAGCTCCCCTTGTTGTAATTTGTTTTTATTTAAAGCTATGCATCGTCTTGTCAGCTTTTGTTGCACCTCATTCAGGGATGTGTATGCTGCACGAAAAGGGTGACGAAAATGGTGACGAAAGATAAACATAGCGTCTGATACGCCCCATCTCACGCTACACCGGATATCGTTTGAATTTTTTTAATATGAAGCTCGGAAGATAAAGAAGTTCTTTTAATCATGTTGGTATTGATAAAATCGAATCTTGTTGGAAAGGTTCTATTATAATTATTTTACAGAGAATTAGTTTTAGTGTCATTTTCTATATGCTTAATGGTAGAATAGAAATCCTTGCCAGCTTTTATTAACTTGGAGTCGGTCTCGTCTAGTCTATAATCTAGACGGTTTTTTCCGTAAAAATTAGGGAAATACAAACAGTGACTAAGTTAACACTTTGATTGCTTATCTTTGTTCAAATTCATTAACACGGGATGCTAAATCATTCGCGTATTGTAATGTTTAACTTACCATCCGTGTCAATAGAGATTATGGAGATAATATTGTGACTATAAATTACAAACAACCACTATATTGCCGTTATATACAATAAATTTGAATTCTTTGCAATGTCGAATAATACAATGAAAATAAAGGAAACGTTTTCTTATTCTGACATGACAGAACCTACAATGTAGTCAACAGATTGGCAACATCAATGTTTCATCATCAGCTTCTGATTAAGAAACACCATCAATGATCATCATTAACACCAAAACATAATCAACAATTAAACATTCTACATGACTTGACTACAATTAAGAAACTTGAAACAGTTTTAAAAATACACAAATACAAAATAAACACTACTATATACAATAAATGAAATATGTCATTACACCAGCCGGTAACCTTTAACCTAGAAGATATTGCAGTTGCAGCTCATCTTCTGCGTTAAATAAGATAACATGTAGGCAATATCTAAGGCTACCAGTCAGGACCTTCCAGCAAAAGTTCATCAAACTCAGCATCTTATGACATGCTATCAAGTCCGTATAGACATCAAGTCCGTATAGACATTAAGACAGTATAGACATCAAGTCCGTATAGAAATTTAGTCCGTATAGACATTCACATATCGAAATATGGATATGGGTTGTATAATTACACCAGGAACACAAATCACTTGATATTTAATTTTACTTGCTTGTCGTTTCATTTTTAATATTTATTTGTTTGGAGAGAGTAGTTTTAATTTAGACTTCAAGATGAATGGATAAAAATGATTTAGAGAAACATAGAACATACCATTATTATCCTGATGAGCATTCCATTAATGGATGTTGACTGTTTCAGTGATGAACGTTAATTCGAATTTCACCTTTACAAGGGCGAGTGATCTCCATTACAGATCATTAACATCTCACCTCTGTCCGCGAAGGTTCAAGTCTTGACATGGCCAACGTAGATACATGTGAGAAAGCTTTTCGGCCGCTTCCTCTGGAACGCTGGATCTTCCCAGGGTTTTCTTGGGATCGTTCTTTCAAACTGCAGAAGCAGGAGAGAGAGACAAATTCAGTTACAATCGGAGAAAGCTTAGAGCAAATCCAAAGAGAGAGGGAAGAAACGGAAAATCAATTTAGAATAAGAGAATTAGAGCTGGCAAGTGAAAAGCACGTCCCTACTGAACATAAAAATTAAAGTTTTGATAGTACTAATAGTTTTAGGTTTGTGCTCCTTTTTAGATAAAAAGAAGTAGCCAGTTACGAGTATTTCTTAACTAATGAAGCTGCTTTCGTAATCATGCCTTCCACTCAGCAGTCTTCATGAAAGAAAGTATTTCAGCCTAATAAGAGTCCTTCTAAATTACAATTTGGCACAACTTTTATAAATCAAGTTTCTGATAAGATATATCAGAAATACTTATCTCTTCCTTCGTGTACCGATTGCAAAAAAAGGACACGTTATTTGTTATTGCTACAAATTGAAAAATATGAAACAAAATCAAGACAGACCTACATCAAAGGAATACATTTGTTGGGTCTAAAAGACCTCATTCTGATTGTATTATGGAGAATTATGAACCATTCATGTTTAGCGTTCTATATCACTCATAGGTAATTCAGCCAATCCCATCCATATTAACATTTTAAGGGACACTGGATCTTCTCAGACTTTTATTGCTAGGTACTTTGCCTTTCTCTGAGATGTCTTCTTCTAATAAGAGTGATGGTATGCAGAGAGTATAGTGCGGCTTTGATAATGCTCTTCTCCATTATGTCAATTTGTCATCAGGCTTAATCTCAGGACCAGTGACAGTCGGAATAGTTTCTTCTGTACCCGATTAAGGCAATCATGTATTGCTAGGCAATGACCTAGCTGGAGTTAAGGTTGTCGTTAATCCACTTGTAACTGACAAGATTTGTTTGGATCAGAATGTCCATCCTATTGAAAGCGAATTCTCTGATTTATACCCAACGTATGTTGTTACTAGAGCAATAACACAGAAAACTCTGTCGAATAGTGATTAGGAAAGTATTCCCTTAGCTGACACATGTGTTGGTTAGGCGTTTGATGAAGTCACCACTTTCACTCCTTGTTTGGATCAATCAAAAGGTATTGATCACATTCTTTTTATTCTAATCAGGGTGACAAAAGAAAATCACTTGTCATCAAACAGAAATAATATTCCGAAATATCATGTTTATGTCAAAGCACCATTAAGGAAACTGAAGCCTTTTACGTACATGTCTTTCATTTCATTAAAAATGGGATTCTTATTAGAAAAGTGAGACATCCTGATGTACCTGCTGGTGACTGGACGTTCTTAGTCTGGCCCATCAAAATCCTTTGGGTTTTCATTTAGGGATTATTAAGACTTATCAAGATCTTGAATCACTTCTATTGGTCAAAAATTAAAAGTGATGTTAGTAAATACTGCAGATCTTGTCATACTTGTAAAATGATAGGAAAACCAAATCAGGAGAAAATTAAAGCTCATCTGCAACCTATTCCTGTATCTGACGAACCAATTAGTAGAGTAATGGTAGATTGTTTTGGTCCCTTACCTAAGACCACGTCAAGTAACCATTACTTACTGGCCATAACGTGTGCATAAACAAGATTCCCACATGCAATTCCAAGGAGGAATATTAAAACTAAAAAAAAATAGTAAAAGCTTTGATTAAGTTTGTTTACACCTCAATTTGGCCTTCCGAAATCTGTCCAATTTGTTCAAGGGTCAAAGTTTATGTCTAGGATGTTACAGTAAGTTATGTACGAATTACGCCTCCAAGAATTCAAATATTCTGCCTATCACCACGAGAGCCACGGTGATTCAGAAAGATTTCATTACACGTTGCAAAATATGATTCGGTCATATTGTTCCGATAACGGCAAAGATTTGGATGAAGGCATTCATTTACTTTCATTTGCTGTTAGAGAATCAGTTCAAGATTCTTTAGGATTCACTCCCTTTGAACTAGTTTTTGGACATATTGTGTGTGGAAAACGGAAGTTGTTAAAAGATAAACTTCTTTCTAATGCAGATCCTGAAATAAATCTTCTCGATTATGTTTCCAATTTTAAGCAAACGTTGCCAACGTCTAGAGGGGTTGCAAGAACTAATTTGCACTCTACTCAGTCAAAAATAAAATTAAGTTATGATAAAATACCAATTAAAGGAGTTTTCAGAATTGTGAGTTTTGGCTCCCTTGTCCATACCATTAAATCCTCTTCAGGCGAAGTAGCATGGTCCTTACACAGTTGAAAAGAACGTAAATGATCTAAATTATATCACAAATACTCCTGGGAGGCGAAAACAAACTAATGTCAAGGAACAAATGTATACCACTTCCAACTACCTTCACTCCAGTAGACCTGTTTGCAAATATTCACACACACACACACACACACACACACACACACACACACACACACACACACATACATACATACATACATACATACATACATACATACATACATACATACATACATACATACATACATACATACATACAAACATATAAACACATATATCTATCTATCTATCTATCTATCTATCTATCTATCTATCTATCTATCTATCTATCTATCTATCTATCTATCTATCTATCTATCTATCTATCTATCTATCTGTCTGTATATGGTATGGTATGGTATGGTATGGTAATTGAAAAAAGTCATCAAACAATAAAAAACAAAATAATAATGCGTGGATAATATTTGATATATATGATAAGAAATACTTTATCTTTGTACTAGTAATGAAGGGGGAAGCAGGAAAGGATCTTTTGATAAAGAAGTTTGTTATTTAGGTATAAAAACAATGCATGCAAAATATTATATATGCCGTGATTTGTACTCGGTAGTTTTCATCTTAATACCACTTGACTCTATATTTTCTACTTCAATCTGGCGTAAATACAACAAGTATTAGCTTTCATAAGCTTGGACAAATTTCAGTGGTCTATATATTTCACGAACTGAAGCACTGAGAATTCCCACCATTTTGTTCTTCATATTAATATTTTCGGACACATTCTCAGCTGTCTGGCTAAAAAAAACGTAGAAATTACAATAAAAAATAAATAAAACATGTGCATCAGAATTTGCCAGGTTCAGCTTCCTTTATATTAAAGTCTAGTATTATTATTATTATTATTATTATTATTATTATTATTATTGTTATTATTATTATTATTATTATTATTATTATTATTATTATTATGATTATTATTATTATTATGTTTGTAGCATTGGCATTGTCATTATTATTCTTCTTCTTATTATCTATTTGACGCGAAGATAGCTTGCATACTTAACTATGGAGCTGAGGTTTGTATTATTTAAGATAACAATTATATTGGGAAGGATCGTTTGTCATTTTGGTCATTTTGAAAATATATCCTTGGCACATCTAAGTCACCCCCAAATACATTCATATACATGTGTAGTAGTAGTAGTAGTAGTAGTAGTAGTAGTAGTAGTAGTATTTTGTTACGCACTATAACATCTTTTTGTACCGCATGATGTATGGATATGCATCAAACTTCAGTGCAGATATTCTGTTCAGTAGGAGGTAAGCAGGTACTATTCTAATTCCTTTGAAGGCAAGATATTTTCACACATTTTGTTTAGTAACACCCAGGTGTTTCATAAGCAACCGACGAATTGTTGGGGGTGAGGGATGTTTCAAAGTGGAGCCTACTGGAGTGCAACACGAATCGCTGAAAAAGGAAATATAAAGACTGTTGTTGTGACTTTACATGAACTAAATTGCAAGTTGAGAAAATTTTACGAATTTCTTTTTCCGTTATTTCTTAAATGTACGACAATAAGTCGTCAAAGTCATTTGTAAAAGTCAAACTTCTGGCAGCGATGCTATTAAATTGTCACCTCAAATCTGTTAGCAGAAACGTGTCAGTTTGATTAGAATGGTATGGTGTGCACATACCTATTAACAGCCCTTATCTGGTTTTCACACAATGGTGCTGAATGTTAACACGTTTCATATCATAAGAATCTATTTATAGCTATACACAATACATGTGCGTAAAACGGTATATCCATAAAAACGTCAAAAAAGAAAGTTTTTTTCTCTCCAAAAATCATTACATGACTAATTGATTACGTTTATAATATTGTTTTTTGTTTGTGCTATGAAACCAAGTGTATATATTACCTCTTTTAATAGCTGCATCAACGCTGTTGATGTTATTCCATCAATGAGAGTTTATATGGTCGAAATGAAACAAGGACCTTTTAGTATTTGTTATTCATTAATAAAGTTTTATTAAACTGGCCACCTTAAAGCTAAGTGTTTTCATAGAAAATTATCAAGACAATTTCTGTTATAGAGCATACAAATTATGTCCTACTATATCAATTGTGCACAAATGATCCAAAAATCAGCTTAGTTTAGAGTGACTCTAGGCTAAAAGTTCCAGTCATTTCGTCGTGTAATGTAAGCAAATAGTGTATCGAATAACGTGAGTACAAAATGTTAAAAAGACAGTAGATTGTTGTATTTATTTGAATGAATCATTCTTTAGTACCCATTCTAGGTCCTCTTTGAACACTCGTACAGAAAGAATTTCATCAAGTGTTTTTTTTAAAAAAAAGTGTAAATAATTGATTTTTTTTATTGATTTTATGAATTTTTTTTAGGTTTTACAAACAGGGTTAGTTCTATTGAAAATTAGTGTTCCAACTCAGTAAGGATAACCGGTTTTGTTTATTAAAAAAATGATTACTTCAGATATTTGCTAAACATTCAGAACGAAAAAAGTAGTCCCTTTGTGAATGCTGACTTTAAATAAAAGAGATAATGTACACAAAGCAAATTTATATTACCAAGAACACCTGATGCTAGAAAATAAAATTGTCGAAAATAGATTTTGTGTGCTAAATAACTCAATAAAACTCATCTGTAGTGCATGACAGAAATAGTTTCCTGATTACTGTATCAATTATAGTTTCCTGATTACTGTGTCATTTATAGTTTCTTGATTACTGTGTCAATTGCGGACAAATAAATTGACAACCAGGTCGTCAAATGTTAAGACAAATGATGAAATGTACATCGTTATGATAGTATTGACATTGTTCATGTCGATTTCGATGAAGTCATGGCACATTGACGACTGCAATCAAGAGTTGCAACTATCAAATCAATCGTCTTTTGACAAATTGCATTATTATCTTTAGTTTTGGTGGTAACACTGGACATATTTGACCTAAGTTACAACAGTCGACAGTTCGCCATTTATAGACTCGACATGATGACTTTGTTTCTAAGTGTTGATATAACAATCAGGCGGAGTTAATTTTAGCGATCAGGGTTGATGTTGTCCCAGAACAGTCCAAGCTGTTATGACAACTTTAACATTTTAATAAATGCTTTTTCGATGAAAGAGCGATAACATAGAGCACTTATTGTTATACGAGTATTAATTTATTTGCTAATAAATATTCCTTGCAACCTTTTTCTTGTCATAATGATTTCGTGATTCTGATTTTATGGAATGGTTCAACTAGTTTATTCATACATATCTTACTCTTAAAATGAATAACAAGTGCACAGCGATAATCGTGTATTGTGTAGTATAATACAGGAATCGATGCCGACATTATAAAATGTGCGATAAGAATGAATGCTTTGACGGGACAGTCGCTCTCAGAAAGCACATAGCAATGTATTAATTGATAAAATACAATCGATGTATTTACATGGGTTAATTCAGAAAATTTAAATTGGAGCGATAGTCAGTAGGCTTGTTCAGCCTTAGATTTGATCATCTATTTACAAACTATTACAGCGTCAATGGACTTTTAAAGATTTACTCTTTTCTGAAATATGCCAGGAGAAAATGTATGTTGCCAGACTGGCACTATCAATCTACTTATATTTTCCCATTTAGGAAATATTTATACAATATGCTATTTAATCTTGTTTTTTCTCCATATTTGGGCATGTTTCATTTCTGTTTTCCTTTTTGATCTCCTTCTCTGAGCATAAAACGAATTCCAATCAACAAAACTTTAGCGTCAAGTATCAATATCAAAATAAAAGTTTTAACACATGACTCGTGCAATCAGTGAATGTACCTATGATAACCTTTAATTAAAAATACCTAACATTGAGGCCTGTCAGATACGACCATTCTCTCTGTAAAGTGTATTCAATAGCATCAGTCCAACAATGTTCACTGTATCAATGTGTGTTTTCGTATGAAAATTATAATTATTTTGACAAAGTATATAATTTACTGTTTTATATATATATATATATATATATATATATATATATATATATATATATATATATATATATATATATATATATATATATATATATATATATATGTGTGTGTGTGTGTGTGTGTGTGTGTGTGTGTGTGTGTGTATTGCACAGTTTCTTCCATTCACATTAAGTGTCGTCACATACAGGTATACAGGTAATATGTGGTCTTTTACCAATTTGTTTTATGCAAACTGATTTCTACAACACGAAAAAAGTTACGGGTTCTCTTTCAGTTTTGTTCAATATTAGAGCCGACAGTTTCCATCCAGATGTATTATAATTGAATTTGAGTTGGTCTTCTCAACATTAAATTAATTAAAAAGAAAACATGTTATTTTAAAATGTTTACAACTTAAATGGGGAACTGGACATTGTGAAGTTATGTGTGAAATCAAAAGACAGATTTTAATGTTAACCTTTTCATGTTGACCAATTTTGTGAGGGAACGAAATACTGATATGTTTATTCGTAATCATATAATCTGAACTATATGTGCTATCTTTCAAGGGTATGGATGTGGTAAAATGGGTAGAAAATAGTTTGTGTAACCATTCTTTCGTCAGGTTTGATTACTTTGAGTTGTTTCCAAGAATGGTCTTCGTGTGCATCAAATTGTTTTCACCCAAAAAGTTAATTTCTGCAAAAGTAGACCACCTTATTCTCTTACGATCCGCAATTATGAATATCAGTACTGTAACTAGAATGATAATATTCTTGTGACTTGACTATTTAAATCGAAATCTTGTACGAAAAGAAAGAACAGTTCCGGTGGCTGTTGATGTTGATTGTAAGCATTCGTTCATGCAGAAATACGTCACCCCCTCACGATTATTCAAAAGACGATAAAAACATTGACGTTATAAAGTTGATGAGACATATTTGAAAAGTTACTATAAAGGGGGTCAATGATAATCATGTTCGGATAAAGCAAATATACGTTAAAAAATATCCACTTCCTTATATGAAAGTGAACATAAAAGAGCCAGATAAAAAAGGCATATGTAAAAAATAAAAATACAAAATGGTATATTTTCAAAAACAAACATTGTTGTCGCTGAGTTCAGAAGCCAATCTATTAGACTTTATTTCCTTGAATAGACATTTGGTCTTTAAACATTTCTTCATCAACAAAATATAAAAGTTTAGACTAACATCATCTCGATCGACATTCATGACAACAGTACTGACCCAACTAAAGTATACGAGACCTTCATTGAATACCTCATTACCATTGCAAAAAATCGACATTGATGAACACAGCACTGGCCGAACTAAAGTCTACGAAACCTTCATTGAATACCTCGTTACCATTGCAAACGCCAATGGATCTAATGAACTCATAGATAACTGTACTGTTCACCGTAGTATACAATGCATTTATGTCAACCAACCACTTAAAAATACAAAACTCTTAAATCGATACTTGTAGTGCCAGAACAAATCTTCAATAGGATGAAAGGCTCTAATACAAGGACTTCTACAGATTTATTTGATAGCTTCCTTCGATAGCATCTCATACTAGATTTATTGCAATCACTGAGGATATATTCACATTTTGAGGAACGATATGCCTACCACCACCATCTGGGTCATTATTATCTTTGAGGATAATATTTGTGGTTGTGTTATTTTTTTCCTTTCGTTTGTGATTTTTTTTTTAAACCATCATCGATGGTATTATTGAGAGATTTTCTTAACGCTGGGACGTTATATCCGGGTAATTTAAAATCCGGGATATCTTCAACGCGTATATTATATGTTGTCGCAAATTATATTCTTGTTTGGGGATGATTATCAATTAATATTTGTTGAATAATTAGTAAATTGAATTTATCCATATCGTCAATAATTTTGTTACATACCTCCATGTACTCGATGGCTTTATCTCGATCGGGCGGAATTGTACTAATTGATTTTACGATTCGATTTTTAATTTCTTCAAAATCATTATTCATTAATATGAACTGTTCGTCAACATTTTTAATATTTACTATATGATGTAAACCAGCTGTTATTAATTAAAAATTTAAAATTATCATCTAGTGGTAACCGATATGATAAACGATAACTTCAGAATCATGATAATCCCTCGTGGAAATATAACCAGATTTTTTAGGTTCGGGTATATTAACATTTTCTTGTCGGGGTGGTACTTCAGGCCATCCTAGCACGGTTCTTATAGAACTCTGACAGATATCTACGGCATATCCGGGTGAGTTTATCTCAATGGCGGATGATAGTGTTGGTTCATGAACTGTTATAGTGATGTTTGATTCTTTTCCAGTAATGGTTTTTATTCTACGCTGTAATTCGTTATTGATCGGTTCGATTTGGTAGAACCCAGATGGTAACGAAACAACATTCCAGTCTGGAGTTCCGTCTTGTTTATTTTTACCTGCAAACACCAGGGAATTATTCGGTTGTTGACCACCATATGATTTGAATCTAATATTTGGCCAACTATGGTATACTCGTAATTTTGCTAGTGCTATTTTTTCACTGGAATCGCAGTAGGGAAATTCACACTGAATGCAGGATTCGTTGAGGTTATTGAGATCATGGTGGTTTTCACCGGTGTGGTATTTTCCGCTATTCGTTGAGGTAGTTCCTGCGATGTTGCCATTGTTATTATATTCGTGTTGTTTTTCTAATTTTGACATCGCGGAATTATAAACACGTACCATCGCTGAAAACTCACTATCTGATATTAATGTATCATCGAGGGAGGACGATATCATCGAGGATAATTGAGAGTACGCGGTTGACACAACATGGAACTTAACTACGTAATCCTGCAGTTTACGCTGGCTACATGATGATATTTTTTTTGTTATTATTGAAATTATTCCAGAGATTGTTGTCGCCGCTGATATACAAATTGGAACAGCTATCGGAGCAACCATTGTCACCGAGGTGAGTATAATACCAGCTCCGGTGATTACACCTGATACTGAGTACACGTAACATCAACTGCGGTAATTCTTCGTTGATTTTTTTTTTATTTTTGTTTGGTACTCCTCAGTGAGTGTTTTGAGTTTAGTTTGAAATTCTCTGTCTTGATCATAGCGATACTGCTGTGACGTTGCCAATGATGACATTTTATTTATTACAACAAATTTCAAATTGCTAGCAATAAAAACGCTGACGTTTTCAATTAAGCTGTTTACTTAAATCCGCTACGAATTCCACATACCATGTTACTGAAACCCTAGCCAAATTACTATCAGTGGATATTATTGTGAATTGTTTAATTGTTTTCTTGTCTATGATCGTTGAAATCATATTGTTGACCCCAGATGAACTCGTTGATGAAATATTAAATTGTGTCGGCGACACTAGTGTTAATCGATAAATACCTTTGTCGGTCGCGGTGATATTTAATATGTTATTTTGTGGTGTCCACGTAAATGATTCGTGTTGAATCGTGTATACTACGTTGTTGGTTTTCTCATGAGGAATTTTTATATTTTCAAGTTTTTCTATCATTCTCGGTAGATCATCCTTGATGGCATCGTTGGTCTCTATAATATCTTTGATCGACTTTCTTATTTCCGCGATTGCTTCTGAAAATGATCTCTCTTCGCGAATAACTCCTAATCGCTGATTAATCCTGTTATTTCATCGAGTTTTGTGATAATATCAGCAAGATCTATTTAAACATCATCGGGTTTCGAATTTTTTTTACCAAAAATTTATCAATGGCGTCATCGGTCCTGTTAAAGATTTTACGTAACTTAGCAAATTGAGAAACATTAGTATCATAATCTGATCGAAATTTTATCAAATTATCAATGGTTGCTTTTATTTCCGTGAGTTGTGGTGTGGTAACCGGTGGATTTCCAAAGAAATCGTTTAAGGGGGCCTGAAAAGCGTTAATAGCTTTTGTAACGCCGTAAACGCATTTATATGAACGTTATATTCGTCACGTAGTTTTCTTTAATAATTCTATCGCTGATGAATAATTATCACCGAGCGTTGTTAATCTATCAGAGAGCGTCGAAACAAGTGCACCTGGTTTGAGTTTACCCTCCTTGGAAAACAACGCGATAGTATCTTCTACTGCGTCGCGTCATTTAACTAAAATATCATCCAGGGAAACATTACTCGTTTTCAATTTACCCTGACGAACTTGAAATACAACTATTTCATTTGCATCAACACTTGCGAGCCAGATGAAAAAGGCATATGTACTTACATCACCAGCTGCAGATATTTTCGTGGTAGTTTCTTTCAAGCTTGAGAGGAATATTCCCCAAATATCAATCATGTTATTTTATATAATTTATCTCTAAAAGCGATTACTTGTGTGTTCATGTACGGTTTTATGGGGTGGTTTTCCCGATGATGAAATAGCGTCGAGGACATTTAATATTTCTATGCCGTATATTGGTGGGTCATTCATTTCCTGTGTTGGTAGCGTGGAATACCATAAAGGAATTTTTAAGTGGTTGATATAACGCATAAATTCTTTAGGCGGTGATAATCCATATGAATCGAAATAAATAATTGGTCCGGTGTTGTTATCGAGATTAATGATACCGGTTTCAGTGTTGTTTGGTTGTTGTGGTAATTGATCTCTCATAAAAAACACCTCTAAAATTTTGTAGCTAGTTTTTTTATGAGCATCGATTAAATCAAAATTTGACATCGGAGACAATGTCTGTGACATTGTTGTTAGTAAACTGTTCCTAGTCTCAGGCATTTTCCGCTGTACCACGAATACGGAGTTCCCGGTAGTCTTAAACCCTTTTGTATCCCCGTCCTTTTTTTGGTTCATATGATTGGGCAATACTATGTACTGCTTTTGCACCAAGAGTTACAGCAGCTCCAAACGCAGCAGCTTTACCAGCTGCAATTAATGCTGGAATCTCAGCGAGAAGTGGGAATACACAGCCTGATTTTACCATGTGTTTTATCGCGGCTGCAGAGAGAGTGACTTGAACACCTCTTTTTATCCTTGATAGCATCATTGAAGTGTTTTATTTGACGATTTGTCAATGATAGTTTATTTTGACCGCCAGACATCTGATTGTGTTTCAGTGATATCGTGGTTCCACATTTTTAGCTGATTCCGATTGCAATTTTTTTAACTTGACCGGGAGTTAACGTAACACAAACATGACTATATGACATTTTATTTAATAACAGATTGCTCTAATTGTTACATATTTGAAAATATTACATATTTTCCACTGGCGCATCAACTACTCTCATTCGTCCACCAACTCATTCGAGTAGCATTGATTTGTCACTGAGAATGACAGCAATTGCTCTATAATCAGGGAAAAGTGAATTTGGAGCAACCGGAAGAGATACACGAGCTCGGAAATGTAAGTCAACGACGGATTGTCTGGTTAAGTCAAAATGTCCCAACGAAAAGTAGTAGATGGGATATAGTTTTCTAAAATCGAACTGTGATATTTGCAGACCAGTATCTATATTATTATCACGTCCCATAAATGTCAACAAACGATGATACGCGCGTGCTATTTAGTTTTTGATCGTAATTAAGTAAAATAACCTTGGATGGTTCCTGTTGACCGTTTATCCTCAGCGAGACTTCAGAAACACAGAGTTGATCAAATATCATATGACTGCGTTCCTGAAGACCCACTAGCGTCTTATCCTGTAACGCAACAAATATATGACGCGGCGCAGCAACATCCTGTTTTGATGCCAGGTGCCAAGTAAATACGCCGTCAACAGAAGAATTCATAGTATCAGTTGTTGTTGTTAGCCATGATAGCTATGATTTACCGCCTGTATCCATAAATGATAGTAATTTTTCCTCTGCGGTGATTGATGGAGTCATATCTGGCATCCAGAGTGATAGTGTTTTTATATTTACTTTTTACAGCGCCAGCATCAATATCACGCCAGATTGCATCATTATCATCACCTTTTCTCACCAGTACTACTGTATGTTTCGCTCCATAGATAACTTTTCTAACATTTCTGCAAAATTCCAAAATATGATGCAGTGGAATCGCGCATGGAAATAATCTACGCGGTCTTTTCAACATTGCTACGCGTGTTGCAAACCCTAGGTTGTAATCAGGATAGGTATTTATAATCATATTCTTGACATCAACATCACCAGCACCAGCATTATGTTTTGGTTGGCTTATTTCATACTGAACGTTTTCAGCGTGATCAGTAGTTTCCTTAGAGAACATCATAGATGGACCTGCTGATCTTGTATAATCATCGGAGTATCTTGCTAAACCGGCTATCGTTGTGGCAACATCAACATCATGTTCTATGGATTCAAACTTTCTTCCATCAATCATATATCTAGCACTCTCAAAAGCGCCATGATACCATTATCGACAAAACCAACTCCGACATTTAGGGGATATGGCGGATCATTATCAGCATGATTATTTGTTACAATTTCTCCTTCTACTTCAATAAAAGCTTCAGCGGGTAGAAATTATTTGCTGGTATCCAGGACTTGATGTTCGATTCTTGATCGACTATTTGGTTGTACTGCATAATAGGAATAGAATTGATAATCGCGTACAGAATTATTCTTGGGTACTCGGGCATCTAAATCGAACACTGTGTCAGGTGACGATTGGAACATTTTATTATATATTTCTTGATCTAAATCGCGATTTCAAACCACTTCCCGCTATCATATTTGCAGTAATATTTCCCTGAGTATCAGATCCATCGTTGTTCAGCGATGCTACTTTTTGATTCACTGCGTTATTTATTATTTTGCTAATACTCGCAGGCATAATTTCTGTAGATGGTAGTGGTCCTAGTGACTTCGTCATCATTGATGACTTCGTCATTGTTGGTTTCTTTCGTCGCCGAACTAACGATAGTAGTTTTTCTTAAGCCGCGGAAAATGCTTTTCCGGCAACATCACCAACAGCGCTAATACTGTGAGTTATTTCCAGCTCGTTTCCCTCCTACGAGAATTTCTAATCGTGATATATCCTCGAGAATATTACTAGGACAACGAACTAGACCACTACCCAAAACAGAGTTTCGAATGGAGTTTCGGGCTCCGCTTGGATATCCACTTGCAAATTTTTTTACCAGTTGCACCTTGTGTGTTTTTTTCCTGATCTTGTAAATACCTAAAAATTTCATCATCATCATCTTTGAGTTGGTCAAGTGATGTATCCCATTGAGGTTCTTCTTGTTTTTTTTTTTGTCTCCGTGGTGGTGTTTGGCGTTTCTTCTCTAAATCATCATCCCGTTGAAGTTATTCTTGTTTTTTTTGTCTTCGTGTTTGTCTCCGTATTTATGTTTATCATCATGTTGGTGTTTGACGTTTTCTTTCTTGTTGTGGTTCTTCTATTTCTATTTGTTGTTTATTATAATTACTAATTCCTTTTTTTAAATTCTTTATACCCCAACTCCCCTTTATCTAAACGATCAATCTCTTTGTTTATTTTATATTACCCATCAAACCAGTTATCGCGTGAAATTATATTATCTTTATACGCGTCCTTTAGAAACTATTTTTGAATGATAACTTTTAGCAGCAAAATCACCAAAAGCGTGATAATCCGTTAATAATTGAAAATGTTTTATTGTTGTTTTAGCCCCTTCAGTAAATTTATCCTTTAAAAAAAACACTCTTTGTTTTAGTAACATCATCTTGCTGTTTATCTCCAGCTATCTGTTTTAACAACGGGAGAATACCCTTTTTCTATCCTCTTCGTCTACAGTCTCTCCCAATATAACTCTCTCAGTAGTTATAGTGACGGGTTTGAATAACTGTTCAGTACCCATTGTGAAGTCAGTTTGAAATTCTTGTCTTGCTTTTAACTTGTTTCGAACGGAATCACAAACCGAAAAAATCTCTTAATTGCAGCCAATCTATCTCAAGCTAATTTAGCTGTTAAGGCTTCACCTACCATTATAAATTAATATACGATCTAAATTGTAAACGCAAATCCACAGATAGCTACGTGTTTCATTTTCTTCATAAAAATCGAGGGTAAAAACCCCAGGAATTCATTTAGAGAAAATCGATTTTCATGAAATCTTGTCGACGGATTAGCCAAAAACAGTAAAATAATCAATGAAAAAAGCATTGCCTCACAAGGATATAAATTTCATCAAAATCGATTTTCTCTAAATGAATTCCTGGGGTTTTTACCCTTAATTTTCATGAAAGGGGAAAAGTAATTTTCACTCTGTCTGATGATTTTTTAAATTGTTTTAATTTTCGAGTTTATTGTGCGTTTGATTTCATATTGTTTGCCCAATTCACTTCTGACTTTTTCGACCGCAGTGAATAGCGGGATAAATTTGTTGATATCGTTACAAAATGCGAGTGAGTCATTTACCCCCCCCCTGAATTCGTTTGATCAACCCATTATTCTGGGCGCTATCATCAACATCATGAAATTCAGAGAGAATCTGATTACAATCCAATTTATCTTACAATTGTATTCTTTGATTTTTCAAATTTGAAATCTCGTTAATAATGTCATTCATATTTTCAAAATTCATTATATGATATATATTATATCTAATATATTTTATATATCATAAAAAAACTGTGATCAATTCTAACTCGTTTTCGTATATGAGCTATGATAGACAATACAACCCTTCAAACCCCCATTCGAGTGTTATGGCGGGTTTATAAGGCACATAGAGGGATGGTACATATATGATGTACATTAATACATCCTTAATAACTCCCATTCGAGTGTGATGGCTAGTTTATAAGGTACATATAAGACATTAACCCTCATTCGAGTGTTATGGCGGGTTTATACTTACATAAGACATTAATACAACCTTTCAACTCCCATTCGAGTGTTATGGCGGGTTAATAGGTACATAAGACATTAACTCCCATTCGAGTGTTATGGTGAGATAGACAATACAACCTTTCAATTCCCCTTCGTGTGTTATGGCGAGTTTATAAGGTACATATAAGACATTAACCCCCATTCGAGTGTTATGGCGAGTTTATAAGGCATATATACGATAACGAGTTAGAATTGATCACGGTTTTTTTGTATAAGGAGAGCACAAGACACTGGATTATACGGGAACGGCACAGGAAACTACACAACACATTACATAAGGGGCTGAATCTACTTTCAAACTGAAACCACCATACCCCCAACAAAATTACCTCTGGTTGAATGTAAAAGCACATTCACACCGTGTGACGGTGTGTGACGTATGGTGGTTTCACGGTTTGAATTTCGAAAGGCTTAAAGCCCAAATTATATAGAAAACCCTTCAGATCGGTACCGTGGACAATAATGCCTGCCACGAGATTCGAACGCTGGGCCTCGGGACGAGATCCAACCGCGTATGGAATACGCTAATATTCCAGACCTACAAGTCTATAATTTTGAATCTAATATAAGTGTATCATGTGAAGGGTTTAACGGATGGTGTAAACCGAAACAAAAAAGCCATTCAGTCAGACCATGAGTTATCAAAAAATACCACTGAGATCCGGTGAAAATTATCTTTGTTTCAGAACTACACATACAAGCCCACACGAGTTATTTCCCTTAATGCTACATATAATAGTACCAAATGAAATTCAGGTATATACGAATTGAATTCCGTTTTTAACTTTTTTAGAAAAGCGGATTTAGTTATTTTCTCTGCAACGCGTTGAACAGAAGGCACACAAATATCGAAATACTTTCCGGCCTCATTCACTTATTGAAATACTCTTTCTTCGTTAGTTTCTGTACTCAGTGATTTTACAATTCTCGCATTTTTCGAGTGTTTTCCAGTCCCTCCCTGTTTGATGTTTTCACTTTGTGTTATAGGTCGTAGATTATCTAATTTGTTATATTGGGGACATCCATCAATATGATCAATCACAAAACCATCCTTGATCAATCCGTTAAACACCTCATAGACGAATCTATGTTTAAGATATCTTTTCTTTCCAGCACCAAATATAAGTATTCCATACCATTGTCAAATCCTAATGGTTTCTTCAGTCTGCGGTTTCTAATAATACCATCACGAGATGCTTCATAATTGGTAATCACGGGATCTGGTTGAAATTCTTGGTTCATTTATGTGCCAAATACTATTTGTCTAATTAATTATTTGGTTTAATTATTACTTGAGAATCTATCAATGTAGTCTTGAGGTGTTCTTATGATTTTGTCATTGACGCAGTCAAGGACGAAGTCAGAGTCGGAATCTTTGATGCAGTGTTTGACGGAGTCCTTGACTCGTTTATCATAATAGCGCTTAAGCTCTCTGTATCGCTTACCACCACAGTTGAGACATAACTGCGACTTACCGCGCACACCTAACCCACATCGTATGCAAGGTAACGGCCCAAAACTCCCACGACGTACGCTTTGTAAATGATATCCACAGAATTCATTTCTGCATGCTTTGTTACAAGCGGTTACTGGTCCTATCATAACCCATTTTGCAATGATTCATTATATAATAAATTCTTTATTTAAATACTTGTTTTAATTATAATATGGAGGATTTCGAGAGATTATCGAAAATTACGCCTTGGAAAAATGCTAAATTCAATCTCGATAGAGTCTCCACTGGTGTACCAAAGGGTCTAATAAGTGACAGAAGCATGATAGATAAAATCATGCATTTAATGAATTCAAGCGCGAGGGAGCATCTCACTGTTGGTCAACATTTCGAATTGATGGTAGTGTTGATGCTACCATGAACGACGAAAGAGCAGCAGTGATAATCTCACATCTAGACCAGAAAAAGTATTTTTTAGAGTGAAGTTCATTATCCGCTCAGAAACGGAGAATTGGATTATACGCGACAAACATAAACCCATCCTGAAAAATAAAAATAAAAACAATAAAACTGTCACTGTGAGTCAGGAATCCAAACCAGGAACGCTTACTGGAATTGACAAACCATATTACGAGAGAGCTTATCCTGTAACCGCGATTGTTTATGGAATCCATCCGTTAAATGATAAACCGAGTATTGAAAAATTAAAATCAATGAAATATTCGTCGCTGAATTGTGTAGCAGAACGAATAATAGAGCATTTTACAAATGCGTTGCGTGGAAACAAATTAACAGATCTAAGACGTAAAAAATATAAACGAATGGGGATTAACAGTAAAGGAGAATGGAGCAACATTTCAAATTGAAGCCGCGTTAGAGCGGATACTAAAATTCCCAATATCCGTAGCGATAGTAACAGGAGAGGTACTATAAGAATCGAAATATAAATGGTGGATTATGGAATACAAAACATGACCCTGAAAACATAATTTTGTTTGATATGATTACGTGTTATCCGGGGAATTTTCTTGGGTATAGAGAATGCTCTGAGTACTTTAAAAGATTAGGACATCCCAAACACGAAATGACCCGTGTTGCAATTAATGGACCACTTCCCAATTTTGATATAACCGGAATCGCTCGTGTGGTGTCATTTGAATTGGCTAAAGGACTTCATCCGTGCTGTTATGTTTAGTTTGGTAGACACATCTCTGAAAAACACTGGATGCCAATAGTGTTATTACGGTATATGATTGATTCTAAAATACTAATATCGCTGATTGTCAGTGAAGCAATCGTATAATATCGAAAACAAACCGAAGTCTGATTACCGCAACCCGACAGTCTAGATAGTATAATCAGCGAAAACAAAAAACAATTTCCTAATCTAGACGAAGAATATATCGTTAGGTGGTCCAAAGAGATCTTTGAAGTTAGAAATAAACACGCAAATGATCTCGGTAGAAGAATAATTGGTAAATTCACTCAGGGTGGAAAATATGACCACAAACAGTATTCTTCACAATTAATTATAGATGATGTTGAATACGATTTTATAATTGCAGATGCAACATCTAGGGGTATATGTGTCGATTGCTTTCTTGTCCGATGGAACCAAATTCGATACAATTGTTACTTACACAGATGGAGAAAATCCTCAATATACTTACTTAAGGGCGTCTATGCTGGCTTATGCGTCTATTTACTTTCGATCATAAATAGATTTCCTTAATCCGCAGTTAGAGTAGCCACTGATTAATTTTATATAGATATAAAACAAAGAAGCAGTGGCTGAATTTACAAATTCCGACGAGAGTTGGGGATCAGGATCAGGGAGAATTAAAAAGGAAATACTGCGTGATTACTCCAAAGCAGCATAGGTTACAATTTAAAACAAATACTTAAAAAATAATCAGATATCAGAGCTATCTAATCCACCTTCGATATCCGATCCAATATGTAAATATAAAACCAGTTATTTAAACGGCTGTGGTGGATTGAATTATTTCGAGGGAAATCAAACATGATTGTTCTAACACCAACAAATAAACTTGAAAGAGAAATAACACAGCGGGGAGTTAATGCTTGCACTTATCAGAGCTTCTATCGACGGAAAAATGACGAATGGACTCTTGATTGAATGAGCAAAAAATATATTCCTAAAATTATTATTTGGGATGAGATATGCACAGTGTCGTTTGATGCATTAAAAACATTTCTCGGTTGGTTGGGTCTATAACCATTGGGTCTATAATACAGCGGTACTGGAAGTGTTGCGTATTTTTCTTTATGCGCGCTAAATAACTTCATCTGAAGTGTGTCTATGACTATCTTTCTACTTGCCACTATCAATTCGTTTGGCCTCCACGCTTCCCAGAAATCATTTAATGGGGTTTCTGAAATTATTTCACGCGCTATTTCACACTGGATTCTATCCGGTTGTAATCTGATTAGTTTCTTATACTCACGTAATTCATTATCAATTGATCTATGATCAGTACTAATTTCTTCATATTAGTCTACAACATTCTTTCAGCCAATCATGTGGAGATTTCCCTTTAATTGGTGGTAGTTAACCGTGATCACCACACATAATCACCGCGGTTGCAGAGGACCTCGTCAATAAATCCTTTCAAACGCAGAAGCCACCTCAGTTGATGACTTTGTCTTTAGCGGCTCTGCTTGTTTGAATTTACTCGCAACATCAACTACAGTTAGCGCATACTTGTAAGCACCATCATGCGGCAGAAATAATATATCAGCTTGATGAACCTCATTAGGGGCGCTGACATCAAAATGCGAGAAGTTAATTTGTTTATGCGGTGGTAGATAAATTTGCCATATCGCCTGTCTGGATAACCAATCCGCTGATGTAGTATTTTTCACCTTTGCGGCGCTAGCGAGTTTATTGATTGCTGCTTTACCCCTCCAGTATCCTTTTGGGGAATAATAAATAGATTTCATTATGTTGTTAATTACCAGCACCAAGCATTAATTTACTTTTCATCGCCGATTTTATCAACCATGAAGCCAATTTTTCTTTGAAGGATTTATCAGTGATAGAATTCAACGCATGAATCAATTTCACATCTGCGATATGTCTGTGTTGCAGATTGCTGCTTTTATAAGCAACATCATGAGCATGACACGCGTTATCAATAGCTTTTATTGGGTTTTCTCCGGGTTTGGTTTGGTTTTGATCATTGAGTCGGATATCGAGTCTGGTCCCGGGTCCACAATAACAATACCCTGGAAGGTGTTTTTCTCCCGGATATTTTGCCCATGGTGTTCCTGGGAGTTTTACTAACTTGGCTGCAATATCAATTCCTCGTTTTTTTAAAAACATCTCCAGATTTCATAGAAACAAATCTAAATTTCTTTGTACCACATTGTACACAATGACCAGCAAGTGCTGATCTGTTATTTTTAATTATAATCGTCGTCAAGTCGTTTGTGCTAGAACGCTTCTAACATTTCATACAATATAGATCCATAATTTATTTATTAAAAGATGAATGTAATTGATTTTTCTGCGACAAAAACACGAGAACCAGTTAAGCATCATGCAGCGTTATCGAATTCTATTCGCATGTTTATAATTGGACCATCTGAAAGTGGCAAGACGCAGTTGTTACTTAATTTATTAACGAGATGGATAAAATGGGATAAGTTGTATTTAGTAGCCCCTAGTGTAGACGATCAGCGATGTTACGAGGTGTTAAAGAATTTTAACGAGAAAGCAAAATCGGAAATTGATGAGGATATTATTGAATTTATAACCGATATCAAGGAAGCACCGAGTATTGATGATATTGATGGAAGTATTAACAATTTAGTCGTAAATGATGATGTCATGTTAGACAATCAAAAGAATCCCGCTAGGATATTTTCCAGAGGTAGGCATAAAAATACCGATGTGATATATGTCACTCAACGATACACTCAATTACCAAAAGTGCTCAGAGATAACTGCAATATTCTTGGTGTATTTAATGGAATAGACACACATACGCTACGAAATATTTTGCAAACTTGGTGCGGCGGTGATATGGATTATAATTTCTTTAGAAATTTCTTTAGTCACGCTCAATGAATCCCACATGAATTTGTAACGATACATTTGCATGATCCTAGATCAAGATATCGTATCGGACTTGATCAAATATTCGGTTAAAACAATTTGTCTCCAAAACGCAGTCAGTGCCGGGTCTGTCTGGAGACTCTGTCTCTGGCGTAAGAAACCGAAACCATTTCTCATTTTTTTGGCTGCCTGAATTGGTTTCGGTTTGAAATCTTTAAAGATTTTGTTTGAAATAGTTTCGGTTTGTCTGAAAAAGTTTCGGTCTGTTCGCTCTCTCTTCTGCTATATATTTGCATGTTACATCTTGTTGTGCTGCTAATGTTGGCATTGAAATAGGTCTGATACGTATTGTCTACTTATAATTTTGTACTATCGGTTGTCCTATTCGCTGAAATATGAACTATTTATATTATGTCATGTCGGTTAAAAATCTCGTCCAGCGTGTTTTTTTAATGTGCATAGACTACCAACGTTAAATACAAGTTTTGGTATTTTGTATCCAGTGATTCGTCTTTATCGTATGTCAATAGAGTAATTTTTAACTAGTTGAAATAATCTAAATGGAAGAAAATAGTGACAAAATACAATCTGAAAAAGATTATTAGTCTTTAATTATGTAATATTGTTAAAGTAATATTAAGATTGTGTTATACAATATGGTACGGTAATCGTAAGATTATTTTGTAATATGATACAAGTAACCTACAGATTGTGTTGTAATATGGTGAAACGAATCTTAAGATGTGCAACAATATAGTGCACGTAATCTTAAGATTGTGCTCTAATATTATGTAATTAATCATTAGATTGTGTTGTAATACAGTGAAAGTAGTGATAAGATTTTGTTGTTACAAGGTCTATATTTGTTTTCAAGTCTGGTAAAACTATAGTCAACTCTCTCGTTTGCATGCGCGTTTAACTAGCTACATAAAGACTGCATGCAAATGTAGGCTATGTAAACCTGGACAGTATTTATATCTTCTTGTACAGCCTTGTTATAAAATTAGTGATTGTTTTTTCATTATGGGAGACGGAGTTTTGGAAGATATTTTTGAAACAGGGTAATGTAGCCGGTTAGTAGAAGTAAGAGTTGTAAATATACATTGCGTACGATGAGTTTCACGAAGTGATCCCTCCCTAATTTATTAATATAAGGAATCCCCAGGATATTCTTACGTAGAAATGTTTAGTAATTTTTTGATAAAAACGACACATGCATGGGGGTTCTATCAACACTTCATTACTGAACGAAACAAAAAACATCCAAGTGAAACCTGGCTTCTAGTGAATATTTCCTCTATTTTAAAAGATTTTAAAACAACATTCGTTGTCGAAAGCGCAGATTATAAGTACCACAGGGTCACAAGACTCTCATTTTATACTTGTAAAATATTTTAGGGGCTGGAGTGTTTGTTGCTTTTTTACCCTGCTCATTTGTGTGACTAATAAGGACATTTTAATCAGTATTTCTGTATTTGACAAACACGTACTACAAAACATAACTCAAACATATAATACACGGAATTATTCATATCTCAGACATATAATACACAGAATTATTCATATCTCAAACATATAATACACAGAATTATTCATATCTCAAACATATAATACACAGAATAATTCATATCTCAAACATATAATACACAGAATTATTCATATCTCAAACATATAATACACAGAATTATTCATATCTCAAACATATAATACACAGAATTATTCATATCTCAAACATATAATACACAGAATTATTCATATCTCAAACATATAATACACAGAATTATTCATATCATAAACATATAATACACAAAATTATTCATATCTCAAACATATAATACACAAAATTATTCATATCTCAAACATATAATACACAAAATTATTCATATCTCAAACATATAATACACAAAATTATTCATATCTCAAACGATCTAACACTTATAGTGCACATATCCTGAAAATTCCAAATATTAAGAACTCAAGGCGGTCCATCTTAGAAAAATAATACATGCTACCATAAAATGTTATGAATACTGTACACACGAATATCTGTATTGTACATAATAACATCTCTACTGTACACTATAACATCTGTACTATACTCTATGACATCTGTACTGTACACAATAACATCTCTACTGTACACTATAACATCTGTACTATACTCTGACATCTGTACTGTACATACCGACATATGTAGTGTACACTATAACATCTGTACTGTACCCGATGACATCTGCTCCTATTAATTTGCTAATTGCTCTGTTTAAGAAATATCTTCTAATCAAAGCCCCCTCCCCTAGCTCTCTCTCTCTCTCTCTCTCTCTCTCTCTCTCTCTCTCTCTCTCTCTCTCTCTCTCTCTCTCTCTCTCTCTCTCTCTCTCTCTCACACACACACACACACACACACACACACACACACTTGAACAATTAGTCACTAGAATCTAACAAAAGTTATAAACATGTAAATACAAATAACACATACTCTAGATTTGGTACAAGAATAATTCTGTGTATTAGCTGTTTGATCCAGGTTACGTGATACTTGGTACGAACTACTTAACAACGGCATCGCATTTCGTGATTCACGTGTACAGTTCATTCCGTTGCGTTTGATACTTGCGTAATTTCAAAGAAAGGTAATGAGGATTTATTTACACTAAGCCAGCGAGATAACGGCTATAGAAGACGAAAATGAACATTGTAAACAAATCTTTCACTCTATTGGATATAGCGTGTCTGCATTTTGATTACTTCAAACATATAACCTGACATATAATGATCATGAATTTTCGTATTTCTTCTGCCTGGAGTTCTTTTCAGTAATATTATTAAAAACGTTTTCATTTCGGAAATTGGTTCTGAAGTCGGAGTGTACTACTTTAGTTCTAAGAGTAATGAAGGTTTTGCTACCAAGCGCAGAGATATAACAAATTTTTAGAAAACGTTTGCATCATGTGTGAAATACGTACAAAAGATGAAAAACAATGATGTTTGTGTATGGTTAAAGTTCATTAAGTACAATTGTGATATAAACTCAACTGTCCAAAGAAATATGCCAATACAAAACAGGTGTTCATGCTAGATTTTGTGGTTTACATGGAAACTTTACTCAAACTGCAAAATACACTGTGCATTCCTGCTCCCGCGCTGTCTTTCAGCACAATTTTCGGAATTTCTTTCCATTTCTGTATTGCTTCCACAACTTCTCTCAAAAGCACAGCGTTAAATATGCTACCTACGGAGATTCAAGGTCTCAAAAGCATAGCGTTAAATATGCTACCTACGGAGATTCAAGGTGGAATACGGGAGCCTTCATTGATACACATATTATCACATGAAGGTGAGTGCGATTATACATTTTTCTATGTCAGAACTCCTATATTTTACAGAGTACTCTTTGCACAGTAGCAGAATTGTTCTCATTTTCAGACATTGTTTATGTCACTCTATGTACCTATACTATGTCACATGCATATATATGCAGGTGTCTGGCGTGCTGCACGTGAAGCTGATTATTTTATACAACATTAATTTGTAGGTATTACATTTATTGATAGGTTACAAAACTTAAACTTAATACTCTGAACTTTTTCAGATATCCCTCATATGACGTTGTAATCGTTGATACAATATTCCCCGTACTCGAATTTTAACTTTAATAACTTGAATGTAAATTTTGTTTCTCCATATTTTTATTTCTAAGACGTATAAAACGTCACACTTTAAAATATTGTCATTCTCTCTTTGAGAGAGATAATTTAGTTTTGTCACACTTGTAAATAAAATCAAAAAATATTTATTTAGGGTTTTGAAATTAAATGCTAAAGCTTGTAGTGCAGAAATGTTTCTGCTGCTCGATTTTTATTTCGCAACAGCCGTTTCATAGGTAGTCGTTTCATAGGTAGTCGTTTCATAGGTAGTTTTTTCATAGGTAGTTTTTTCATAGGTAGTTGTTTCATAGGCAGTCGTTTCATAGGTAGTCGTTTCATAGGCAGTCGTTTCATAGGTAGTCGTTTCATAGGCAGTCGTTTCATAGGCAGTCGTTTCATAGGTAGTCGTTTCATAGGCAGTCGTTTCATAGGTAGTCGTTTCATAGGCAGTCGTTTCATAGGTAGTCATTTCATAGGCAGTCGTTTCATAGGTAGTCGTTTCATAGGCAGTCGTTCTTGAATGGTTCCCTTTAAACTAATGGTTACCTATTTTTTCCATAGCTATTTAAAGCCTAGAAGTTCAATTAACGAAAGGATGCTAAACTCATACCTTGATGACAAATTTACGGCAATCAATTATTATCTAATTGAACAATGGCATCGCTCAAATACATCAAAGAACTCTGTTATGTGGATCTCAATCAGAAAATCATTCATATTGATTTAAAGAAAGCAACCAATTCAAGTGAATGATATTTTAGACGTCATCCTATTATTTAATCTTCGTTCTTGTCTGTCTGTACGTATGTCTGCATTCATAGATGCATTAATGTATATATGAATGTATATGTATTGAAGACGAATTAGCAGCAAGCTAATTGTAGGGTTTTATTACACAACCGCGAGAAACAAATGTTACATGTTCGTTGGTTTTGCTACCTTATGAAAATTGGGTGGAAAATGTTGCTACAAACAATTTTGAGCAAAACTGAACTAATGTGATCTTGGGTTGCACTTTATTGTTCAGAACGAATTTTGAAACATCTTTTACTGACAAACAAAAAGGTTGAAATTGTCGGTGTTGACATAAATAAAACGTCGGTTCGATTGATATTTATGGTAATGCGGAAATTTTAGCAGGTTTTTTTCCTCTCTCACAAAAATGGGGAAAATGAATATCTAGAATTCGATGGTTCCCGAAAACTGGTAAAATCTATGTCACTGGTTGGTATAAGTAACTCTCAAAACAGTCATACCAGTAATGGTTAGATTGAAAACTCATCAAATGCAATCATTGGTTGTTAGCCACAAACCGACCGATGCATAATGCGTGAAAAGATGAAATCTGTGGACTTTAAACAATGGTGACGATTGCATCTCTCGATAACACAAATATGAAACAGTTGTTAATGAACATGCATCAATTGAAAAAAGTAATATTTGAAAAGCGTCCGTAAGTTACGGATCAGGTGAATACACGTGTGCTCTCTAGTGTCCATCATTGGGTGACAGCAGACAATGTTCTCCATAAGCAAGCGGAAACTGATTTTGTACAGATTTTAGAGCGATATAGACTCTGGGGCGGACAGATGATCAAAAGGCAAATATTTAAATATATTGAAAGATTTTTTACAAAACAAATTTTAATTTATTCAGATCGAGACTTATTCATTTTAACTTTAAGTCCCTGCGAAACGTTAATTAGTATTAAAATTACCACAATTTGAACTTTACTGTATTATTGACTTTTTGATCGTTTTTTAATACAGCTGATTACTGCTGACGACTCAGAATCTCGTTAAAGTAGCCAAGTTTCGAAACTTACACCATCGTTTTCGATTAAAGACCACTTTGTTAAAAATGAATATGAGACCTGGCGTCATTTGGAGTTCGTGCGTATTCATAATTTGGAATGGTATCGTCTATTAGACAAGTAGGTTGTTCTGTTTTGAAATTATAAGATAGCTCATGTTGGTACCAAAAACGGAAAACAAAATTGTCTTCAAGTAGTTTAAGCCATCTGCTGACAGATCTGGTATTAGTGCAGAAAAAAAAAAAACAGCGCGAAAATCGTGTTGTGAAGAACAAAGCAACTGATATTGTGATATGATTGTGTAAAGATCTAAGAAAGAAAATATGTTAACACTTTAGACCTTCGTTCAGCAGAAACGTTTACAATTTTGAAAGTTTGTTGTTGTACTAGGGTTTAATGCTATTTTTAAGCATACGATAGGCTATACATGGCTGCCAGTATTATTGGTGGAGGAAGAACCCGGGCAAACCCCCGGAAAGAACCACCGACCCACGAGAAGCTACTGGCAAGCTTTCTCACATAACTACATTAGCCGAATCTTAGACTCGAACCCACGTAGAGAGAGGTGAGATGGCAGTGATCAGAAACGGAGAGCGCTTTAGATCACCCGGCCACTCTCGGGGCCCTCGTATTTTTTTTTTTTTTTTTTTGCTAGTTTAATGAAGCTACAAAATTTAAATTATCAGAGTACTTCAGATAAATGTGACTCGGAAACGATATTATCTAGGGTTGGGTAGGGAACTTCATGATATGAAATTAGAGTCGTTCAAAATGCCTGAGTAGAACTCATTTCACTCATTTATGGCACAGGTAAAAAAGGCTTATTTGTTATATGACCAATTTCTGGAATTTCACGTTTCAAGTTAAAAATATCCATTTAAAAAAAACAACAACACATGAAATCTTGCATCATTGTCTTCCGACAACCTGATAATAGTTTCATCAGCCTTCTCTGGGTTATAATTATTCTTTATATTTCGTTCACCAAGTTTCATTAAAATTTGTACCTCCATAATACTTGTAATGTCATCCATTTCACTGAAACGCATGGAAATCTTGTCGAAGTAGAATTCTGAAGTCAGGATCTCAACCACTGAGTCTACGTGTACATTCTTGAAGCACTCATTGGTTTCTGATACTACTATTTAAACAATGAAGTGAACTCAAGGTCCTTGTAGCTTGAAATGATGATCTGAAAGACATGCATCCTAAAACGATATGGGAAAGCATCAAGTCAGGATGATAGAAGAATGGAGATCATTCAGATATTGAGGATCATTCAGTTGGTGTTTCTTTTGTTTGCAGCTGGTTACGAACTATATTTCTCTACACTGGCGAAGTTCAAGTCTAACTGGAAACGTAACGTAGATTAAGCACAGAAAAACAGATGGTCTCAACATAGTTACTATTAAGACCACCACCCCACACACACACAGACCACCACCACCGCCATACAGACCACCCCCCGAATATCCCCACCCCGAATACAGACCCCCTCAGCCCAAACATCGGATATAGCTGAATCAAACTAGGTGGTAGTTACCAAGAAGCCCTGGAAGAAAATCAACGATGCCAGACAATGCCATCTTCGTGACAAAAATGCAAGGATGCCATATGTAGCGCACTTCGTAGCAAGAGACTTTGTCAGATATTGCCCCCTTAGTGGAGCCTTCGTAGAAGAAAGCGTACTTACCTTCCCACTTGTTGTTGTTGTCTTTGTTTTTGTTATTGTTTGTTTTTGTTATTGTTGCTTTTTCCTATTTTTTGTTTTGTTTTTGTTCTTGTTGTTTCTCCTGTTCTTCCTGTTTCTTTTTATTTAGGATGATTTCCATCGTCGTAATATATATTTGTTCTTTTTGTTCTTCTTTTAGTCTTCTTGAGGTCCTTTAGTGCCTTCTCTAGACTCTGCTTGGGTCTCCTCTACGTTTTTGGGGCATGTATGTGGAATATGATCCGTCTCTCCACATCTGTTACATTTTATTTGGTGTATACAGCCCTTGTCCCAAGATTTTTTTAGAATCCATTTAAATAAAAAGCTAATTTCATTGCCCTTAGTTTGCTCCCCTCTATCTCCAATATTCTTATTCCAATACAGATTGTGATTAATGGAATTGTAGCTAGTGTTGATTTTAGCACCTTTACGTAGAATATTTTTTTTCTCGAATTTTCCTACAGTTTCTTGCAAAGTTTGATGTGTGATAGGTGTAGTTCTTCAGTTTACCTTATATTTTCCTCAAAGTTGGCGTGGGCTCCTTTACTATTACTGTCTCCTCTGCAACAGTTATTTCGCTGACTGACAGTATCGGCTGCATTTTTATTGTCTTAGCATAAAGTCTTGTGTCATGCTTGCTAAGCCCCAGCTATAAAGTCATGTACATGCATAAGTTATAATCTACCTGTCTAGGGAATATTACCGCGGCGTTGTGTTTGAACTCTTATGCAAGGTTACCATGACCAGCCAATGACCGGAAACGTGAGTTGAAAAGGCTACTGATCGCATCACTTAACAAAGGCGTGCCATTATTACATCTATATGTTAAACGTTTGTTCAAGAATCAAAGAAGGAAAGTTCACGAGGTGAACGATGCGTGTTTTTATCTGCCCCCACATATACAGACAGAGAGAGGGACATTGTCCGCTAAGTTTGATTAGATCGGTCCACAGCAATATACAATTTTAAAAAAAATTGAGATATATGGTGTGAATACAATTCAGTTAAAAATGATACATTTAATCTTGTAGGAGAACAATTAGTATTCGCCTAGACCGATTGCTGATCAATACGGTTTTATCCGAGAAGAAGCCAATAGTAATTTGGCGGCAAAACTTAGAGGTAGCTTTTAAGGAAACCTTCGAAAAGGAAGCTTCCGGTTCCATTGAGTCCCGAGTCTTCAAGAGTTGGAGACGGAAGTGAGACTAGCCGAAACAGTCGAATTCGACAAAAGTGCAGATGTAGCAGAGATAGTGGAGGAGGAAGAGAAGGGGTCAGGAGAAAGTCGAAGCGGAGGAGAAGGAATTTGGAGGAAGGTCGAGGAGGAAGAAAAGAAATTGGGAGAAGGAATTTGGAGGAAGGTCGAGGAGGAAGAAAAATAATTGGGAGAAATAAGAGAGAGAAAGGAAACAACAGATGAGTGGAAATACAAAGTCAGGTGGACATCAATCACACACTGCTAATCAAATGAAGCAAGATGCTTATTGAAGGGTCGAGTGGAAGGAGTGTAATTGAAAATTTGAATTCTTTGAAGTTTTAACTTTTCTTAATTTGTTATTCATTGAATTCCAACCGTTTTGTATATTTAACCACTTAACCTTCGGTATTGCTGACTGGGGGCTTGGAACGTTACATCTATCTTTCGCTAAATTTAACTTCGGCAAAATAGGGTCTTGGTGGGACTTCTAAATTAGTTTAAATAAAATTTTGGGGGCATCTTACCACAATTATAACAATCGTCACACCGTGTTACCCTTTCTGTGAAGGGAGTAAGTTTGTCTTATATATTTTGAATTCACGATGTTTAGTGCTATCATCACCATTGATGTTTTCTGTATTCTTTATCGTGGTATTCTTGACATGTCAAGTTATTGCGTGCTTTCCTTACAGGCACAGTCAAGGACAGATCCTTCACTTGGTTCAATCCACTTTGTCTTAAAAATGTATTCAGCTTTTTAATTTGTTTTTGTCCGCTGTGTAGTTCGTAAGTGCAGTTTTTCTTAAGGTTATTATTTCTGTATTATTTTTAGTTATGTAGTTTTTCTTCTTCAAGTCTTCGTTGCATAGTCACAAAACAACATTGGTGTAGTCCTTTGTTCTTGTGTTCACAATTCTGTGGGCTTTCGGGTTCTTTGCACTGTGTTCGTGCCATTGCAGATTATCGGAAGACTTTACACAGCTTCTTTTCAAACCTCTTCGGTAAATCCCAAGAATTTAATGAAAAGACCTGCCGATTGTATTGACTTTTCTCAGCCTTCATCACGATATTCTAGAACGAGTCACTGTATCAGAGAATACATCACGTGATTTGTGTTACGCTTACAGCTATTTTGTCTGACGGAATTCATATCCATGTTCCTAAAACTAACAGTGTTTCAAGTGAAATTACAGAAAAGCAGTATATAATTATTTAATTTCAAGAAACAAATTTCAATTCTAATTTTATACGTATTTGTTTTAAATATCATTATATATTTTCCCCAGTTTGTTCAATATCTCCTGAATAATTCGTATAAAATATGTGGATTTCATACGCCGGTAGAATTAGAAAGAAATCAAAAATGTAGCAATATAGCAGTTGAGTTATGCACGCTGAGCGTTTAAATAAACTTTGCTTTTTGCAGGCTGACTGCTTAAGTTTTCTTTTCCATATGCAGAATGATCATTTAAATCGATTTTACCATATGCAAGTTGATTGTTTAAATACAATTTACCATATCTGAACGTTTACTACAGTTGCTCGTCTTGAATAATGGTAGATATATGAATCGTAGATGCAGTGAACGATCATATTTTTCAGCGAGAATTATACTTGTGTTTTGAAATATTCAATGCTGTAAAACTGTTTTGTAATTTATAATGCAATAAAACGTGGCAAGAGATAAGAATGTTTCCTAAAACATCATTTGTTCTCTAGGACCATAAACAATCTTAGGTGTAATTTCGCATTGAAAAACATTTACAGTTAAATGACTTTAGATTACCAATGCTTTTAAACACGTTTAAGGTTATGCATACTTTGGGCTTTTTCATTTGCGTATAATAAGGATTAATGGCACCCCGGGGAAACTATGAAGGCCCAATGAGGTCTTGGTACCTCCGGCCTCTAGCACCCAAGACAACCTTCTCTTCTGGCCCGCTCCCCATCCCCCACCCCCATTTAAGTACGCTACTTAGCCTTTTGTAAGCTAATTTAAATAAGGAGCACAATTATTATCCTCATGTATTTCACGTACTTGCCCGTCTTGCTCCCAACTGTGACAAACGTTGCGCCAAGGCTTCCTTCCTCACGTAGTCATCTGCCGCAGATTCCTTCCGCTATCGATATGACTGTTACAAAATCCATTTTGGACCTGGCAGGGATACGTGGACAATTTATATCGAACCGCGTTGATAAGGTCATGTCTCGACTAATACGCCAAATAAAAATATTGGAAGAATAACAAAACATTAGCACAAAAGAACTTCTCTCTTAGGATTAATTTATTATGTTCTTTGTGTGTGTTGGGGCGAGGATGAGTTTAATAGAAATATCGGTGTATGTGAAGGGAATATATATCTATATTATAAATATTTTAAAGAATTAAAAATGGAAACAAAAGCATGTCATCATGTAAATTAAATTCTAATTAATAACTAATTAATTACTAAATAATGACAAATTAATGACTTTAAAGTTTTTTAGCAATCCGTTTTCTTTCATTTATAGCTTGTTTTCTTTTGAATGCCTAAACTGATGCACTAAGACGGTGAATGTATACGTTTTGAACATAATGTAAGTAAGAACGACGACACAATGCAATACCTATTCAGGGGCCCCCGAGTGGTCTAAAGCGCTTTCCGTTACGGATCACTGCCGTCTCACCTCTATCTGCGTGGGTTCGAGTCTAAGATTCGGCTAATGTAGTTATGTGAGAAAGCTTGCCAGTAGCTTCTCGTGGGTCGGTGTTTTTTTTCCGGTGGGTTTCCTGGGTTCTTCCTCCACCAATAATACTGGCCGCCATGTATAGCCTATCGTGTGCTTAAAAATGGCATTAAACCCTAAACAACAAACAACAATACCTCTTCATAATATTTGAATTGAGCATGCGCTGATTTCGTATTTACGTTTGGTAAGGCAGATGTGTGTGCGTGCGTGCGCGTGTGTGTGTGTGTGTGTGTGTGGGGGGGTGTTTGTGTGTGATTTGGATATTTAACGTAGTTTTAAAAATGTTCAGTCTGCAGTGTGACAGTTTATAGTGATGTCTAGTACTATGTCATCACGCCACATACATGTACCATGAAGTCCCACCCAGTCACATTATCCTGACACCAATCCTAACACACACCCTTCTTAACGTTGATCATCTAGCGAGGCAACTGCAAGTACCATTTTATTTCTTTGGTATCACTCGGCATGGATTCGAACCCGCGACAACCCCCATCTTAGGAGAACCCTCTACGGTAACCACTAGGTCACCGGAGCATTGAGAAAAAACATAGTGCATTTAGAACGGAGACATAATACATTTAGAAAGGAAACATAATGCATTTAGAACAGAGACAATGCATTTAAAAGGAAACAAAATACATTTAGAACAGAAACAAAATGCATTTTTCACGGAAACATAATACAAATTTTCATAATATTTGGATTTTATTTTTCTTCTCGTGAACAATGTTAGTCTCGCATTTACGTTTGGAAAGGTGAGAATTTATATCAGTGGTAATTTATTTGTAACTAAAGCAAATATTAAAAATAGTCAATGGTGTAAACAGAGAACCTGCGTGTGAGTACATGGAGAGAAAAAAACACCTAGTAAATAATTTGCTTTACTTCCAGATCATCTTTGCTTGACTTGATAAAAATAATATTTTAATTATATAAAGTTTTTTTTAACCAGAATTCCATGTTCCTAATTCATATAATTCAGATCCGGACGAAATATTACGCCATAAATCGGACACGATCAAAGTATTATCGAAATTCCTAGATAGGTGAGAATTTTTATAAACGTCCATGTATGGCCTCTGGAAACTTTCCAACGAAAATGTACTGAATGCTTGAGACACCACTACTGTTGAAGCCTAAATAATTTGCATATATAAGTATCGTTTTATATCGATTATTTATCTCTTGTATCGTTATTTTATATCGTTTCAGCAAAAGTATCGATGCATCGATAGATCGAAAACTCACCCCTATTAAGAAGGGATAGTTCACCTTATCTCCAATTTGCACAGACAAAAATTTCGTTTTATCCCTATATTCAAAAGACATTGTTTCATCTTCATGTAAGATTTTAATAACAAACCTTGACTAATTAGGCAGCTTTTTGGAGTTTTCATTATGGGACTCGTGTAAACTGCCAAGAATTATCTGCCTCACATCCTTAGGGAATCAGCCAATTGTATTAAATGGCTAACGTTTTGACTTATTAATGATATAAATCATTATTTGTCTAACACAGATATCTCTCATGGGTAATTTGTTTCACAGATAATCTATTATTTTTTTGGCCATCTGCCAATATGACAGCTATGCCGTAGTCATCGATGAATTAAATTAATTTTGATCTTGATTATTATTGTTTATATGTGCTACCTGAAACAGAATCTAGAATAGATTATTATTTTCCCAAGCTTACGGTTTTCAGTTGTTTGGTTATCTAATAAGCTTGTATAATAATTCTATGGATGCATCAGTCAAGAGTACGAGATAAAGGTGTAGATATGGTTAATATATCGGCAGGCCCGGTTTAATCACTAGGCGAACTAGGCGGCTGCCTAGGGCGGCAAATTTCTGGGGGCGGCACAAAGAGCTACGTAAAAAATCAAAATAGTAAAAAAATTGCCGCCTTTAGTAATAAATGGATCGAATAATAATACAGTTTTCCCGCTAGATGAAACGAATTGTATAGTATAAATGTAATCACTAATTTACTTACTTACGCTACGGGCAAATACCGCCACATCCGGTGACGTCATTTCGAAATTCAAAACAAAACAGTAAATCGTAATAACATTTTATTTTGCAGTTTCCGTCGTTATTTCAATACCCCATGGTAGAGAGAAAACGATTGTCTGGTGCACAGTATCGTAAACGACGGGCTGAACATGACAAATACGTTACAAAACAAGGAGACTCATTGCTAAAGTATCTATGTACACCGCACAGAGACACAGATGGTCCTGAGGAGTTAAACAATCAAGCTGAAGCAGACAAGGAAGCAGAGAAATCCGACGAGATAACAGTATCAGAAGAGTTTGAGCCACAAAATGAAATGCACAGTACGCACGAAGAAACAAAATCTGAAGGGCATAACATCGACAAGTTTACTGGTTTATATGTTAACTATGGCGATCCGGCTACTTGGACCGAATTTGATGATCATATGCGACAAATTTTGGTAGAACATGGACCAGAACAAGTTGAGCAGTTTGATTTTCCTAAAGACAGTATGCAAAGAAAATTCTCGAAAATTCATTACAATCGCAGGCTTGTGAATGGAGAAGAAATTCGCAGACATTGGCTGCAGTATTCTGTAAGTAATGACTCTGTTTATTGCTTCTGCTGCAAGCTGTTTACCAGTAGCACAATAGGTGCGTCATCTCTTTCTGATAATGGTTCACATGATTGGAAAAACATGTCCGCAATTCTATCAGGGCATGAGAAAAGCATTGAACATCTAGCGAATTTTCAGTCATGGAAGGAACTTGAGCTGCGACTACGACACATGACAACAATTGATGCCGAACACTTGCGTCTCATTAAAAAAGAAGAACAATATTGGCAGCAAATCCTGAAACGGCTTTTTGCCTTAGTTAGAGTGCTTGGTATGCAAAATCTTTCATTTCGTGGAACACATGAGAAACTGAACACTTCTGATAACGGGAACTTCCTGAAATTTGTGGAATTTCTTGCTTTGTTTGACCCACTTATGGATGAGCATCTTCGAAAGATTAGAGACAATGAGACACATGTACATTATCTAGGCAAAGACATACAGAATGAACTGATTCAGCTTTTATCCAATGCAATCAAACAAAAAATTCTAGCATCTGCTCGTGATGCTAAGTACTTTTCAATAATTCTAGATTGCACACCAGATGCTGGTCATGTTGAACAAATGACCATAATCATTCGCTTTGTGGATGTGATTTCTTAGCTAGGCGAACTAGGCAATCGCCTAGGGCGCTGGGGTAAGGGTTTATTTCATTATGGGCGGGGGGGGGGGTGAGTGGAAGGGGGCGCCAGATATCTGATCTCGCCTAGGGCGCCAAAATGCCTTGCACCGGCCCTGTATATCGGAACCTTGGCTAGCGAAGATGTTAATTGCCAAACACATCACGTGGAACGGTATACTGAGTTCTCTTCCTTGCCTTCAGTTCGGTATTAGGAATTACGATGCTGTGTCAAACATGCTGCTTTTGGCTGCATTCTAAAGTCTTCTTTCTGTTGTTAAACAAAACTCGCAGTCAAATATATGCCAATGAAGCAAATGTTCCGAAGAAAAAAGAAATCTATATCACGTTCTGTATCTTTAGTTAAGTTTTCATTTCAATATTTATAGAGAGATGCAAAAGCAAACAGCATGTAGTAAGAAAAGAGATGCAAGTAATACATATATTTCATTCTCACTTCCTTTCGGTCGATCTTCATGTTTATCTTTGATAATGTAACACTTAGATCACGAAACGCAAATGCTAATATGACATTTGTCCGGTTTTATTTTGACACAAGTCTGGTACTAATTTGACGCTGGTACGGTACTATTTTGAGACTAATAGTGTCTGGTACAATTTTGACACTAGTCCGGTAATATTTTGTCATTAGTCTGGTACTATTATGGCGCTATTAATATTTGACACTTTCTTTAAGTTATGACTTTCTTTCAAAGGATCCAGTATGACTTAATAGCAGGAAATTTTGAGAGAGAGAGAGAGAAGTAGTAGTAGAGAATATTCACATTTCTTTTAGTGCATATATGGAAGTATTTCACATATGAATTCGAAATACTGACACAATATAAAATGTTTCCACTTCACTCGTAAAATATTCCCTTATATCTACATAAAAATGCATACTTTCTTGGTTTGGAATTACAAAACGCATCGATTTCATTGATTTTCTTTCTCCACTCTGTACCAATGCGATTAATGGCTTTATTGCTTCACCGATAAAAAGACAATCCAACATTTTACAATATTTTAAAACATTTACCTTCCATTTATGTTGTTCTAAATGTAATATTTACACTGTAAATTGCGTTTTTTGTCAAATTAATTGTCAAATTAATTACTGTGAAGAGGTTTGTTTTCGTTAACACATTTCTTGCACGCATTGATACAGTGAACATTGTTGTAGTGAATGTACTCAATCAACCACTTGCAGCTCGATATCAATTAGACCCATGTATTTATGTAATTATACAGTATCTTTTAACGGCACTTTAACACAATAGTAGCAATATGGTGCCAACAAAGAGTAAAATTCGATAAAAGCTAAAATGAAGAATTGCCAACAAATTCCAGGAAGAAAAAAAAACTTCCAAATAGATATAAATCTGCAGCAAAAACAGTAGATAAGAAAGGGAAAGTTGTTAAAATTCTGTAAAAGCTATACCTGACAAAATATAAAGGTAATACGTAAAAACCATCATTGTTTAAACATCTAAAAAGACCGTACTGTTTTCGTTTTTATATAGGAGTAAAATCAAAGTGACAATATAACGATATTGCGCTTTTCCTATCAATGGCTGTCGTAGATGATACTGAAGTAACATGACGTAACTGGGAAGAAAAACAAGATGAAATCTTCTTTAGCGCCATTTAGCATTATATTTCGCCGCTATCAAGTCTTTGCCCAACATTCTGATGACTACAACAATCTCAAACATCATAAAGCAGTTATTTAAAAACCCCGACTAACATTAGTGCGTTTGCCCATCCAAATCAATCCCGAAGCATCGTATAAAGAACAATTTGCACAGACTGGTACAAATGGACAAGTAAAAAAATATACACCGTGGTTATCTATTTATCTATGTCTTTTTCACCTATATATACATAATAATCTAAAAAGATCACGTTTTGATTAATTTTCATTTTCTTGTTGTTTTTGCTGTTGTGATTATTATTATTATTATTATTATTATTATTATTATTATTATTATTATTATTATTATTATTATTGACGTTGTGGTTATTGTTGTTTTTGCAATATAAGCACAAGAGGACAGAAACAAGCAATGAAATTGAATAATAAAATAACTTACGGAAAAAAATCTGCAAATACGTTGTGTTTCTTGGCAACATATCTGACTCGTATATCATATTTAATTGGAATATGTTATCATTTTGTCCAGTATATAGATGTTGCATATAAAATCATGTAGAGATTTAAGATACTGTTGCAATTGCCTGTACCTGTCGTATTTGTGTTTTATTAAGGGAACAGGAGGTCCAGAAAGTGCTACGGCTAATTTCAAACTTGTCATGCGCTTTATATGCTTTCAACGGAAATGGTTATCATGCAGATACTTCCTGCTCTAAAACTACACTCATGTGAATGCATGCGCCATTTGTAATACTCCTTAGTGATTTCAAGTGACATTTACTGTTTAACGCGAAAAATATTTAAACTTAACAATTATTCGTAAACTAATGCATACAATACCTTATAATTTCTGAAATATATCCTAAAAACTAAACAAAATTCTAACATTTCGAAGATTGTGATATTTAATTTTTTTGTTGTACGCTACGACTTAATTAGTTATTTAATATCATGTACAAAGGCCAAAGGTAGTATAATATAGCTCAAGATTATCCACTTAAAAGGTTTACCCACTTGTGGAATATCAACATTTAATCCCGTCCCTCTCCCCCTTCGTGAAAAGTCTTTAGGTCGTATAAATGTTACGTAAGTACAAACTTCTGATGCCATCCGCTGCGAAAGTACTATGGTTGTGCAAGGGAAACAACCCATTTAGTGACCATTTGAATCTTAATACGGTTGTCTGTGAATTCATATATATGTGTGTGGTGGGGTGTGTAGGGTTGTTGTTTTATTTTGTACCTTGAATATCGGTAAATTATCTGTTCCCACTCATGATTTTGGCGTTTAACAGCAAACAACCCTTTTCGCCATTAGAATGGAACATGCACTAGACTAAAATGGATGATGAATCCAAATAGGAACCATTCATTATAACTATGATGCACAAAGGAATTGAATGAATGTTAGTCCACACGCTTCAAGGTCTACAGACACATTGTTAATGACGTCTTAACGTGCCAGACCACAGATGCGATAAAATCGGTTTTATGTTCTGCAACGTTATGGACATTTCATGTGTAAAGTGTAAATTATGACCGTCTAACGCAACGTTACTTTCAAGAACAATGTCATTATCACAAAGATTATGTGTCGTCCTTATTCGTCATATTTGAATTTTCTTTTGTTAGTTTTTATTCAGCAAGTATAAAGGATATAATAAGTTCTTTCTCTTAAAATTAAGAGGTCTTTTCAAGGTATTTTATTTCTAAAACTTTCGGATAACAATCCCACTGACAGATATTTTAATGTCCGGAACAAAAATAAAGGTAAGCTATTAGATCATCGACTTAGTTTGGTCAGTTCTTGCATTAACAGAAGCATACTTGGAGTCAATACAAATATGAATTAACACAAAATGTATTTCAGCTTGTAACTCGACGAGAACAGATACAAAGGGATACAATTGTCCTTTTGAAGACAAGTTATCTTGTTAACAAACCGCATAAAGATGTGGACTCCAAACAGTTATTGTAATGTAATGACATTAGATTTGACCCATATTGCATGTAAAGCTGTAAATCATTATCTTAGCGGCATCTCATATACCTCTGTCATTATGTACAGACACTCAACGTATGCATACGTTTTTTTATCTTGGATTATCGTAAAGAGCCATATCAAGTTAAAAGGTAGTCATGTATATCAGATATATCACTGTTCCTCATATATATGCAGTTAAAAGTCATCTTAAAAGGCAGTCATGTATATTAGATATATCACTGTTCCACTGTTAAGAAGTCATTTGTTTTTTAATAAACCGCCGTCATGCGACCGCTTACAATATGACGGACCCTTATTAATTGGATTAAATGACCACACCTTGGTTCTAGGTACTACATTGTGCTCAAGACTGAACGAACTGGGAATACATTCATCATTACTTAAATGTAAATTGAAGCGAAAAAAGAAATGTTGTTTCAAAGCTGGAAGAAGAATTCCAGTTATCTCCCTTTCGCCCGTAACGGATAAACAATTTAAAAATTCTGCCGTTAATTTTAATAAACTGGTTCAAATTCCTCTTAAATCGTCAACCGTTGTGTTAACTGTCCCATGGATACCACTACGTACTGCATTATTCAACGCTCAATCAGTAGAATCACCAGAAAAGCGCACAGAAATTGTTAATTTTATCAATGACCAGAATATCGACGTCTTCTTCCTGACAGAAAAATGGCTACGATCGTCAGGTGATGAACCTAAGTGTGCGGATTTAACACCCAGGGATTACTCCATCAAGCCGTTCCCCCGCAACTCTCGCGGAGGTGGAATTGCTGTAATTACAAAGAATCCCATGATCAAATGCCTTAAGTACAACACAACCTTCAATTTCTGCCACACATCGTTTGAACTAGTCCAAAAGGTCAGTCTATATTTTCTGTCTCTACCGCCCTCCTCCTAGTAGAAAAAACAAGCTGACTGAATCTCTCTTTTTGGAGCAGTTTCCAAATCTTCTGGAGTATGGAAATTCGATAGGTGGTAACTTAATTATTCTTGGAGATTTCAACTTTCACTTTGACAGTCCTGGAAAACCATTAACGTCAAAACTCCTAGATTCCATTCATGTTTTCAATTTTAAATAGTCAGTTAACCATCCCACCCATAAACTTGGTCCATTTTAGACTGGTTTCTTTATAGACCTGACGATAATATTCTGCAATCCACCCTTGTATCCCACGAACATGCATCGGATCACCTCTGCATTGTATGCCATCTCGACATATCAGTCCCTAACCCTCCACCTCTATTTGCTACTAAGAGAAACCTCCGTATGATAAATAGAAGCAAATTCATGCATAACATCCAAGAAAACCTAACAACTTTCTTACATCCAACAGCGTAACAACTTGATAACTGCCTGCGTTCATTGCTTGAAAACATGGACCAGCCACCAAATGCAGAGTATCAATAAAAAAAAAAGTGTTATCCATGATATATCAGTGTTAGGGACCAGCTTCGCAATGCTAAAAGACATCGTCGAAAACCAGAGAGGCTTTGGCTTTCCATCAGACTTTCTATTCATAAACAAATCTATGAAACCGCTAAGAAGAACGTCACAAATATAGCCCATTTAGCCAAATTATCCCACTACAGTACTAAGATCATGGAGAGTTCCAGCTGCAAAGAGCTCTTCGAGATAACTAACAAACTAATATCAAGGAACAAATGTACACCACTTCCAACAACCTTATCTCCACTATACCTTCCGGACCAATTTGCAAATTTCTTCCGTGACAAAGTACAAACCATTAGAGATTCGCTTGACAGCACTATTTCAACTGACTCGTCACCATACAGTTATGATGCAAAATTTAAGCGACAACCATTAGGAGCATTTGAACCTGTTTTTATTGTTTAGTACGGACAATCGTGATGAAAGTGCACCAAAGTCTTGTGAAATTGATCCAATGCCGACATCACTGCTGCTTGAGTGCTTAGACCCAATATTGGCTTCACTAACTGATGTTATTATTATCTCTCTCTCATTGGGGGTCCCATCATTTTTCAAAACTGCCATTGTAAAGCCACTGCTGAAGAAACCAACACTTGACCATAACGATTTAAAGAACTACCGCCCAGTTTCTAATCTCCCATTCATATAAAAAATCTTAGAAAAGGTTGTTCTAACCCAACTTGTATCTCATTTGAATTCAAACAGTCTTTCTAGCAATGTACAGTCTGCATATCGCCCTTGCCACAGTACGGAAACTACTCTTCTGAAAGTATTTAAGGACATTCTCTCAGCTTTGGATAATGGAAAGATTACAGTCCACAATCTCCTGGATTTATCTGCAGCATTTGACACAATAGACCATGATATATTACTTCACCGTCTCCAGCATGTATTTGTCATTCAGAATATAGCCTTACAGTTGTTCAAGTCCTACTTAGTCAACAGGACACAAATTATGTCTGCAAATGGAATACACCCCAGCCCAGTTGACGTATGTTGTGTTGTTCCACAGGGATCTGTTATTGGACTGTTCTCTTCATTCTAAACACTCAGCCACTCTCAAGTGTCATAGATCATCACCCAGTGTTGCACCAATTGTATGCTGATGACACCCAAATATACAAGTCTAGCCACCCAACTGAAGTTGATGCTACCATCCATGGAGTAGAGAGGTGCATTTCTGATGTGAAATAATTGATGACATGTAACAAGCTGCAGATGAATGATGATAAAACTGAGGCTATTCTGATCACAACACAACGACTTTCTCAGTCACATCCTTTACCTCAGACAAAAAATATAAGAAACACCAACATTAAATTCTCACAGTCAGTACGAAACCTAGGTGTCACCCTAGACAGTACTCACATTGCACCAACATGTCATGAACATATGCAAGGCTGCATATCTTGAACTGAGACGCATCAGTTCCATTCGTAAATATCTTTCACTTGATGTCACTAAAACACTTGTGTGTTCATTAGTACTTTCAAGACTGGACTATTGTAACTCAATTCTGTCTGGTTCGTCACAATATTTACTCCAGAAACTTCAAAAAGTTCAAAACACAGCTGCACGGATCATCTCTAGAGTACCTCGATCAGAGCACACCTCACAACTGCTCTGTACCCTACACTGGCTATCGATTCGATACAGAATCAAACACAAAATTTGTTCTCTGTGCTATGTTTCAATGACAGACTCCAGTCCAACATACCTATCCGGCATCACCCATGTGTATACACCAGCTAGATACTTACACTCTTCTTCTGATAATCGTATAATCATTGTTCCCACGGTGAAAATAAAGTCATATGGACAATGTTCGTTTGCATACCAGGGCCCAGCGACGTGGAACGAATTGCTCATTGAAATTAGACAGAAAGACACAGTGGTCCCTTTTAAGAGTGCTCTTAAAACTCACCTGTTTCGACTGCAGGGACAAACTTAGAGACCTAATCGTGTTTTGTATCTTATATGTTTTCATCATGCTTTTATGTTTTCCAATTTCATTGGGTTTTTTTCATTTGTTTTTCTGTAGTGTAGTCATATCATTATTCATTATTGATGGTGTAAAGCGCTTAGAGCTTCGAAAGATTAGGTGTTATACAAAGTCCTCATTATTATTATTATTATTATTATTATTATTAGTATTATTATTATTATTATTATTATATATACAGTTAAAATCAGCTTAAAAGGGCTAAAATTAATGTAAATCAAACAAATCTTTAAAACAATTTTACCACGTCGAGAAAAACGAGGTCTAGATGCATGATGCAAAATGAAAATGGAAATTTAGAAAAGAGAAGGTTCATATTTGGCTGTGAAAGTAAATAAAAATAATCTCAATAGCATTACAGATATAAATACATTGAAATTCCCGCATACATCGACAACTTATATGTCTGTGGACTGTTGATGTCATCATGATTTGTCTTTCACAGATGAAAAAGAGGCGTATTTAACAGATTATAAAACGTTTTGATACCTCATTTGAAAAGCATGGCTTTAATTTTATATTCTTCTGCTTCAACATAGTGTCATAGTTCGATTGAAGTACTTACCTAAGGGTTACGTGTTATCCCTAGATTATCAGAAATGTTAGATTGTAATTTGACCTTGGGATGGCTCCCCGACCCAGTGGTCAATTTATTACGGGGATAATAATTTTGTTTTAAAAAGGGGGTTACGTGTTGAAAGTTTCTCAAAGTTCATTTACGAAAATGTCGATATTCTTTATCAACAACAACTCAAAGTAATATTCTTGTTATTTAACAACTGCTTGTTGTCGCAGCTAAATAGAGAAATTATGTCCTTATAGGTGTCTCAGTCTCTAGAATATTTGTAATCCTTGATAAAAACATATCTTCATGATAAACGTCAATTTTCAAATTCGGACTTTTTTATTTATGAAGAGGTAACGAAGTACAGGAAATGTTGTGCAAATTCCTCTGCTTTTTGAAATTTTATTTTTATGATTATTAAAGACTTAACAAATTGCAAGATGAATAACTCCTATTCTGATAAACATTCTGCAAATGTGATAAAACATTTATCAATAGGGAATGAATAAATATTACCTGACTGTCTTTGTTCTGGATATTGTATTTAATATATTTAGCTAGAGTCGGCCGAATCCACTTTTAGTTTCCAATACTGGACAATCTGAAATCTTTTTGTCTTAGGCCAAGTGTGATTCACATGAAGTGACGGTAGTGCATTCATTTGAATGTACAGCGTCATCCATGCAGTTTGGCAAAACCTGAGGACTCGATGGATTCATTGCACGGACACACACACACACACACACACACACACACACACACACACACACCAAATTGCAGATATAGTTGCAAATGAAGTACTTGTTCTGCGTTCCCATTATTGGAACAAGCAAAGTGCATTCTGTAAAGAGGCGACCAAATTCTTCGATAATTTGGCATTGAAACAGGACATCAGCGACTTGGATGCAGTCATTACTTCTGGCGCTAGCGGGTAATCGTTGTAAAGGTGATGTAATTTCTTTTCCAAAAAATAATAATTAGTTCCAATATAACACATTCTAACAGTTTTATACCGTTCATGCTCACGTTAGAAATATAGTTCATATTCTCACACCGCACAAACTCGTCTAGGACGAAAGCGTAAATATTGTTAATATCGTGGGGTATTACAGGCGTTTAATATCACAGCTTCAGGATTGTGAACTTATGTCGTGGTAATACAAAGCCAAACTGGAAGATTTGTGTGCATTTTTGAGGTAAGACCATCGTGTTACATTGTGTCAGACGCTACAAAGAAAATGCTGGCAGTACTGGCAAGGAATGCAATTTTTAACAAGGACACAATGAAAATGTGTTATTCAGTACGAAACGAGCGCCTGACTGCTGGTCTTATGGCGTCTTGTGTATACCACGTAGTATTTGAACAATGTAGGCATGCAACAATTTTCTATTTCGGTTACGGCCCTATTATGGGTTACAAAATGAAATTCATTAGTGTCAACTTCAGTGCTATTTCAGTTTGGTTATTGCTTTGATGCTTTATAACACATCACCAAAAGCAATTTGGTTGATTTTTGGTGCCAATAAACTTGGAGACGAGTGACATGCAAAAAGGACGCAACGCGGTGGCTGACCCGGACTGATACGATCGTAGGAGTTCTAACCAGTGTATTCGAGACGCTAGTCACTGAGCCATCGTGGCTCCTTCATAGCAAAAGATGTTCATGTAAACACGTGTGTTTTATGTCCGCTTATTTAATGAACACACACACACACACACACACACACACACGAGTACAATTCAATTTGTCACTCGGTACGAATACTCTGCATACGGCGTATTGTGTTTTACCACACGGTAATTAGAACAATTGAGACAGACAAACAAATATATCTCATGCGGTCTATTATCATGAGTTACAAAATGAAACCCAATAGTGTGCACAGAATTCATATTTTAGTGAAAGCTAATTATTCATACTAACAAATTTAGATCTACTGGTTAGGTGAATTACTAATACGTACATATACATTACACACTCACCTGATTATGAAATCTGAAGTATGAAAGAAATGAAGAAATAAAATGGATTTGAACAGTGTATAATACTTTTGTAACCACCTAACCCCATAATTATCTGCCAACTTACGTATGTAACTTTCTTTGTTTATATCAATATATTTTTCTGCTTACGTATCTACCTGCATATTTGCCTACCCATCAATCTACCTCCCAATTTACCTAACTGCATATTACCTACCCATCTATCTACCTATCTACCTACCTACGTATATACGTTTCTACACAATTATCTACCTACCTACATATCCACATACATATCTAATTAGCTATATACATATCAATCTACCTACCTACATATAAATCAGCCAGCTAGGTGATTAAGTTTTATATCTATTTATTTGTACAATCGGTCGTCCAAGTATGCATGCGTGTGTGTGTGTGTGTGTGTGTGTGTGTGTGTACCAAAAGTCATTCGTAACCGGTGTGTCAGTGGTTACATCCAAAGAGCAATGATTAATCATCAGCTCTAGGTGTAATATGTTTCGGGCTATCAAAACTTAATGCCAAAAATTTCATTTGTTCATTTATATTGTGTACGATATTGCAATGTATATGACTATTAATACTACCATTACTGTTACTAATAATATTCATTCCCTGATAGACAATGGCAATAACATACCTTTCTCTCCAATTATATACAAGGTGTTTTAGGATTTACCCACCCCACCACACCCCCACCTCCCACGAGAAAAAAAGCCTTTTTGCAATTACGGATCAAACTATTTTACACTGGTTACAAATCATATGGAACCAAAACGATCATACGCGGCATGGTGAATTAAAACAGTGAACTAAAACACGCATTATATGAGAACATTTTAGAGGACGCTAGGAAGAACGAATGAATTTAAATGTATTTCATGCATACTGAGTAAGCCTTCGAAAGTAAAACAAGATTATTTGCATGCGATGACTCAAGAAGGTCGAGATTTGTGTAACTATTGGTAACGACTAAATAAAGACGTTCATTCTTCAAACATATTCAAGTGCAGACTTACTCATTTGTAACATTTAAAACAAAGAAATCAAATGACAATGCTACCGTCTGACGCTTAATCCATTTCCGTTGTATTGATGAACTAAAGTGACAAAGTTGCCAGGAATTCATGCAGGTATATATATAAATGATTAGACTTATTCATATACCTACATATCTACACACGTATCTACGTAACTACATACTAAACAAATTATTGGTATACTACTTGAGTTGATAACAGACAGAATATATAGTTGGTAAATTAAGTGTTCTTGAAAGAAGGTTCAGTATTTGTACTGAACTATAATGGGCTCATCGATCGGTACACGAAACAAAACTGTAGGAGACTGTCAAAACAAAAATGTTCAGAGAATGAGAAATAAATTTAAAAAGAGTTTTAAGTATGGACTATGCAACAGCAAGCACGAATCTAAAGTAGATAGATTAAAAATAGAGTTGGAGAATGTAAAAAACAGAAATGCTCTACTAGAAACCGAAATTAGTGAAATGAGAAAATCGCCAACAGTATCGAGTGCTTTGGAAAATAGTTTAAGAGAGGAAAATAGGGGCCTTGAAAAGCGGTTTGAAGAAACGCTGATTGCAGTCGGAAATGAACTGGCACATCTTCAACGACCAATCACAGCATTTATAATGCCCGAGGGTGGAAGTGTTCAGGTTGGCGATAATAATGTTATGAGGATTATCAGTGATTCAAGTGCAGATATTAGTGATAACAAGGAACTGATCGGAAAACTTGAACAAACAATTAATAACTTAATGGACGAAAACGGCAGACTAGTTCGTATAAATGCAGATCAAAGGATGCTTCTCTACCAGACTCAGGTATTCATTGTGGTGTGCGTGCGTGGTCTGATGTTCGGTGACTATAGTTTAGGATGTGTGTGTGTGTGTGTGTGTGTGTGTGTGTGTGTGTGTGTGTGTGTGTGTCCTGTATGTGATCTAATTTAATAATGCTCTTAAAACTGCCTTGTTTCAGCTACAAAAGAACTTAATGTTTACTTCCTTAATTATTGTCAGCAAGTCTTTGTTTTGCAATTTCATTGTGTTTGCTTTTGTAATCTTGTCGTTTATGTTTTATGAGTTATCCAATATTGCAAAGAGCTTATAATTCTAAAGATCTGGCTCCTAACGTAGTCCGAATTTTGGGTATACAATTAAAATTTAACGATAATGTAGACTAAGATCACCGAGACTAATTTCAATATACCTTTTACCAATAAAATCCGGTTTACTATTGGATCAAAGAGCAGGCATTATCAGTTTTCTCTATCATGTTTTAAATTTTACCTTTTATTCATTATTCAAACGAACTTGTTTCAGACGCAGTGTAACAAGATGCGACGCAACATCACACGAATTGCGAATGTACTTCGCATGAAGAACCACACTATTGACTCAAAACTGTCCCATATTTCTAGTCTTGTGCGGTCTTTTTCAATCGAAAGTAGGTAAGCCTCTTTTTAACTTGACATGAGCCTTGTTTGATAAGATAATTGTCCTGTACCAATACATGCATGTCTCAGGTTAAGAAAAAAAAACGGATGGAGTGAATTGAACAAATTGATGTAAACATATAACACAGAAGTTACATTTTGTTGAAGTACTAACTATCGCAGCACGAAAAAATGAAAAATTATCGAGTCTTATTCACATTCTATATCCAGCCTCATTAAAAAAGAAAACAAAAAGAAACGATCAACAAATAATTCAACTTTGTTGGCGCCAATTTATGATCCAAATAACACCTATTTCGTATATTTAAATTTGTTTGCCTGTATATTGAAATTATTTGCCTGTATATTGAAATTATTTGCCTGCCTGTATATTTAAATTATTTGCCTTTCTATTTAAATTGTTTGTCTTTATATTAAAATTATTTGCCTGTATATTAAAATTATTTGCCTTTGTATTTAAATTATTTGTCTTTATATTTATATTATTTGCCTGTCCGTTTATGAGTCTTTCATGTCTAAGCGTTCTGAAAATACCTGTTGCTCTTCTACACTAATCTCGACTTGTCATACACCTGTTATTTTATTTTATTTTTCAGAATAACATGAAAATATGCCATAGATGATACCTAAAGTGTGGCTATAATTTGACTATATTCAGACGACAAAGCTTACTCCATGACTAAAACTAACCACAATGACATGGTTAGTTGGTTCCGTTGATGAATAATGGCTGCTTGACGTGTCTCCAATTATGGGGCAATGTGTCTCTCATTTATATCAATTTGAACAATCTAAATCGGTTAAAATATACATTTTGGAAATATTCGCAAATTTAAGACATGGATGATATCTCAACTCATCTGTTTACTCTTCATTAAATTCGTTATCCTTGCTATCTACTTTTTCTTTAGAAACAAACATACGTGTTTTGTTGCATCACTTGGTAGTGTATAAGGACCATCAATTTCATTTCAACCTGTCAACACGAACAGGACTCGGGGCCACGAGTGACCGAGTGGTCTAAAGCGCTCACAGTTACGGATCACTGCCGTCTCACCTCTATCTGCGTGGGTTCGAGTCTTGAGCTCGGCCAATGTGGGTACGTGAGAAAGCTTGCCAGTAGCTTCTCGTGGATCGGTGGTTCTTTCCAGTGTCTTCCCAGTTTCTTATTCCACCATTTATACTAGTCGCCATTTATAGCCTGTCTTGTGATGAAAGATGGCGTCAAGCCATAAAACAACAATAACAACAAACATAACTCAGATCGCAATTTTTTCGTTATAGTCTCTACATGTGCCCAAATCAATACAAAGCATATGTTAATCTAAAACTCCCATCAAAGATGACTTCACGGTGAAGTTCTAGTCATAAGCTCAACGTCATTTCTTTAACAGGCTGGACTATAAACAAAGCTATGCGCAATGGAACACATAATTTCATATCCGGATGATCACCAAGGCCTTATTACACACTGTGTACTATCACAGAAATAGACAACCTCACCACAAGCTGATATTCTAAGAAAAGAACAATTACCTTTAAATACATACCTATAATGTCCGAATCTTACTCCTGTATAATCACACAAAGGAGACAGGAAAAAAATGCTCTAAAAAAAGACTGGGACTATATTCGTACGGAACCTGAACTAATACATGTGATCTGATTCCATAATGATTTGCGTTAAGATATATGACATGAAACTGAAATTCAGATTGTTAAAAAGTCTGACTCACAGAGAACATTGCCTTTCACGCTTAATTGGGATTAACATGCATTTTCAGCAAACATTAAACTTATAATTATTATCTTTGTATTATGAACATACGTGATTACTAACTGCAACATATTTAAAGGTTTAACGTTTGACAATAATGGTAGTATCAGAGTGCGGAAGAGTACTACAGAGTGCAAAATAGGTAAGTTAATACGGGAAGAGAGGGCACAGAGAATACATTAAAATCAGGCAAAGTAAGTGAATACAATATCATTATGAGGAGCAAAACAAATTACCGTGTTAGGAAAGAGAATAGGAGAAACTCTTAAAATGGGTATACAAATATAAAAAAAAAAACTAACTAGAGGTTCTTAACATTTTGTAGTTTGTGACTAGGTAAGTGCATGACAAGACCGAGTTAGAACTAAACCATTCAGAAATAACAGTGAGATCGGCTATCACATGACCCGTGTAGTTAGCTTCATCAGAGAAAACAAATTTCAGATGTCCTAGTAACTGCTAAAGACGACGTAAACAAGCTCTCAATTATACGATGCACTACAAAACTAAAATTAAAAAAAACGGCAGAGAAAGAGTAGAAAACACAATGACAAACTTGTTCTGAGATCTGGGTGGAACAGTGATCGCCAAACGTAGTACTCATCATTAGAAAGAAATATAGTTAATGACGTAGTACTCATCATTAGAAAGAAAATTTAGTTAATGCCGTAGTACTCATCATTAGAAAGAAATATGGTTAATGACGTAGTACTCATCATTAGAAAGAAACATGGTTAATGATGTAGTAGTACCAAAAATAGTTTCCAACAGCGGCAAATTACAGCCTAGCTGTCTGTCACTACGGAAATATATATATATATATATACATATATATATATATATATATATATATATATATATATATATATATATATATATATATATATATATATATATATATATATATATATATATATATATATATATATATATATATATATATGTTTCTAATAAAAAATAAATATATGTTATTGAAGCATGAACTCATCATAGTGCCGAAGAACGTAACCTAAAAATTCTACGGACCGTGACAGAACACGAGAATTTGAATAGCTTTAACATATATTTATGACAAAACATGTACACTGCGGTTATAAATTATTCGAACTTATTTTTCGAACAAAGCATGGCGAACCCACGATGAAAGTACTGATGAAAAATGTGTGACCTTGACCCCAGAGATAAATGTTTCATAATGATTATATCAAAGTACTAAAAAGTCAATTAACTGGTTTAAGAAATGTAAGAAAATGACGAAAAAATAATCTGAAAGTAATATTTTAATAGTCTGCATATTTTTTATGACTAACTGTAACAGTGAATTTAGCAGATGTAATTTTAAAATACAGCAATTATAACTGACGTCTGTAATTTTGTACTGGATTAAATCCGTGGCATTTTTTTGCAGGGGCAACGTTTGTCCTTTATATAATAATTTTCATTAGTTGGAACGATACACAGGTCTGTATCAGGACTGAAGCGGAAATTCTTGAATTTGCCAACCCTGGAGGAGCAGTCTGTCAATAATGGCGGTTAGATAAACTTGAAATCTGATTGAGTAGTCAATGGTATTCGGTGCGTTTTCCAGACGAAGTCGCTTGTTTAAAAATGACTAACACAGCAGAATCAGGCAGTCCGGTTTTTCTTTTGCGCGTAGCGATAAGGTCTTCTTGACCTGTGTGTGTGTGGGGTAGGGGGTGGGGGAGGGGATATAAAGGTAGTCCAAGGGACATGTGGTTGATGGTCTATTCGGGACACGCTGAAAGGTACTATGTATTAATTTCATATACAATTTCTCTTTGATATGAGTCTTAATATAAGGGTTTTAATTGATATGTCATAAATTATATATAAGTAATGCATGCTAAGAACTGATAATTATTAGGTTTGTAGGACGCTTTTCTGCCAAAGAATTGTTAGATAGCAAACGTGTGGCCTAAGCTAAGGAGTGGATTTTATTTGAATTAGTTGTTTAACTAGGATGTGAAGTCCTTTAACCTCTATATTGGTTGTATTAATATTTGAACAGCGGTTGTAGGCTGTCAGCCGTGTGTGTGCATACGTCCGATATTAAATTCACCATGCAGTTGATTAGTTGTCATTAAGCAGCGTATACTCTGGTATCGATCAAATAGAAATGGTAACAAGTTTTATTTGAGAAATACATTAATTTTCCTATGCTTTGTTAATTCTCTTTGGAAAGAGAGAAACTGGAGTGTATGTAGAGACATATGACACTGTTTGTACGGTATGCAAAGTTGTTACCGGAAGTCAAGTGGCAATGGAGTATCCGGTGTGGGACGTGATAATACTATTCTGAGTGTATTGGGGAGTGGAATGTATGTTCTTTTCAGAAAATAACGAATGGGCGAAGAATTGGGCCGCATTTATTTTATTTCACCAGGAACAAGCTCCAACGCCAAACAGTAGCAAACTGAACGACCGGTATAAGAGTCGGAACAGCTAAGTTAAGCTACTAAAGGTGGTGGGACGTATTATTAAGCAAGAGAGAACCCGAGAGTTTCAATTCAAGTTGAACCCAACCAACATGCTATGCCGATTCCTGAACGGCAGCCAGTTAGTCATGCCGGATAATTCAAATTAGAAACATTCACTCGATTTCGTGACAAACGTTGCTGTATCGATATAAACTGAGCTGCTAAGTGCATTTCAGAACTTTGAGTTAATTGATTTATTTTATTTGTCGCAATGGTAAATCCTGCAATTGGTCAATACAATTTTATTTTGTTTTATCTAACTGATTAAATTGTTGTATTTTGTATACAGGGCTTGTTTTCCTCTATTTAATACATATGCTCAGATTTTCATTTATTCCATCCATTAATTTAACTTTATATTCGCTCGACCCGGGCTATAACACCGGATAACTTAATGATCTTTCATAATGCTGAGTGTACCGTAAAATACTTTGCATAATAGGGCTACATAAAAAACTAATAAAAGTTAAACATTTTACACTCCCAATAAAAGTACACAACTTAGTATCAGTTGCTGAAACAAAACAGGATTGCATTAGAAGGGGAAGACCATTCCCTTCTAATGCAATCAGTTTTGTTTTAGGAAAGTTCAGGCAGTCGATTTTTCTGCATCGTTTCCGCGGACAACCTAAATGGAGCTCACGAACCACCTGCTTGCCACAGCTTGAGAACGTCCTTTCTCTACTGTGCACATTACAAGTCACGCACGAACACGTACGCACGCACGCACGCACGCACACACACACACACACACACACACACACACATACATACATACATACATACATACATACATACATACATACATACATACATACATACATACATACATACATACATACATACATACATACATACATTTGATGTAGTGATGTAGTGAAAAAAGTGGCATGGTTAAGGTTTGTGTACCTTTACTGGTCACAATGTATATTTGGTCAAATGACATGAGATGTGCTTAATTATTTATTAATTGTTCATTTGTAATGTTAAATATTTACATTTAGTTTTGACTTAAATCTCTAATTATGTAGCTGTAAAGCATCAGCTACTCATCCATAACATCGAGGACCACTAAAAATTTGAAAAGATGAACACGACTCATCTTTCGGTCAAGTTTGAGAAATGTTCCATTGATTGCCTAAGTTTCACAGGAATAAATACGTCCACTATTTGTGACTGTAATACTGTAATACAGATTCTCTCATCAGTTAGAACTAATGGACATAATTTTGCTGTGTTGATTATTAATCAGACAGTAAACATATATGGGACTGTTACCAAGCATATATGGGACTATTACCAAGCATATATGGGACTATTACCAAGCATATATGGGACTATTACCAAGAATATATGGGACTATTACTAATCAAGACACTTAATCCATAACCTGAAGGCGAATACTCGGACTGTGGCTTAGGGAGCACTTGTTGTTTCGGTTATTTAAACATATATTTGGGCCTCATGACCTTAAATGAGCACCGCGTAAACGATGCATTGTAATTAACTCTAACAGATAGAAATACATATATTACATTATTGTAATTACCACTAGAACATCGCTAGAAAATAAATAACCTAACCAAATCAAAAGCATTTAAAAGCTATTTTGAAACGGCGCCTTTAAATTTATACGAGAGCTAATGTTTCCACGCCATAGAGATCATCAGTTTAAACTGGGGTCACTGATGCTACCGGCTGTATTTCAATAAGGTATGATTGTACTTTTATCAGAGTTAATTAGCGTATAGTTTCTGCTCTGCTCAAATGAAGCATTGACGAAGTACAACATGTAACAACCATACTGATACAAAACCTTAGTCGTTACATAAACGAACTAAACTAATTACAATTAGAACTACGGTTGATTATCACGTACTCACTCTCCTAATCATTGTCTGCCTTGTAAAACAATTATTCAAGAAAAAATGTGTAGAAATAGTCTGCAACACCTTTGCGGTATTGTGACTTATCAGTGTTGAGTACTCTAATGGGCTGTTTATGTTGTGACGAGTTTCAGGTCATATTCTAAATAAAAGAGATTAATCAGTTGGATGTAAAACAATGACACATATATAAAATGCACTTAGTCATTCGAGACTCATGATCCATGCACTAGTTTTTATCATTAAGTGTAAAATGTAAAGCCCGACTAACTGGGATTAACAGAAGAAAATCATACTACGTGAAGTATTAGGTGTACAACGTGAAACCCAACTGACTATAATAATCTGACGAAACTCATAGAGTGTGTAGTATTAGGTGTAAACTCATAGAGTGTGTAGTATTAGGTGCAAACTCATAGATTGTGTAGTATTAGCTGTAAACGTAAAGCCCGACTAACTATAATTAACTGACGAAAGTCACAGAGTGTATTATTAGGTGCAAAATGCAAAAGCATGACTGATTGGAATTAACTGACGAAAATCAATATGTTCATTAATTTGGAATCGTTAACAAATACCACCCAAATTAAAACCAATTCACTACCAATACTCAAACATATATAATCCAGTCCCTGAAATAAAAATATATGTGCCCAAAATAAACTTTATTTTGTTCGTACATCACAATAATTAGGAAATCTGATTGGCAGAAAAACGGTTCTGATGCAATATTATTTACTGATGTACTCAACTAAACTGAAATTAACCATTTTCTACAACAAATTGTGTTAGTAAATGATATATACTAAAATGATAATCAGATGAAATAATACTACTCTGTCTGTGAGTGTGTGCTGTGTGTGTGTGTGTGTGTGTGTGTGTGTGTGTGTGTGTGTGTGAGAGAGAGAGAGAGAGAAAGAGAAATAGCTAGGAAGAGAATTATATAGTGTAAATCATAGTCGTCATCATCATCATCATCATCATCATCATCATCATCATCTTATCCAGCAGGAACAATACAACGTTTTCTTTATCTATTGTCAGAAGAAAATTATTCAAACAACAAAACAATAAGTAAAATATCGCAAAAGACGTGAAAAAAAAATACTACAAAACAAAAACAAATTCCCAATGCGATAGAAAAGAGTAAGCTTTTAATACGATTAAGTTGAAAGAGAAATAAATGAAGAAGTATTTCAGCGATAACACCAACAACACGGTCATTTTTCACATCGGTACATATAACTGAATAATGAAGATATATTCCAAAACCGCAAAGTGTGGAATAAAAAGTAGTATTGACATAATAAGAAAGTCAGAAACATTAGCATTGAACTTAATCTATCATAAGGACTGACAGACTGACATGAAAACGGACTCAAAAGTGATCACAAACTACAAGCACAATGAAAATATGGTCTTTTAATAGTGTTCACACTTTTCATTTTCACAAAATATAACGCAACTGGTCGCACAGGCAACACTGATGTGACGGTCAAAATATTGTTTGATGATAGATATATATGTGTGACTAGACAAGCCGCCTCAAACGAAACCAATTTTCTTTTCTACTGAATTTTGACCCCGCGAACTAAAATTAGGGCAGCTACGAGCCCATAGTTAGGTCTTTTATCCAGGACTAACTTTATCTGCCGCATATAGAGAGCATTGACGTTGAGCGTGCCCACAAAATTGCCGTTCGGAGACAATAAGCCTGGTCAACCCATATTTGTCACATTTCATTGCTATTAGGACAACTTGGGAGAGGTGTGATTTACGCGGAGAGTGCGGGCTAACAGAACGGCGTTAATTTGATTTTCACCACCTAGAACAACTAAAGATTGTGTTCAGTAAATCATTTTCTACAAATGTGTTGTATGTTTGGAATATACTCTTTAAACGGAAGGTCGCATGATGCAGTTTGATGACGATTTTAAGTGCAACTCTAACGAAGATGCGAGCGTTCGAGACAACGTGGATGTTTCTGCAGGACTTTACCCCTTTATAATACACTTCCATGTTGTAAAAAGAGAATGTGCATCCGAGAAAGAGACGATATTATATATTTCCCATTCAAATACAGCCTACGTTATCTATTAAATTTTAGAGGTCAATGCAATCAATGATTATACACAGAGTGAACTTTATCAGAACAGTTAATATGCTTTAGAGAGGAGTTTAGGGAACTGTTTTGTCCAATTATATCGAGAGGCCATTATTGATACATTCATATGTGTGCGATTGATTAACCACGCTATCGACGAGCCAGTTAAGCGTGATTTTGTATTTGTTATGTAGGATTGCGGATGTTTCAAAGTTCGCCACATTCTCTTCAAACTACAGATCATCTCGGCTTGTTTTTTGTGTGATTGTTGATGTTTCAAACTTCCCCACATTCTCTTCACAATGAAGATCACCATTTTGTGGGATTAAGAATGTCTCAAAGTTCGCCAGTCTCTTCAATCTAAAGATAACCTCAGCTTGTTTGATGGACTACATAGTGTTAAAAGTAGTAAAGGTGACAGACATACGTTGTTACGCACTTTTAGACTAATAGACTCTCCAAAGAATTTCGAGTAATATAATATGCCAAAAATACATTCAAATATGTTTGTAATGTAAAAAAAAGACAAATGTCAAGATGAACATATATTTATTATTTCTATGAGAGATAATCCATACAAAGTTTGAAAACCGCTTATATCCTATGGTGATAGTCTTTATTTCAGAAAATCTAAAGTATCTGGTTCGTAGATGTATAACTATTTTAAGAACCTTCTATTTTTAGTTATCGATTATATCAATGTGAAGGAACCTCATAGATATAGGTCAAACAGTCATACAGATTGGGATGTTCTAAACTTATAACTAACACATGTTACAGTGTACAGTACTTAGACTCAGTTCTGGAAAGGCTTGGGGTCCGGATGGGATATTAATTAACTTGATCAAGGGTACTACGCTTATCATTACATCATTGTTAGTAATACTTTTTATCAAACGTTTAAAACTAGCATTTGTACTAGATCATGGGGAGATGGTGCTATATGGACACTATACAGAATGCTAATTAAAGGTTCCTATCAATTACTTTCACCTACTCTTTTCAACATCTTCCTTGAAAGAATCATGACAGATGCACTGGAAGACCATGGAGGAACTGTCAGTATTGGAGGCAAAATAATAACGAATCTGCGCTTTGCTGATGACATCGATGGCCTTGCAGGAAATGAGGAGGAGCTAGCTCAGTTGGTGGAAAAACTGGACAGGACAGCTACTGCTTTTAGTATGGAAATCAGTGCAGAGAAGACCAAATTGATGACCAACAACACCAGTGGCACCAGCACTGACATCATGATTAGAGGCCAAAAACTGGAAACAGTTAATAGATTCAAGTACTTAGGAGCCATCGTGGGTGACGAGGGATCGAAACCAGAAATATTGTCCAGGATTACGCTGACAATAACAGCAATGGCAAGGCTGAGGACAGTATGGACAGACAGAAACACCTCAGTCAGCTCAAAAATCAGACTGATACGCTCTTTGGTTGCATCTGTATTCCCATATGCCTGTGAGTCATGGACCCTCACAGCGGATTTATAAAGGAGGATACAAGCTGTTGAAATGAGATGCTTTCGGGGGTTGATTGGCATTACATATAGAGATCATGTCACGAATGAGGAAGTGGGAAACAGAATTAAGCAAGCCATTGGGCCCTATGAAGAGCTATTGACCATTGTGAAAAAGCGCAAAATGAAATGGTATGGACATGTCACACGATCAACAGGGCTTGCTAAGACAATCATGCAAGGTACTGTGCTGGGAGGGCGAATGAGATGAAGACAAAGGAAAAGATGGGAGGATAACATCTCACAGTGGACAGGACTGAAGCTGAGTGACACAGTGAGAGTATCAGAGAACAGACTGGAATGGAGGAAGCCGGTTGTCAGGTCATCAGTGGTGCCCCAACGGTCGGCAAGACTGACAGATAGATAGATAGATAGATAGATAGATAGATAGATAGATAGATAGATAGATAGATAGATAGATAGATAGATAGATAGATGGATGGATGGATGGATGGATGGATGGATGGATGGATGGATGGGTGAGTGTTTGGGTGTTTGGGTGGGTGTTTGGATGGATGGATGGATGGATGGATGGATGGATGGATGGATAGATAGATAGATAGATAGATAGATAGATAGATAGATAGATAGATAGATAGATAGATAGATAGATAAATAGATAGATAGATAGATAGATAGATAGATAGATAGATAGATAGATGGATGGATGGATGGATGGATGGATGGGTGGGTGTTTGGGTGTTTGGGTGGGTGTTTGGATGGATGGATGGATGGATGGATGGATGGATGGATGGATGGATAGATAGATAGATAGATAGATAGATAGATAGATAGATAGATAGATAGATAGATAGACATAAATAGATAGATAGAAAGATAGATAGATGGATGGATGGATGGATGGATGGATGGATGGATGGGTGGGTGGGTGGATGGATGGATGGATGGATGGATGGATGGATGGATGGATGGATGGATGGATGGATAGATAGATAGATAGATAGATAGATAGATAGATAGATAATAGATAGATAGATAGGTAAGTAGATAGATAGATAGATAGATAGATAGATAGATAGATAGATAGATAGATAGATAGATTGTAGGGGTATATCTTTAATTAATGCTATATGTTATATCTTAACATCTGTTTTAAACTAGCGTTTATACGAATGTACTCAAAGTAAGCACAAGCTGAGTTTCTACTACCGATAACCTATTCACTCTCACAGTCTGTCATACAGATATATATAATATAATACTATGGTTGAGAAAATCGCCCGGTGGACATTTTGGATCACGGTACGAAATTTAGCAAATATTTTGCGCCTGTGGTAATGAAGAAACCAATCAGGTATGTGGTCAAATGGCCAAGGTCATATGAACCTCATGGACTTGCAATTAACTTTTAGAAGTTAAGAATCTATATATTTAAAGGTGGATGTTGAGTCATTGTCACTACAAAACGGTTTTCCATTCTTTAAAGGTGTTGCAGAAGTTTTTAGTGAAAGGCAAACAAACTAGTTATGTATATTTACTTAGCAAATTTTATACCTGTGGAAAGTGAGACATACATAAAATCGAACAAGCCTCAAAGGCCATATCCGTTAAGCAAGTACCCTTCTTCCAAAGTTAATTTTTGAAGCTCTTTACATCAGATAAGGAATAAATTAACCTCTGTAAAGCATTCAAACGTTTTCAAAAACTGTTTTGTCTCTCTTGCCATTCATTACTGATATGTTTGTATGACTCTATTAGGACATAACAGACAACTAGAAAAGGCATTGAAACCAAAATATTTATTCTAAATACTGACAAAACAAAGTCCAACTAAATGTAAATAAAGTTCATTCACTGCAGCGGGTAAAGACCTTACAGATACGTACCTGGTATATGTCATGTCGGTTTAAATACAACGAAACTAAATGATATGTATTTTGGACAAAGTATCTACTTTTAGCTTAAAATAAATGCTATCAAATTCCCGAGGTGCAAATCCGTTATGTAAACACCAATGTCTCGTTTTGGTATGTGACTTGTGAGCTGAGTTTGGATAATTTAATGTGGTTGGGAAAACCGTCCTGGTAAAAGGAAATTACAAGACACAACACAAAATTATTTAACGCCGGGAGACGATGTATCATAAAAAGGCAGAGTTATTTACCGACATGACATAGAACAGATACTACATATTGAAAAAAGGAGTGATAAATATAGTACACATTTACACTAAAACAATACACATCCAATATATTACAGCGCAAAAAGTGATATTAAAGCGTGCATACATATACGATCCATTTACATATAAGTACATTAGAACATAGCATAATGTCTATTACCTCTGCCAACTAAATAAAACAGCACAAAACACATTCAACATTGCACCTATCAAAAAAATTATTTCTGAAAGTTTGTCATCCTCAGTCTGATGTCATTGTGACTATGTTTCAGTATGTAGGCTTCCTAGCGATTGAGCTATAATGTTTTAAAGCGTGTTTCATACAATACGCTTTAAATATGTATCCATTATAAATTCAATGCTCATGTTGGGAAGTGGGTCTTTTTAGGGTTGATTTTATTTTTTTCGGAGCATGATTAACAACAATATTCAATAAAAACTTGTAATACACACTATATATGATCAAATATGTACTTTAGGTGAAAATGTATGCAAACATCATTAAGGATACACAGTACTAATTGTATGGAAAAAGGGGAACCAGTCTGGAGATGGGTGAACATAAAATAGAGTATACATGGGTTTGGCTGACCAGGATTGGTTAATAATATAAGTTATTCTTTAAGGGAAAAAATATTTTGAGAACTGTTACGAAGTAGAAAAATTAAATAGAGGCAATGTTTTTGTTGATGGAATTTCAGTCCTTTAACATTCTTGAGTTTGGAACACTCATTACTAGGATTAGCACCTTAATATTTGGTGCGGAATTAAAACCACATGTTTACAACACATGCATGTCAAGAAAATGCTGCCGCTCAGATCCTTTCCTTTACACATAATCTGACATCCAGTTTTCATCTATACTGATAAATATAAGTTTGGTAATGAGCACTCAGAAATGTTAAGCTATTGAATTTTTAATATCATAGTATTTGCATAGGTTTACGATGACAACTGAATTAGTACTGCGAGTCCTTAAGGATGCTACTCTTAATAATTTTTCTTTTGGTTTCTGAAGTGATTTTATGAACTTTGTAGGAAACATAAAATCATGTTAATGTCGTATAGCTAGCATGTAATGCCATTCATACTTGGCAAAATATAAAATAAAATTTGGTTTCATCCTCATAAACGACATTTATACTAAGCTGGATGCTATGTAGGTCAATGACAAAGAAACGTGTATTGAAGTGTAATTAACTGAATATTGATTCACTAGTGTTACTGTCTAAACATTTGACGAGTCGCAAAAAGTAGGTCAGACGAATCATAAACAATTGGAACTCTACAGTTAAAGTTTGTACTTTCTTTCAAAACCGTAACCCTTAAACTTAAATCCTTGCTAAAAAAATTGTTGGTTATAGTCTCTAATACCAGATAAACCAGCTCATCCAGAACGACGTACGTAATGTCGTAATTTTTTTTTATCGTATAATACTTTTTTTTAAACGACATTGTCGTAATTGGTTGGATATGAGAAGCTTACTCAGCATCACTGGGACTTTACTCGTATCCACATCGTCCCTTGTATCTTCCTCCGTGACAGAAACGTGAATCAAGGGGAATAGCTTTCAGCGTCATAATTGTGATATCTCTTTGAGGAATGTAGACTGAAGTCCAGGAGTGATGAGAGTCAAATTGAAATTGAGTCACGAGAATACAAATATATGCAAATAATACTGATGAAAAACAAAATAGTTACATATGTTTGGCACAAAGATAATACCCCAAAACTATACCGTCTTAACAGTCAGGTTCCACAAAATAAAAGCAAACAAACAAGCAAAGTCTTCCAACAGATTTTATCTTACATAGATCGTTACAATATTATGCGTGCCAAGCGGAAGCTTAATTATCTAGGAATATTAATGAACGATATTTATGAATCAGTGAGTGAGGCGTCCACCTCGGATGCGGGAGGTCGTGAGTGTGACCCCCGGCTGAGTCATACCAAAAAGACTTACACAAACGTTACTAACAACTGCCTTGCTTGGCGCTCAGCGTTAAGTAGTTGGTGTTAGGACAGGTCGGCCTGGTTTCAGGATAAGGTGACTGGGCCGGACATCATACTACATGTCTGCGGAATGATGCCCCAGTGCTAGACATCACTAAAAACCGATACACTGCAGACATCGTAGCGATATGACTGAAAAGTTGTTAAAGCTACGTTAAAATTCAAAAACATATACACACAGTGAGTGAGAAGTTCGTAGATACAGTTCTTGTGAGAAATGTAAAGAACTTGGCATGGCATTTCATTGTAGGCTTGAAATACGTGTACATACATTCTTTGCAATTTGTTTATACATTTACTCAACACAATAACTACAAATTAAGTATGTGGCCCTGTTGGCGAAGTGGTCCAAGGCGCTCGCCTTTACTGATCAATGCCATCTCACCTCTGTCCGCTTGGGTTCGATTCTTGGGCTCATCCAACGTGGGTATGTGAGAAATCTGCCATTCTCTTGAAACATAATTCTGCCAATGTCGTAGTTAGCATGGAATGCTATTCATACATGAGAAAATTTAACATGTGTATTTATCAGTCAGACAAATAATAAACAAGTAGAACTCAACAGTTAAAGTTTATATTTTCTTTCAAAAACCGTAACCCTTAAACTTAAATAAATCCTTGCTAAAAAATTGTTGGTTATAGTTTCTGATACCAGATGAACCAGATCCTCCAGAACGACGTACGCAATGTCGTTAAATTTATATCTTATAATATTTTTTTAAGACGACATTGTCGTAATTGGTTGAATATGAGAAGCTTAGTCAGCATCACTGGGCCTTCACTCGTATTCACATCGTCCCTGGTATTTTCCTCCGTGACAGAAACACGAATCAAGGGAAATAACCTTTAGCATCATAATTGCGATATCTATGCGAGGAATGTAGACGAAGTCCAGGAATGATGAGCGTCGAAATAATATTGAGCCGCGACGATGAAAATATATGCAAATAATACTGATGAAACAAAGTTACATTTATTGGGCAAAAATATACTGTTTAAACAAAATAAAAGCAAACAAACAAGCAGAGTCATCCAACAGATTTTATCTTACATAGATCGTTACAATCGTACGCGTGCCAAGCGGAAGCCTAATTATCTAGCAAATATTAATTCACGATACATAAATCAGTGAGTGAGGCGTCCGCCTCGGATGCGGGAGGTCGTGGGTATGATCCCCGGCCGAGTCATACCAAAAAGACTTACCAAAACGTTACTAACAGCTGCCTCGCTAGGCGCTCAGCATTAAGTGATTGGTGTTAAGACAGGTCAGCCTGGTGTCAGGATAATGTGACTGTGCCGGACATCATGCTACTTGTCTGCGGAATGATGACCCAGTGCTAGAAATCACTATAAACCGTCACTCTGCAGATATCGTAGCGATATGACTTAAAAATTGTTAAAGCTACGTTAAAAATAAAAAAATAAAAACACATACACACAATGAGTGAGAAGTTCGTCGGCAGAGTTCTTGTGAGAAATGTACGGAACTCGGCATGGCATTTCGTTGTTGGCATGAAATACGTATTATACGTACTTTGCAATTTGTTTATACATTTACTCAAAACAATTACTACAAACTTAATATGTGGCCCTATTGGCCAAAGGTCTAAGGCTCTCGCCTTTACAGATCACTGCCATCTCACTTCTGTCCACTTGGGTTCGAGTCTTGGGCTCAGCCAACGTGGGTATGTGAGAAATCTGCCAGTCTCTTCCTGTTGGCCCGATTTTGCCGGGTTTTACCTTCACTAATTATACCGGCCACAATGTATAGCTTATCTTGCGTTGAGATAAGAACAAAAGGAATAAAGCATATATGAGTTGCTAATTAATTGGTATACAATCCTATGTACATTATTATCTTTTAAATGGCGTTGATTTTAAAGTTAAATACACCAAGAAATTGCATTGGGAACAATTGGTGTTTACACCATATGTATTTATGTTGCCAAATTTTGCTGATAATTAATGAAAAATTACGATACAAAATATTATCACTAAAACGTTGTTACCATTCATTCATTGAACGGTAACTCACGCAAAAATATAGATATTAGAAAGACTATATTATAAAAATCCTGAATAACAATCTCGAATCTTTGGAAATTTATTTCTAATTCATTTCAAGTCGAAAAATCAAATAAATTAATTTTATTAATGGTACTGAGAAAGAAAAACTGTTAAAATAACATTATGTGACAATAAGTTTTGTGTAAAATTAACAATTCAAATCATGAATGGGCTTTTTACTAACATTGTATTTAGAATTAACTCGTATCCTACACAATATTGTCAACGTTAAAACAAAGAGAGGTAATTACAATATTAGCTTGGAAGAGTTATTTCCAATTTATCCTATTTGTTGCCGCTGTATTGTCAATAAATGTGAAAGACGAATGTTTTCGTCTATCCTGGTGGGCTGAATGCGGAAGATATCGATCGGGAGTTATTCCTACGCTCAATGTGATCTGATAATGTGTTGCTAACAAAGAAATAAAAATTCTCACGTATCTATTTTCAAACCAAAACAATCTCTGTTGTCGCTTTTGATACCTTGATTGTGTACAAAAGTGTATAAGAAAACATGAATTTTAAAAAGTACTAAAAGATTTTATGTACGATCAAATGATCGTAAAATTGAACAATACGTTTGTTTTTACACGTTGTATTTACCGCTGTAATATGTTGTGAAGAATCCTGTGTTTCTTCTTACTGTCAATAACATCTATGCAGAGCAGATAGGGCAATTTTAAACGTCAAATATATTTTAAGATTTAGAACTGTTTACAATATACTTAGATGGAAGCCAATTAAGGATTATAACAATTTTATAAAAAGTTGTCCTACTTTTAAGGTTTTCAAACATTCAGCATCAGAGTATCTTATCAATTTAAAGTTTGTCAGGAAATTAAGCACAATGAGTACACAGTCGAGTGAGAAAAAAATATTTATGTACACAACAAGATCCAACAGAGTATTTAGTAGCCTACGTCGGCACAGTGTTATTGAAGTTTTTACTGCATGATATTAAACAAAAATCTTATGTTTCAACTTTTAAGAAACTGAAGTTCCTTGTGTCGTTTCATAGGCACTCACAAGTACGACCTCGTGTAGTTCATACCTACTCACAAGTACGATCTCGTGTAGTTCATATCCACTCACAAGTAAGATCTCGTGTAGTTCATATCCACTCACAAGTAAGATCTCGTGTAGTTCATATCCACTCACAAGTAAGATCTCGTGTAGTTCATATCCACTCACAAGTAAGATCTCGTGTAGTTCATATCCACTCACAAGTAAGATCTCGTGTAGTTCATATCCACTCACAAGTAAGATCTCGTGCAGTGCGCATTAAATGTTACGACTTTGATTACAACATATAGTTAACGATTAGAATGATTTGTACTCAAAATATTTAAAAACGTTTTCAATAAATTAGGGATAAAACATAAAAAGGCTAAGTAAAGCAGTTAAATACGAGAACAATTCAGAAGCATTAATTGGATATCTACTACAATGTTAAAGGAAATATAATGAGCTATACGTTGTGCAAAGCAGTGTAGCACTTCAAAATGCAAACCCTGGCTGCACACTCTTTTCATTCCGTACATCATCCCGTTTTAAGCAAGAGAAAAAGAAATATCGTGAACATTGTAACAAATAGCAAAATGTTAACGATAATAAGTGTGGCATGCACGGTATCAAATAATCTCAAATTTTTATATTTCTCTCGTCGTATTTATGTATTTAAATTAAAAGATTCTTTATCTGAATTCTTCTCGAATAAAATGACATTCATATGTTTTCGTTGTAACAGCATTATAGGAGAGAGAGAGAGAGAGAGAGAGAGAGAGAGAGAGAGAGAGAGAGAGAGAGAGAGATGTACATTACTACTGTGGTTTTTTGATCGACACATTTGGTCTCCATCCTCGAATAATTGTTTTAACCTTAAACGTATCTAGAAGAGATAGATTAAATGGCTCTTGGGAGAGTAATTCAAAACAATTGTCATTCACTAAATGTTTGAAAAATGCGCCATCCAGTTTTCTTGCTTTACATGTATTGGCCATTTGTTCAAGTCCGCATGATATGAAGCAATCGTAAACCTGCCTCACGGTATAAGAGTAAAACATTTCTGGGGGTTCCATTTCTTCCCTTGTGCCTAAAGGTAATAGCTTACAGTAATCGCCTTCTTTCTCCGGATCAGGTTTTTCGGTAGCCACATCCCCACTATGTCTAGATTGAGGGATCAACCCTGTGCGTATTGGGAAGTTGGTATAAACTGGTTCTAACGCTAACCCTGACTGATTGTGCGAGAATTTGCCAGGAGGGGATTTATTCAGGGCAACAGAATTGACACTGATGCGCGAACGCACTGTTACATATCCATCGTCAGAATCATCTAATTTTGATCTCAAGATATTTTCATTGATGGATTCTCCTTCAGGGTCTCCTCGCCAGTCATTTTTTGAAGTATCATCCCGATAATCTCCGGTACCATTCTCTTTCTGTTCTGTCGCTAATGCATTCTCGTCAATCATTTTTAAAAGCTCGGCTCGGGTGTTCCCGTTCGCGTGCGATTCTTTGTTCGTAGTATTAAATGTGATATAAAGAATGTTTTCTTCCACACGGGGATGGTCGGTATCAGAAGTCAGATTCTATAAGAAAGAAAGTACGTTGAAGAAAATCAGACCAACAATAAAATCAACGATAAAACTAACTTTATACTGTCATCGCCCATTGGCATAGGCGATGATGGTGAAGAAAATGACAAAGGATGGGAAAAGGATATAGACATGGAAATCAACCTAATTGCAATAAAAAATATATCAAAAGAACAGAATGATAAGAAAAGAAACGAAATGTCAAAATTGATAAACCAACACCAACAAAGATTTCTGTCACCGTTCTAAGCTTTCTGTGAAGCAAGCGAAAACGTGAATTGGCAATGTTCGTTAGTAGATGCATTTGCTACAGTGAAAGTGAGACGAGAATTGAGGGCATCACTTATTTAAAACAAAACCACAACAAAAAACAAATTTCTTATAATCGTTGCTGCTTCTTTACAGAATGCTGTGACTCATTTTTCCACCCTTCTACCGGCCCGATTATGTTAATGTTACGATACGATCAGAATTCCAAACATGTGCTAAATAAACACAGACACAATCTCTTCCATGTTTTGTAATTACCAATATATATGTGTGCTACCAATCTGTCTCCTTATATGAAAAAATATGCACTAGACAGAAAAATATATATCTTAACAAGGTACATATTCATATAATTTGCTTGTATATGTCATACTTACATGGTGTAATGAGAGCTTCGTTGGTGATTTATATGATCCTGGAAGAAAATAAAATTATACATTTATAATTTGAATGGCATATAATCTCTAGCGGGATTAATTCAAAATTTTGTTTTTCAACAAACATTGGGATATATTTAATAAATCTATTTCTGATAATTGAAATTTAATATTTCTTAAACATTTTTTCTCCATCTTCCTCGATAAGAGGCGTGATAATTAAAGCTATAAAATCCTGTTTTAGTGCTTCTCTTTATCGTACTAATTGTATACTAATGACACTGTCATTGTTTAATTGTAAAATCCAGAACCGGACCATTTTGAAAGATAGCACACCATTCTTACGTAATGAATATTATGCATTCTCTTTCCTGACGTACCCATTGCCTTCTTATAAACTAAGTAACTTCATTGTATGACTTTATTTTTTAATTATAAAAGAAATAGGATCAAAAAGCGTTGTTTTTTTTGTAAGGAGAACGCTCCATCTAAAACGCTTGATGCCGGAATTTCAGGTCAACATGACATGCCTTTTACAAAGTTTTGAGCTGTACTCCAACGTTCGCTTAAATGGAATACGTATTATTACACTCTGATTTTTCGAGGTGTTTTGTTGACAATGTGTATTTAAATATAATCACAATTTAGAGTTCCCGCTTTGGGTTGAAGTATTATCTTTTAAAAAAAATTCTTCTGCATCATTTAAAGTCAGCGACAATAATTTTAGCACCCATGGGATCAGTCATATTGTATTGATTGTACAGTTATGTTGCTAAGCATACACAGAAATATTGTTCTTTCTATACAAACCTTTTGTCAAGTGCCAAATGTTTCGTCAGTGACATCCAGTAATTAATTCGTAGGCTAGCCGACAATCAACTGTCTTGGACTAGAGTTGAACGGAAAGAATGTTTTCTTAACCTGGTCAGGCTTGGTACAATAATTAAAGTGAAAACGGACTGAGTGTTTGACACGTAAAATTATGGGATTACTCACGTAGAGCTTTCAAAAATGATTAAGACAAACGATAAGGTGACATTTCGATCCTAAGTGGCATTTTGGCATCTGGATAGACGGTTTCCATAAGGTCAGTAAGAATAGCCTTTATTCCGATTGGGTAAATGCATAGAGGAAGGGGGTGTGTCAGACTCCAGAATCGGGGAATATATACTATGTATCAAACGAGTTTAGTCAGTCTAAAAAAATTTCTCTGCAAGAGAGAACTGCCACAAGGACTCCGAAGGTTCGTTGCAAGAACGACTTCGTAAAATTGGGTTCCAGTTAAACTGAATGTGGAACGATTGTAAGACGCCAGAAACACAAAGGAAAAATAGTTTACTTTGGCAAGAGTAAGCATCAGCGAGAAGTCAAAGGCAAGAGTTTATTTTGGGCAAGAGTAAGCATCAGCGAGAAGTCTAAGGCAAGAGTTTATTTTGGGCAAGAGTGAGAATCAGCAAAAAGTCAAAAGAAAGAAGTCAGTGTGGAATTCCCGTTCAATAAAAGGGCAAGCTGGAGACGGACGCACGCAGGGAAAAGAAAGAAAAACCAGTCGACGGAAAAGGTCATGTTGAATCATTCAACAGTCCAATGTTAAATAAACATTCGATTCCTTGATGAAATTTACTCTCAGCATTAACGGCTAACTTCATTTATTTTCATTAATGTTTGAATTCTTATGAATGTATCCAGTATTTTAAAGCTTCGGCATTTGTATTTTTTCTGAACTAAGTGTATTCAGAAAGAGAGAAAGTGTAATTCACAGTGTCATTCTTTTCTTAATTGTATTTTTAATTAAATTCATATTTTATCTTTACGGGGGCTCGTGTATTGTCTTGTTCAAAGTACCATCTCAGATTACTATATTCACTGTCCGGGCAGATTACACCGTAGCGATCATCTTCTAGATAACGCCAATTAGTGGGAGGCGGTCTTCAAGTGTTGTTTCCAAGTTGCGCAATACCTCTGACCAGGCCTTGTGCAATATTGTCCTAATAACACTTTGATCACCCGCCAGCGCAGCCACGTTACACCTTTCCAGATAACAATTTGCATTTTGTACATATTTAGGTTTTGACATTTGTTAAATCCTTGTCTAATTTTGCAAATACGAGTTGCTCAAAGATCAGTCATGGAAATACACCTTTCTTCTTTACATCTTGTATATACTTTCATTAAACCTTAATTTAAATATGTAAAAGGCGAAAATTGGGAATCCAAACTCATTTTAAAATATTGGTAAGAAATATTGTACCTTTATGCATTAAACAGCATCAAAACGTGCCGCATGATACTATTTCAACTTGTTTATGTCCTCATGTCGTTATGTATCTTTGAATACAGGGATATCAAAGTAGATAAATATCTTTGTACACTAGGGTATCGTGTCATTAGGTATCTTGTATAGTAGGGCATCATATCATTAGATCTTTATATGATAGAGCATCATGTAATTAGGTATCTTTATATGCTAGGACATCATGTCATTAGGCATCTTTATAAGCTAGGGCATCATGTATTTAGGTATCTTTATATGATAGAGCATCATGTAATTAGGTATCTTGTATACTAGGGCATAATGTCATTAGGCATCTTTATATGCTAGGGCATAATGTCTTTAAGCATCTTTATATGCTAGGGCATCATGTCATTAGGCATCTTTATATGCTAGGACATAATGTCATTAGGCATTTTTATATGCCAGGGCATCATATCATTATGCATCTTTATATGCTAGGGCATCATGTCATTATGCATCTTTATATGCTAGGGCATCATGTCATTAGGCATCTTTATATGCTAGGGCATCATGTCATTAGGCATCTTTATATGCTAGGGCATAATGTCTTTAAGCATCTTTACATGCTAGGGCATCATGTCATTAGGCATCTTTATATGCTAGGACATAATGTCATTAGGCATTTTTATATGCCAGGGCATCATATCATTATGCATCTTTATATGCTAGGGCATCATGTCATTATGCATCTTTATATGCTAGGGCATCATGTCATTAGGCATCTTTATATGCTAGGGCATCATGTCATTAGGCATCTTTATATGCTAGGGCATCATGTCATTATGCATCTTTATATGCTAGGGCATAATGTCTTTAAGCATCTTTATATGCTAGGGCATCATGTCATTAGGCATCTTTATATGCTAGGGCATAATGTCTTTAAGCATCTTTATATGCTAGGGCATCATGTCATTAGGCATCTTTATATGCTAGGACATAATGTCATTAGGCATTTTTATATGCCAGGGCATCATATCATTATGCATCTTTATATGCTAGGACATCATGTCATTATGCATCTTTATATGCTAGGGCATCATGTCATTAGGCATCTTTATATGCTAGATATGCTAGGGCATCATGCTATTATGTTGCTACTCGATATAATGAGCCTCTGAATAGCATGCACTTAAGGTAGTATGTAGTGTTCTAGCAATATAATGTATATCAACTCTTCCTACATAGTTTACGCTAGATAAATGAAAATAGGGTCGATGATAGTTCATTGGTTTCAGATTATATCAAAACGTTTGGAATCTAGATCGCGTCCCTACGAGTTGGATTTATGGAATGCGGGGGAAGGTTAGAATTTTATATAAATTAGCACAGGGCCATTGTTTTAAAGAGGTATAATTGTAGTTTATTTAGTCTCCGAAGTCCTACTTTTTCTCGTTTCATAATGTTTAAAATGAAATAGTATTTGAAAGTTAAAGCATTGTGAAAATCAGACTGGAAACGATCAATTGTCGTATTTATTTTTGTATTGGTCTGATTCCGGTTCGGATTCCTTTTTCTTTTAGCACTCATTATTGAACCTAGTTTAAAATTGTGTGAAACAAATACTTTCAGAAAATGACCAGGCAAATATATTGCTATGTTTTCGAAAATATTAAATTTGGAAGAGTAGTAATTAATAAATAGATGGGTGTTGAGGGCAAAAACAGATAAACAACTATAATACCTTTCCCCGAGTTCAGACTCAAATCTTGGCCACTGGTATCAAGGGGACATACAACTTCAGCCTGTATCGTACTGACGGATGGGTATTTCCATCTGTCGAGGGGTTTCATTGGTTTCTTCGGCTTGCAACTATTTTCAAGAAATATCGGGGAGCTTGAATAAGGTCCACTAGAACCTAAAATTAAAAGTTGAAGGCAACAGTTTTAAATATTTTCAAACCTGTTATCCATGTCTTGTCATTGAACAAAAAATAAAAAGTTTTAAAAATTAAACAGTCTTTACACCGATATAAAGTTTTAAATAATATTGTTGCCTGGCAGTATGTTCCCTCATCGAATCAGGCAATGACAAATCGTGCCAAATAAATATGAGTATTAAATTTGATATATTTAAGTTAAAAAACAAGACACACGAGTTCGCTTGCTGTACACGATCATTCGTAAGTCTTCGCTTGAAAAGACCAGTTTATTCCCGAACATTAAACTTCAAAACAGTGTCATGGTCAAAAGCAAAACAGTAACCGACTTTTATTTATGAATAAACGAAGCAAACTGTAGCTAGCTCTTACAATTCAATATTTTCAAGTTACCTTATTAACTAGCAGATCTATGAAATATGTAACAATCTACACATGTATCTTGACAGTGATAATTCTATTTACAAAATATTCTTAAGCTAGAAACAAAAAAAGCTTAAAAATAAACATAAAAGGCGTTTTAGAAATAAAGATAATGGTTAACAGTAATAAGGGATGGCAAACGTTACAGCTTACTCAGGCAAAAGATTTTATTGTAGGGTAATGGATTTCATAGATCCCTTAGTACACGTACTAGAATACAGAGGTATTTCACTCAACATAAAACCAGAAATTGGGTCGATAAATACCAAAACTAACCAAGTAATACAATCGTTGATCAATATCGTTTGAAACAATTAAGAAAGATAATAGATCAATTTATCCAGTCACCTGTCAACAAATACACGACTAGTCTGAACATAGGGATAAGAATATTGAACTTCAAAAGAATTTGTAAAAGAGTTGTTATAACTTTAGCGAGGAAATTTTTAAGATAGGCAAGTAATTCAAGGTAATCCAGTCGTTTAAAAACTGTAATACATGAAACATGAAGGGAATGGTTTGATTTACAAGAGTAATATCAACATAGAACAAACAAGATAACAAATAAAAATTTCCAGATGAAATGTGTATACTCGAAAAACGGAAATCATATGATTCATCATTCGGAACTTTCACATCAGCTGAAAACATTAAGTAATTAAAATAGGTGAAGAGGATAACGCAAACACGATTACATCCATAAGATAGGTAGAAATATTAAATAGTATGAAAATACTGACCGTTTATAATATAATGAGTGCCTTTAATGTTTATTATGTTTGATATGGGAAACAAAACAATAATGAAAACACAATAAGAATGCAACAGTTAAACTTGATTGGATTTCGAATAATGTGGACCACTAAAGAGAGAGAGAGAGAGAGAGAGAGAGAGAGAGAGAGAGAGAGAGAGAGTAAAAATAAAACAATCAAGATAAAATAAAAATATTTTTATTTATAGAAGGTACAGCCGTTATGATAACTTCGCCATTAACGTCGTAGGAATCCTAAAAAAAATTGTCTAGTTTTAGCACATCTACGTTTTAGACTTACATGGATGATACAATATCTAAAAGGCCTTTCATGGTGTATAAATATATTTATTTTTCACGATACTTTTGTTTTTAAAACTTCATTTGACATGTAGAAGTACTCAAAACTATATAAATAAAACAAATGCCTCACTCGGTTCTAAAATATTTTAAGTACAACTGTGAAAAGGTGAAAATAAATCATAAACAAACGAAACAGAGAACAAACAAAAACCAAAAAATTGAATATGAAATGAACAGATTAGATCAAAGCAACAGGAAAATGTCGAAATACGATAAAGAAAAAAGCCTCTCTAATTCCTTAACCAACAAAATTTACAAACTAAACAATAAACCAAATTAATTTTAGCCTTCATATTCAAGCTGGGGGTAGAGTTATTTTCTGGGCCCAGTAACTGAAATGTAAATTGCTTTCTTTAAAAATCAAATAAAGCAAATATACGGTAACAAAAGCTCTCTATCTGGCAAAAACTACAGCTATACTAATATAAATCAGAGCTGGCATATACGAGTTATCACCCTTCTTAGCGACTGCTCTGTAGAATGTCTGCTTCCAATAATAATACTTTCGGACATGTATCCAATGACTGAAATACATTTATATCTCTTTTTTTCATATCATACACTGCATCTGTGGTGAATGTTCATATTGGAATCGGTGTTGTCAGCCGAGCGAACTATCTCGACAAGTGGGCTACAAACTCGGCACCAGACAAGACTGAAATAAGAAATAAGAAGACTTCAGGTCATCGTTTCGCATGGTGAAACATCAGGCCCATGTGTGCTATACTCACGGCTGACCTAGACCAGAGGACGCACGGAAGACTGCAGTCAATGACAGAGAACTTTCCCAACTGAACGTCGACATTGCCCGTCTTCAGGAGACTCGACTAGTCGACAGCGGCACTATCTGGGGAAGCTAACTACACCTTCTGTAGGCAAGGGAAGCCTTCGTACGAACTTTGGCAGCATGCTGTCGGCTTAGCTGTAAAGAACACACTAGTCGTCTATATTGACCCTCCGTCATCAGGCACCTAGATTATCCTTGCATTCCACCTGTGACATCCTCTGGCCAAGCGAACAGTTTTGGTGTGTACGACCTACTATCTACTCCACCCACGAAGAGAAAGACAGTTCAACGAGGCCCTGGATCAACCAATATCCAGTATCCCCAATATTGAACTCCTCCACCCACTAGGGGACTTCAACGCTAGAGTGGGAGCAGATCACGAGGCATGGTCCACCTGTCTTGGATCTCACGGAATGGGTAAGATCAACGAGAATGGTCAGCGACTGCTCAAGAATATGCTGCTCTCAAGACCAATATGTGACCATTACCTTCTTCAAATGCAACGAAGTTCACGAGGTGTCATGGAGATACCCACGTTCACGCCACTGGTATCATCTAGACCTCCTCATCACCAGGCGTGCGGAGTTGGACAGTGTCCTCCTCACTCCAGCTACCAGAGTGGCGACTACGACACACACCTCTCCCTCGTGGTAAACAAGGTGACAGTAATACCCAAGAAGCTGCACATCGCAAACACGAATGGTAGCCCACCCAGCAACACTTGATGTGCTCGCAACCTAGATAAGACACGGAATTTTATCAGCAGACTGCAGAAGGATATCACCAAAGAGACACCTGATGACACCATCTTCTCCATGTGGTCCCAGCTCGGTGACAATGTGCACAATTCAGCAATGCAGCCATCACTGCCTAACGGAGGAAGGAGAGTAAAAATGCGAACTACTAGGAGGAGATTGAGCCCGTGACCAAGCCCAACGACATTACAAGCCCTCATAACTGCCAGGAAAAAGCCCAGCATACCGCCCATCGCTGCGTCAACACCTAAACCTCTGCACCAGTATACAGACAGCTGCAGACACTGGGGATGTAAGAGGAATGTACGAGGGTATCACGAAGGTGACAATTCCCCCTCCATGACCGCCCTATCAAGTATAAAAGATGCAAATTCATCGCAGACCAGGAGAAACAGCGGTAGCGATGGATTAAGCACTATCTCAAGCTCTATGCAACCAAAAACGTCAACACCGACGCCGTGGACGCCATCCTAGACCAAGCTAGGGGAATTAGAGACAATCAGCACTGAGAACAGGGACACATGCCTCAGGACATGTGGAACGCCAACATCGTCACTTTGTACAAGAACAAAACAGACAGTAGCGATTTCAACAACTACCTGGGAATCTCCGACCTCAGCATCGTCAGAAAGGCTTTCACCCGTGTCGCCCTTGCTCGCTTCTACACGGAGTCTTACAGTGACTTATGAGCCAGCTGATCAACTGTAGACATGATCTTCTCACTACGCAAGCTGAAGAACTGTCTTGAGCAGCAGATGATCTTCTACATCGCTTCCATAAATCTGAATTAGGCGTTTTGACCTGGTCAGGCAGAGCAGGCCCTTCAACCTCCAGGAAAATATCAACTGCCTGCCACCCAAACGACCTATTGTTGTCGTCACGTCGTTCCAAAAGAACATGCACAGCACAGTTTTCTTAAGTGGCGCAATATCAGAACCCTTCCCAGTCAGTAACAGAGTGAAGCAATGCTGCATCATTGCTTCGACGCTCTTTGCCATTTTCTACTCCATGATCCTCCAGTACACCTTCAAGGACTTGAGCAAGAGAGTGTACATTCATACCAGGACAGACTTCAACCTGTTCAGCATCGCCCTTCGCCGTGCTAAAGCTAAAGTTACAGAGGTTCTCATTCGTAAATTGCATTGGGCCGACGATGCACACACGGAAGATGGACAGCATCAGCTTGTATGCCACCTGTCCCACACCTGTAAGCATTTTGGACTGACCATCAGTCTGAAGAAAACTAACGTCATTCTGCAGGACGCAATCTCCTCTCCCATCATGCCATGGATGGGTAAAACCTGGAAGTTGTTGAGACCTTCACATACCTTGGGTACACCATCTCTATTTCGTTCTCAATTGATTCTGAGATGAACGGCAGGATTACCAAGGCATCAGCTGTTATGGCCAGACTGAAGAGGAAGGTCTGGAACAACCACAACCTCACTGAAAAGAACATACTGTGCGTCTACCAGGCCTACATGCTCAGCACACTCCTCTACAGCAGCAAAACAATGACCACGTATGCGCGCCACAAGAGAAAACTCAACTTCATCCACCTAAAATGCCTGCGACGCATTTTGCACATCCAGTAGAAGTAAAAAGTACTCAACACATAGATTCTGGAAAGCGACAACATGAATAGCATGTTCTCCATTCTCAGCGAAAAGAGATAACATATAATACCCAATATATCCACAAGACAGAATCTAACAAATAAGACGCAACATAGAATATCCACAAGAGATTATCTAACAAATAATATCCAATCTATCCATAAGATAGCATCTAACAAAAAGTATCTAACATCTAGTATCCACAAGAGATTAAAAATATCCAACATCTAATATTCAGAAGAGATTATCTTACAAATAATATCCATCATCTAATGACCACAAGAGAACTCCTAACAAATAATATCAAACATCTAATATTCACAAGATAATTGATTATAATTATTAATTATTAATTCTTACAATTAATATCCAACACGTAATCTCCACAACATATAATATCCACAAGAGATTATCTAAACAATAATATCCAAAAACTAAAATCGAGAGAGAACATCTAACAAATAATAGCCAACATCTAATATCCGCAAGAGATTATCTTACAAAAATATCTAGCATCTAATATTGAGTTGAGAACACCTAAACATAATACATGTATCCAACATCTAATATCCAGAAGATAACATATAAAAAATAATATCCAAAATATAATATCCACAATAGATTATCTAACCAATATTATCTAACAACTAATATACAGAAGAGAAAATCTCAAAAATAATAATATCAACAAGAGATAATCTAACAAGTAATATTCAACAAACAACTAAGTTTTAGAAGAAAACATCTAACAAATGATATCCAACATAATGCCCAAAAGAGAATATCTCACAAATAACATGCAACATCTAATATCCTCAAAAGAATATCTAACAAATCATATCTAAAAAATACTATGATTACATACTTGTATTTGTTTATATTGTTACGTGTTTACGATCTCATAAACCGTAACAAGAAAAACAGTGAAGAAAACAAGCTTGCAAAATTTAACAAATAATTTATTTCCCTAGAAAAACAAGGGAACAATGAGAAAAGGAACTTACTGTTTTAAGAATCAAATCCAAAAATAATTACAAAATAATCGAAAAGTTAAAAAAGAAGTCCTTGGAGCAAAATGTTCTAATGAATTTGAGCACGTGTCCTGACGAAAAACAAAAATAGAAGGCGATGGAATATCTTGTGGTCAGTGTAATATTGATGTATCTGTAGTTCTTTGTAGAAACGCGAAAAATAATATTTCAGTGTTTGAATTCTGTAAATTTCAAAAGACATCTTTTCCCAAGAATTAATCCAGAGCACCAGTATTTCCAGAAAAAATAATCTCTTAGAATCAAAATAATTTGTACAAAAATTACAATTCAACTCCAACTCAAATTGGTCACAACAAAAAGACACCTGGACGTCTTTGTGTTTTTAGCCCAACTGAAATTGTATCTCATAATATCACTATTAGAACTGGCTACTCCGTAAAAACATTCCGGTAGAGCGAGAATTTTGAAATAACGCAGAATTTTCAAATAATTGCTACATGTTTCAAAACAACGTAGCAGATATTTACATCTAAAGTCACGTACTACCGGTACAGCCTTGGTTTCACTCTATGAAACCAAAACTAAGAAAGAATAATGTTTTAAAAACATTGTTTACTCCATCTCGTATATCATGATAAGTAACCAGGTCAGCTTTAGATACACAGTTCCAATATTAGGTTTGGGAAAAAGAAACTTAACTGAATTTCTGGAAAATATAAAATCCAATATATAAATGTACATTGCAATAGCATGTTTTTAGAATTACAAAATATTAAACAATTAAAACTAACAAACAAACAATTTGTCAAATCAGATATACATAACACTTCCGCCATAAGCAAAAAGAAAGGTTTATATGATAAAACTTTCTTTTTACCAAAGATTATTTATACATGAAGTTAAAAAAATGCATAAGAAGAACTCGTATGAACTATCAAAAGTGAACATTATATAATACATTTGTATCCTCGGGAAAGTGGATCTGCTATTACTTATCGTTTCCCTTGATATGCCTGATGTCAATGTCATATACCTGTAACAATAAACTCTACCCAGGTAGTCTTTGATTTTTATTTTTCATCTTGCCGATAAAAGTAAGGGGGTTGTAGTCTCTAAACACATTAATAGAAGAAGGAACTGAAATAACGTTAACTTCAAAATATTGTAATGCCAACGTGAAAGCCAAACATTCCTTCTCGACGGTTGAATAATCTATTTTGTACTTATTTAATTTCTTAGAAAAAAATAACACACTGGATGATCAACACCATTTTCGTCTTCTTGAATCAATACTGCTCCAATCCCAACATCACTTGCATCAACAGACCATAAACATGATAGGCTGCACGTTAAAGGTGTAAGAATTGGCTTTTAACTCTTCAAAAACCTTCTGACATTTTTCAGTCCAAAAAACAAACTTATTTTTCATCCTCAATAAATTTGTCAGGGGTTCAACAATTATAGAAACATTGGAACCATGTTTCCGATAGTATCCAGCCATACCGAAACATCGCATCAGGTGCTTTTTACTAACAGACAGTCATAGAGAATTCAGAGGTATCTTTGATCTTTGCATATATAGGTTTAACGTGTCTATGTCCCACTCTATATGTCCTAGAAAGGTCACACTAGCACGGCAGATCTCACTTTTGGATAAATTCATTGTGAGTCTATCAATGAATTTCCGAATTGTTGCTAGATGTTCTTTGCAGGTGTTGTTGTAGATGATGACATCATCAATGTAAACATCACAAGTATCTAGATTCTAGACCAGAGGTAATCATGTTCATTAGACATTGAAAAGTACTTGTTGAACCATTCAGACCAAACGGTATCACATTATATTGATAAAGCCCATATGGAGACACGACTGCCGAAATTTACTTTGCTCTTACTGCAAGTGAAATTTGCCAAACTCCTTTCAGAAAGTCAAATTTCTTGACATACTAAGCAGTTCCGATCTTATTAATATATTCATCGTTTCTAGATAATGGATATGAATCTGTTTTTGTTATACTGTTTACCTTCCTAAAACCAGTGCACACACGGTCAGAGTTATCTGGTTTTGGAACAGGTATGCATGGTGAACTCCAATCACTTTTACTAGACTCTATAAGGTCATTTTACTGCAAATACTGAATTTCTTTTTTTCCCTCAATTATTCCTGTCTGAGAGGGTTCATCCTGTACGTGTTTTGTTTCACTTGTTTAGAATTTACAATTTCAACGTTATGGAAAATTTGTTTGTTGTAGAAATATTTGGAAATTAGTGCTCATATTCAAATAATAACAACTGTTTAAGTTCATTATTTTCTGGCTGTTGCAAATGTGAACGTTTCAGGCACAGATCATTCATAATTTCTGAATTCCGAAGATTTGTCACTCCAAAAGAAGTTGAATCTTATGATATTCCTTCATTTAAATCTTGACTAAGTGAGACGGGTACTTGCATGTTTAACCTGGTTATCTATCTCAATATACTGGTACTCCTATATACTGGTACTCCTATATACTGGTACTCCTATAAGTTAAGTAGATCCCAGGAGTACTTATATTATAATTTAACTCTTTCATTTTCTTCTTAACTTTGTAAGGGCCGTAATATCTAATATGAAGCAAAATTGGAAGAATAAGCAAGATAGGCAGAACTATATTACCAAACTCAAAAGTTCTCTCTATTGTAGTTCTGTTTAACAATAATTTCACTTTGATATTGAATTGCTGAATGCCAAATTCAAGCATAATTAGCTGGAACGTTCCAGGTCTAAAATTTGACACTTGACCCGATTTAACAGATTTGGGAAAGCCAAATTAAGTTTACAGAAAAAATCTGTATAAAATTTTCACTATTGTTTTAAATTAAAAAATCCGCAAAGGAATTGCCGCTTGAAACCTTATTGACGCATACATAATGGTCAACACATATTGGTTACCTGACTTAGTCATAAGTACGCGACCAACATAATTTACCATAATTCTATTAAATGGTTCGTCAAATGCAGGAATAGGTTGCAGATGAGCCCTCAATATCTTCTGATTAGGTTTTGATACAATTTGACAAGGATGACAAGATCTACAGTATTTTCAAACATCATATTTGATTTTTGGCCAATGGAAGTGAGTCAAGATCTTTTAACGAGCCTTACTGATCCCTAAATGACCAGCCAATGGAATTTCAAGGGCCAGATTAAAATTTTCTGTCTGTAAGACTCTGGAGCTATAATTTGATGGTTCACTGATCACTCGCATCACCAGCAGATACCTCAGGAGGTCTCCATTTTCTCAGTTTCATTCATGGCCTTTTGAAACAAATATGAGATCACGGGATAATTTCACTGTTCGACGACAAGTGATTGTCGTTTATCACCCTGATTAGAATAAAGTGAATGTTGAAAGAAGTTCACTGTGATACCTTCTGATTAATCCAAACAAGGAGTGAACGTGACCTCATCAAACACCTGACCGATACAAGTGTCAGCTAAAGGAATACTTACCTTATCATTATCAATCTAAAGAGCGTTCTTTGCCATAGCTCTGGTAACTGCACAAGCTAAGTACAAATCAGGGAATTTGTTTTCAATTGAATCGACTTTCTGATCCAAACAAGTATTGTCAGTTACCAGTGGATTGCAAACAACCTTATTTCCAGCTAGATTGTTGCCTAGTAATTAATGAATGACCTCAACAGGTAAAGCAAACACTGTTCCGAATGTCACGGGTCTTGAGACTAAGTCTGACGCAAAGGAGAGGAACATTAACAAAGCGCACTCTAGTCTTTGAAAAAGAACATTTTCATTGGAAGAAAACTTCTCAGAACAAGGCAAAGTACATGACAATAAAACACTTTGAGAAGATCCCGTGTCCAATAAATTTGTAATAGGGATTGGATTGGCCGAATCAGCCAAGAGTGATATAGACATGAACGGTTAATAAGTCTCCATAATAAAATCAGACTGGGGTTTAATAGCCCCAAACAAATCTACTGCAATCAACATATAACCGTGACCTAGACATTATAGAAAAAATAGCATTTGGAATAGGTCTGTCTTCATTCTGATGTTGTCTTTAAATAATGTGTAGCAATCAGAAATAACGTGTCCGTTCGTCTTGCAATAGGTACATGTAGTAAGAGACAAGAATCTTTGTTTAATTATCAGAAGCTTGATTTTTAAACGTTGTACAAGATTCCAATTTAGAAGGGCTTGTATTAGGCTGAAATATTTTTCTGCCAGAAGACTGTTGAGTGTAAGTCTTAACTTTATGAGCTAAAGAATACTCATCAGCGGCACAAGCAACATTTTCCGAGGTTTCAATCCTAGCAGCAGAGGGGGCGAACCCTACAACGTTTTCAGGCAAAAAATAGATTGAATCTTTAAAACAAAAAATAGAGCCTTCCAACGAAATCTCATGTTTTAACAAAAAAAAAATAAGTCTCCGTTTAGCAAACGGAGACTTTACGATTTTTCAATCAATTTTGGTCGCAACTTGTTGTCATTCGCCCCCTCTGCTGCTATGGGTTAACAAAAAATAATAAATGATTTTAACCGAATATTTGATCCAGTCTTTAGGATCTCACAAACAGACTAATCGCTAACACCTCCTCTTGTAGATCAATTAGATTATTGGACTGATCTGTGAGATTGAAATTAATTCTGGTTAATGAATCATTATGACATCGCATATAGACTGGATTAACCGGAGACTCAATAATTAAAAATCCTGGAGGGGCTATTGGTGCAAACGAATAAAGAATATATCCTTGCTGAGCTTGATTTGATCGTTCGAGATTAATTTGATAGCTTCCTTCGATAACATCGCATACTAAATTGAGCTCAATCACTGAGGATATATTCACGTTGAACGGAGCGATATGCCTACCGCCACCATCTGGATCATTATTATGTTTGAGGATTTTTATTTCCGGTGATGCTGTTTTTTTCCATGCATCATGAATTATTTTAAAACCAACATCGATGGTGTCACTGAGAAGTTTTTTTAGTTTTGGTACGTTATATCCTGGTAGTTTAAATGTTGGAATATCTTTAACGGGAAAATTATATTTTTCTGCAAATCTTGTTCTCGATAGGGGATTATCGTCATCTAATATATCCTGAATAATTTTCAAATTAAATGTTTCCATATCGTAGATAATTTTGTTGCATGTTTCTACGACAATGATAAATTCATCTCGGGTGAGAGAGCCGGATTTAAGAGATATTAACAACAGCGATAAATCATTATTCATTGCTGTGAAATTTTTAATGATTTCAGGTTCGTTAACAAAATGATGTCCCTCTATTTTATCCCCTGGCTTCTCTCTTCCAGTTGATTGGCATTCGAAACCAAAAAAATCTCTAGTGATTGTGTGATCTTTATAACTTTTTATTGCATTATCAGGTGCTATCACGTCGGTGATATAATCAGTTTTTTGTGGCTTTGGTAAATCAACGGTGTCACAGAATTAGGCGAAAATTTGAACTGATTTTTGTTGTTCTTCAATTGCAAACGAAACTCACCATTTTTCTTGATTTCGTCGTACACGCATTACCTGGGGTGATTAAGTGGCGTGTAACGATTTGCATGTGCCAATTTGTAATTTACATGAAATCCGAAATACTCGTTTTACGTGGTGCACTGCAAGCTCGATGTGATTTATGTTCACCTATTGAGAGTATATAAGGCGAACTATTTATCATAATTTTTTACGGGAACCCAAATATCTAATCGAAGGATAGATAACCTCGTCTTGCAAATCTCCAGCCAAAGGGGTGAGTGTTAAAATTACATTTCGTTTTATTGTGAATTTTATTCAGATTATCATTTCGTATAATGATGCTTTTATTGCAATTAAACGTGGAATATTTGGAATTACTAGTCACTTTTAGACTTTAAATACAATATCGTAATCTACGGCTTAGATTATTTTTGAGACAACTATTATTAGTCTGGTTTTGTTTATTATAGTTGATTCAGTCTGATTCCAGCTGATTCCGTCGTTGATACCGTAGAAGTTCATCACTGATAGCGCATCTAATAACATCGTTGATACCGTCTCTGATACCGTAGCTGCTAACATAGTTGTTACATTGTTTCTGGTACCGTAGCTGCTAATAACATCGTTGATACCGTAGCTGCTAATAACATCGTTGATACCGTAGCTGCTAATAGCATCGTTGATACCGTAGCTGCTAATAACATCGTTGATACCGTAGCTGTTAAACACATCTGATACCATCTTTTGATAAACGTCTTTGATATCGTTTGATTTGTTGTGGGACATCTATTGTTTGTTCTGGAACATCTCTGTATAAATATCTGAATGTGCTTGTGCCGTTAATTTGTGCAAACGGAATTGAAGTATCTGTCTGTGTGTCGAACTGTCTGTTCGTCAATATCTGAGTAACATGTAAATATCCGGAAAGCTAGAAGTCCGAGTGTCGGAGCTGTCTTAGAGTTGTAAAACGTCCGGGTCGACATCTAGGGGAGTGAGGAACCGTTGGTTCGGGTAGATGTTGTATGCTGTCTGAACGTATAACTGTGGTGGATCCGTGTAGGGAAACGTCCGATAATAGTATTGGTCAACCCTCGGTTCTCGGGGAAACTGGGAGACGATTCAACTGTTGCTGAATCGTGCGGTTATACAGGGGAGACACATAGGTGTATTGAAATTGTGATATAATTTAATACATTGTTGTATTTGCATGTTTATGTCAGATCGCAATAATATTTCAAGTGATCACATAGATATCAATAAAAGCTAGCAACTTGATTGAATACAAGTATATGATCGTGCTAGTTATCGCAATCCATCGTGCGATAGATAGTTTGTCGTTTGTGTTTATTTTTTTCGTAAATCATACTTGCATTTATTTAACTTTCGTAAAGGATTCTTGGATCTGTGTATAATCCAAGAGATCCCTTTACATTTGTGATTCCTTTTGTATTGTTATTTAATTTGTTCATGTATTGTGAATGGTTGTGAGTTTAATTGTGGGTTGAGTGCATGAATTATTGTGTTGTTACATCTGTATTTTTTTCATTTATAATTTATTACATAAATTTATATTTTCTTTCACAAATTGTGTTTGTATTGTTCATTTAGTCCACCCTCCTCTCGGTAACAATTCTGTTACAATGGTGTCAGAAGTGGGATTGTTGGATTAAGTGAACTGTCAATCATTTTTGTGAAGGTATACATTTAATGTTTATATTTGAGCGTGACCTTCTGTTAAGATAATACTCTAGTTGGAGTTTATTTTTGTTTAGTTTACCTAGGTCCGTGTGTCCAGTATAAACGTGTTTAAAGTATTGGTTTGGTTATATGTCTATATTCATATTAAAATTGTCATGTCATCCCTTAAGGACTTGGTTGCCTTAGGCAAAGAATTTGGATATGAAGGTGAAAGCTTAAGGAAATTTATTCAAGAAGAACAAGCCCGGGAAAGGGAAGAAAGGGCAAGGGCAAGGGAATTAGAAAAGGAAGAAAGGGTAAGGTCAAGGGAATTAGAAAGGGAATCCGATGAAAGAAAAAGGGAATTAGAAAGGGAATCCGAAGATAGGAAATGGGCCTTTGAGAGGGAAAAGATAGAATTCGAGAGGGAAAAGATAGAGTTAGAGAAGCAGGCCGAGAAGGAAAAGATAGAATTAGAGAAGCTTGCCGAAAAAGACAGGATAGAATGGGAAATGGAAGCGGAGCAAAAGCGAATAGAGTTAGATAAACTAGCTAGAGTAGAAATGTTAGAGTTAGAAGAAAGAGCAAAACAACGGGATCATGAGCGTAAGGTAGAATTAGCGACATCTGGAAGAGAACACGATTCTGCCACTAACAAATTAAGGGGCCCCAAATTACCTCCCTTTGACGATGAAAAAGATAACATAGATAGTTATCTTCATCGGTTTGAGCGGTATGCCGAAAACCAGAAGTGGAGTCAAAATGACTGGGCGCTGCATCTGAGTGCTTTATTAAAAGGTAAAGCACTGGATGTATACTCGCGACTTCCTAGGGACGATGTGTTTAAGTACGACGTCCTAAAGGAAGCACTTCTCAAAAGGTACGAGCTCACTGAACAAGGTTTTCGAAAAAAGTTCAGGTATAGCAAGCCCGATAAGGGAGAAACCTTTGGTCAGTTCACCGTCAGAATTGCGAACTATTTTGAGCGGTGGATTGAATGCGGCAAAGCGGTGAAAACGTTTGAAGGGTTGACTGATTTCTTGCTCAGAGATCAATTATTTAATACAGTTGGGCGAGAATTAGATCAATTTCTGAAGGAGAAAGTCTTCACAAACGTAAAAGATATGGCTAAGCAAGCCGATTTATTTGCCGAAGGTCATGGGGGAACCCAGAACGTGGTTTTAAAAGATTTTAAGTCTGGAAACCAGTCTGTAAGACCTATGCCTAGGGAGCCTGTAAAATCAGCTGAGGTAAAAAGGTCAGTTGGGAATCCAGTTTTTCAGCGTGTGCGGTGTTTCTTGTGTAATGCATTGGGTCATGTTCAAAAAGACTGTCCTAAAAGAAAGGCACTTATACATAAGGTAGCAGTGGCTATACAAAGTAAAGGTATATCCGATAACAACGTACATGTAGAACCTTGTATTCATTCACTTGGCACGTGTTTATTTCCTGAAGCGCGTGTACCAACCGCGAGAGGGTTTGTCAACGGTCGAGAAGTCGTGGTATTGCGTGACACTGGTTGTACGGGCGTAGTGATCAAACGTAGTCTCGTGCAGGATAACCAAATGCTCGGGTGGGAATCCCCATGTATGTTACTTGATCAGACGATGGGTCGCATTCCCGTAGCAAGGATCACAGTAAAAACACCTTTCTTAACGGGAACTGTTGATGCCCTTTGTATGGACAATCCTATTTACGATCTGACGATCGGTAATGTTGAAGGTTCCCGTCTTCCAACCATGGCCGATTTTAAAATACCTTTGGCTCAGGCAGTCGAAACGCGAGCGCAAACACGGCGAGAGAAAACCGCGTTTCATAAATTAATAGTCCCTGAATCGATCTCAGGAATTTCCCGTGATGATTTCAAACAAGAGCAAGATCGTGATGAATCCATCAGAACAATTGTTGAGAAAATCACGTCCGGCGCGATTAAACATTGCAAGCGTGGGGGTAGCTCTAGATTCGTACGCAAGAACGGATTAATTCATAGGGAGTTTAGCGCTCGGGAGGGTAAGAAGTATTGGCAAGTGGTCGTACCCCAGAGATATAGATCTCAAGTACTTAGGGTGGCGCATGAGTCAAGCATGGCAGGACACCTAGGTAAGGCTAAGACCACTAGCAGGGTAGTCGCTGAATTCTACTGGCCAGGTGTTAATGGCGATGTCACACGGTTCTGTAGGTCGTGCGACGTATGTCAGAAAACCGTCTGTAAGGGAAGGGTCACAAGGGTGCCCTTGGGACAGATGCCATTAATAGATACACCGTTTAAAAGAGTGGCAGTAGATATTGTAGGACCAATACACCCGGTAACCGAAAGAAAGAATCGGTACATACTTACTCTGGTTGATTACGCAACCAGATACCCCGAAGCCGTAGCGTTACCAACTATTGAAACGGAAAGGGTAGCTGAAGCATTAGTTGATATCTTCAGTAGGGTAGGGGTGCCAGAGGAAATCCTCACTGATTGTGGTGCCCAATTCACCTCTGACCTCATGGGTGAAATAAGTAGGCTGTTATCCATCAAACAGCTAAACACTACCCCATACCATCCGATGTGCAATGGACTGGTAGAGAAGTTTAATGGTACCCTGAAAAGCATGCTGAGGAAGATGTGCGCGGAACGTCCGCAAGACTGGGACCGTTATTTAAACGCTGTTCTGTTCGCGTACCGTGAAGTACCGCAGGAAAGTTTAGGGTTCTCGCCCTTTGAACTGTTGTATGGTAGAACAGTTCGAGGCCCGATGCGGATACTACGCGAACTATGGACTGGTGATGTCGCGAACGAGGAAATAAAAACGACTTACCAGTACGTTTTAGATTTAAGAAACAAACTTGAGAGTACATGCCAGATGGCACGTGACGAATTGATTAAATCGGGGCCCAGATATGCCAAGTATTACAACCGCAGAGCGCGTAATAGGAAATTTCTTGTGGGAGATCAGGTGCTATTGCTTCTTCCAACGAGTTCGAATAAGTTATTAGTCCAGTGGAAAGGTCCATATGAAGTTAAAGAAGTAAAAGGTGACATGGACTATAAAATTGACATGGACGGTAATGTAAAGACATTCCATGCAAACATGCTCAAGTTATACATCAAGAGACAAAGCGACAATGTCAATAAGGGGAGTTGAAAATATAGGCGCAGACTACTTGAGTAGGGCATGATGGGAAATTTGTATGAATTTGCCCAGTAATAAAATCCAGTTTGTAGTATAACCAGTGTAAATGTTGTAAGATATCATCAGTAGTTATTTTTCTTCTATTCTGTGTTAGTTTTAAAAATGTGTACATTTTTATTCTTAGGGGGGAGGTATTGTCACAGAATTAGGCGAAAATTTGAACTGATTTTTGTTGTTCTTCAATTGCAAACGAAACTCACCATTTTTCTTGATTTCGTCGTACACGCATTACCTGGGGTGATTAAGTGGCGTGTAACGATTTGCATGTGCCAATTTGTAATTTACATGAAATCCGAAATACTCGTTTTACGTGGTGCACTGCAAGCTCGATGTGATTTATGTTCACCTATTGAGAGTATATAAGGCGAACTATTTATCATAATTTTTTACGGGAACCCAAATATCTAATCGAAGGATAGATAACCTCGTCTTGCAAATCTCCAGCCAAAGGGGTGAGTGTTAAAATTACATTTCGTTTTATTGTGAATTTTATTCAGATTATCATTTCGTATAATGATGCTTTTATTGCAATTAAACGTGGAATATTTGGAATTACTAGTCACTTTTAGACTTTAAATACAATATCGTAATCTACGGCTTAGATTATTTTTGAGACAACTATTATTAGTCTGGTTTTGTTTATTATAGTTGATTCAGTCTGATTCCAGCTGATTCCGTCGTTGATACCGTAGAAGTTCATCACTGATAGCGCATCTAATAACATCGTTGATACCGTCTCTGATACCGTAGCTGCTAACATAGTTGTTACATTGTTTCTGGTACCGTAGCTGCTAATAACATCGTTGATACCGTAGCTGCTAATAACATCGTTGATACCGTAGCTGCTAATAGCATCGTTGATACCGTAGCTGCTAATAACATCGTTGATACCGTAGCTGTTAAACACATCTGATACCATCTTTTGATAAACGTCTTTGATATCGTTTGATTTGTTGTGGGACATCTATTGTTTGTTCTGGAACATCTCTGTATAAATATCTGAATGTGCTTGTGCCGTTAATTTGTGCAAACGGAATTGAAGTATCTGTCTGTGTGTCGAACTGTCTGTTCGTCAATATCTGAGTAACATGTAAATATCCGGAAAGCTAGAAGTCCGAGTGTCGGAGCTGTCTTAGAGTTGTAAAACGTCCGGGTCGACATCTAGGGGAGTGAGGAACCGTTGGTTCGGGTAGATGTTGTATGCTGTCTGAACGTATAACTGTGGTGGATCCGTGTAGGGAAACGTCCGATAATAGTATTGGTCAACCCTCGGTTCTCGGGGAAACTGGGAGACGATTCAACTGTTGCTGAATCGTGCGGTTATACAGGGGAGACACATAGGTGTATTGAAATTGTGATATAATTTAATACATTGTTGTATTTGCATGTTTATGTCAGATCGCAATAATATTTCAAGTGATCACATAGATATCAATAAAAGCTAGCAACTTGATTGAATACAAGTATATGATCGTGCTAGTTATCGCAATCCATCGTGCGATAGATAGTTTGTCGTTTGTGTTTATTTTTTTCGTAAATCATACTTGCATTTATTTAACTTTCGTAAAGGATTCTTGGATCTGTGTATAATCCAAGAGATCCCTTTACATTTGTGATTCCTTTTGTATTGTTATTTAATTTGTTCATGTATTGTGAATGGTTGTGAGTTTAATTGTGGGTTGAGTGCATGAATTATTGTGTTGTTACATCTGTATTTTTTTCATTTATAATTTATTACATAAATTTATATTTTCTTTCACAAATTGTGTTTGTATTGTTCATTTAGTCCACCCTCCTCTCGGTAACAATTCTGTTACAAACGGTTTTCCCCCTTGGTGGTAATTCAGGCCATCCTAGTATGGTTCTAATAGAACTCTGATAGATATGTACGACGTATCCTTCTGTGCTTATTTCAATTGCGGATGATAGCGTCGGCTCATGAACCGTTATAGCGATTTTTGACTCTACTCCAGTAATCGATTTTATTCTACGCGCGAATTCATTATTGATTTGTTCGATTTGGTATGACCCTGTTGGTATGGAAACAACGTTCCAGTCTGGAGTCCCGTCGTCTTTATTCTTATTCGCAAATACCAGTGAATTATTCGGTTGTTGACCACCAAATGATTTTGATCTGATATTAGGCCAACTGTGATACACTCGTAGTTTTGCTAGCGCTATCTCCTTCACGGGGACTGGGCTAGGGAAATTCACACTGAATTCAGGATTCGTTGATGTTATTGATATCATGCTTGTTTGTACTGGGTTCGTGTTCTCCACTATTCGTTGAAGTAATTCCTGCGGTGTTGTCATTGTTATTATACTCATGATTTATTTCTAATTTTGATATCGCGGAATCATAAATACTGACCATCACTGAGAACTCACTATCTGATTTCGTTGAGGTTATTGAGATCATTCTGGTTTTCGGGTTCGTGTTTTCCAATTCCATCGGTGTTGTCATTGTTATTATACTGTTGTTGTCGCTCTAATTTTGACATCGCGGAATCATAAATACTGACCATCGCTGAGAACTCACTATCTGATATAATTGTATTATCGAGTGACGACGATATCATCGAGGATAATTGCGAGTATGCGGTTGATACAGCATGAAATTGAATTAAGTAATCTTGCAGTTTGCGTTGGCTGCATGATGATATCCTTTTTGTTAGCCCGGTTGATATACCTGCGATTGTAGCCGCCGCAGAAATGCAAATTGGAACTACGACCGGGGCAATCATTGTAACCGATGCAAGTATTATTCCGGCGCCAGTGAGAACACCTGACACCGAGTACATAGTAACATCAATTACGGTGATTCTTCGTCGGTATTTTTTTATTTTTATTTGATACTCCTCGGCGAACGCTTTGAGTCTAGTTTGAAATTCTCTGACCTGATTATAGCGATATTGCGATGATGAAATCATTTTTATTTTAAAAACGCTAGCGTTTTCAATTACGATTTCAATTGAAACCTTTATTAACTTAAATCCGCTACGAATTCCACATACCACGTTGTTGAAACCCTAACCAAATTTTTATCAGTAGATGTTATTGTGAACTTTTCAGTTATATCCTTGTCGATGATCGTTGAAATTGTATTGTTGACCCCAGATGAACTCGACGATGAAATATTCATCGATGAGACGAAAAAACTCAATTGAGTCGTTGTCACTATTGTTAATCGATATATACCCTTGACGGTTGCAGTGATATCTTATTTGTTGTTTGTAGGTGTCCATGCAAATGATCCGTGTTGGATCGTGTATACTACGTTGTTGGTTTTCTCATGAGGCGTGTTGGATCGTGTATACTACGTTGTTGGTTTTCTCATGAGGAATTTTTGCTTTTTCAATGATTGTTATCATCCTCGAAAAATCATTTTTGATGGCTTCGATGAAGGTTTTCGTCTCATCGATGAATTTTTTGATATCAGGGAGTTTTATGTCGAGTTTATCGAATGTAGTTCCAAGAAATTTATCAATGATATTTCTACGAAAAATTGAAAACTGTTTTCCGTGTTCTTCAATTTTAGATTGAAGTGTTGTTAGTTCCAACAGAGAATTTTCCAACTTATTGTTGAAAGTTTCTATTCTATCTGTAATAGTCGAAACGAGTACATCCGGTTTGAGTTTACCCTGATCGGAAAAAAACACGATAGTATTCTCGATTGCGTTTCGTTGTTTAACTAAAATATCATCCAACGACACATCACTAGTTTTCAATTTACCCTGATCGGAAAATAACACGATAGTATTCTCGATTGCGTTTCGTTGTTTAACTAAAATATCATCCAACGACACATCACTAGTTTTCAATTTACTCTGTTTGTCTTGAAATACAACTCTTTCCCCGGGATCAACACTTGTTAAGTTCAACGTCTCAGAGATTTCATCTTCAATTATTTTTTTTATATCCTTGATAGAATCAGGGGTTGCAACGCCATCGAGTTTGGGTTTCAGAGGTCTTCCCCAAATATCAATCATTGTTATTGTAAAACTCTTTATCTCTCTAAAATCTTTGATTTCCAGCGATTACTAGTGTATTCATTTACGACAACATGTGGTGGTTTTTCCCTTGGGTTACCCAACGAGTGAGAAATAGCGTTAAGGACATTTAATACTTCGCTGCCACATATTGGTGGGACAATCATCGTTTGTGTTGGTAGCGTAGAATACCAAGTCTTCATTGGAAAGTTTTTATATAACGCATAAACTCTTTTGGTGGGGCTAATCCATATGAATCAAAATAGACAATCCCACGTGGATCAATAGCGTATGCAACCCAGTGAGTTCCGGGTCCGGTGCTGTTATCTAAATTAATGATTCCGGTTTCAACGCTGTTTGGTTGATGTGGTAATTGATTTTTCATAAAGACACCTCTAACAGTTTTAATCGCCAGTTTTTTTAGCAGCATTGAGTAAATCAAAATTGGACATTGGAGTCAAAGACTCTTCGATCAAAGACTCTCCAACTAATAAACCGGTCCTAGTCTCAGGCCTTTTCCGCTGTACCATGAATATGGGGTTCCTGGTAGTCTCAGGCCTTTTCCGCTGTACCATGAATACGGGGTTCCTGGTAGTCTTAGACCCTTTCCCTTTTTTATATCCTTGTCCAGTTGCCTTCTTTAGTGCCATTCCTGCTGCAGTACCAACGGCTCCTAACGCTGCCGCTTTAGCCACCGCTGGGGCTGCTGCTGCAATCAAGGCCGGAGTTGCAGCTAACAATGGAAATATACCGCCTGTTTTTCATCATATTTTTGATAGCAGCCGCAGAAAGAGTAATCAGAACACCTTTTTTTGCTACTAGTGCATCATTGAAATGTTTTATTTGACGAGTTGTTAACGACAATTTATTTGCACCACCAGTCATTTGATTAGGTTTCAACGTGATTGTGGTTCCACATTGCTTAGCTGATTTGGATTGTAATTTTTTTAATTGACCAGGTGTCAACGATACATTGATATTACTATACGACATTATACATAAACGATTGATTCTAAATCGTTTACGATTTCAATGAAAAATTCATAGAATTTTCAAAGATTTTCCACTGGCGCATCTACCACTCTCATTCTTGCTCCAACACCTTCGAGTAGCATTGATTTGTCGCTGAGAATGACAGCAACCGCTCTATAATTAGCAATAGCACCACGAAGCACATTAGCTCTAAAGTGTATATCAACGACAGATTGTCTCATCAAATCAAGATGTTCCAACGAAAAGTAATAGATCGGATATAGATTTTTAAAATCAAATTGTGATATTTGCAAACCAGTATCAACATTTTGATCGCGTGCCATAAACGACAACAACCTATGATACACGCGTGCAATATGATTTTGACCGTAATCAAGTTGTACGTCTTCAGATGGTTCCTGCTGGCCGTTTGTTCTCAGTGAGACGTCTTTAACACCTAATTGATCAAATATCATATGGCTGAAACGTTGATCGCCAACTCGTGTGTTATCTTGTAACGCAATAAATATATGACGTGGCGCAGCAACACCTTGTTTTGATGCTAGGTTCCACGTGAATAACCCGTTAATATTTGATTGTTTAACATCTGTACTCACGGTTAGCCAACTTAACAACGACTTTCCTCCATGGTCCATAAATGATAGTAATCGCTCTTCTGCGGTGATTGATGGAGTCAACACTGGCATCCACAATGATATTTTTGTTAAATTGACTTTACCGGCATCATCATTTACATGATCTGCAGCCAGGTTTGCTGGAATCCTCCAGATTGCGTCATTATCATCACTCTTTCGTACAAGCGATACTGTATGCTTCGCTCCATAAATAACTTTTCGTACATTTCTGCAGAATCCAAATATGTGATGCAGTGGAATCGCGCATGAAAATGATTTACGCGCTCCTTGCAACATTGAAATACGTGTTGCAGCTCCTAGATTGAAGTTAGGATCGTTGTTTATAATCATATCCTCGATACCAGCAGGAGCAGGAGGACCAGCACGAACATTTGGTCGTCTTACAACAAATTGATTTCCTCCAGCGGTATTTTTAACATCCTTTGCAAACATCGTAGAAGGTCCTGCTGATCTTGTATAATCATCAGAATATCTTGCTAGCCCGATTATTGTTGCAGCCACATCAACATCGCGATCTATCGACTCAATTTCTTTTCCATCAATGAGATATCTAGCACTCTCAAATAGCGCCATGATACCATTATTGAACAAACCCGACTTGAGTACCAACTGGATACGGTGCTGGTACAGCAGGAGTATCAGCAGCTGTTACAAGTTCTCCTTCTACTTCAATAAACGCTTCAGAGGGTAGAAAATATTTACTGGTATCATGAACCTGAAGTTCAATTCGCGATCGACTATTTGGGTCTATTGCATGATAGGCGTAATATTGATAATCGCGTACAGAATCATCCTTGCCAACTGGGGCGTCTGTATCAAACGCTGGATCAGGTGACTTTTTGAACATTTTATTCTATTTATCAGAGTCTAAATCGTAAACGATTTTCATCGTAAAAGAATCGTAGGATTTCATCGTCGTAGTTTTTAAAAGCCACTTCCTGCTATCATATTTGCAATATTACTTTGGTCAGGGGTTATCAACGACGCTATTTTTTCATCTACTGCGTTATTTATAATTTTACTAACCCGCGCAGGCATTTCCGCTGTAGGCGGTAACGGTTTTGAAAATCCTTTGGATTTCCTCCGTGATTTCACTAGCGCTGTTGATTTATTCTTCGAGGCTGAAAACGCTTTTCCGGCAAGATCTCCAACAGCACTAATACCCTTATCACGAATAACATCAATTGCTTTCATTGATAATTGTTTAGCTAACGGCATCATTTTTGGAGCCATTCTCGCAAATAACCCTGCAATGGTATCACCGAGACCATCTCCGTAGTATGCTCTATAAACTGGAAACCGTGAATTAACTACATAGACGGGGTTGGTTTATCATGATTGTAGTGTATAATCATCTTGTTATAAAACTAGTAGTTTTTTAATTAGTGATCAATCGCTGTAATAACCATGGGCATCTTTGTGATTTTCAACTAATTCAGCAATGAGTTCTCGATATACATTAATGTCCATGATACCACCAGCAAATAATCGTCTACAGATATCAGCTGCTTCATTAATTATTTCCGGAGAGTTATTTCCGGCTCGTTTCCCTCCGATGAGAACTTCTAACCGTGATATATCACTGAGAATATTACCAGGACAAGTAACGCTAGTGTTTTCAACTATGCTTCTACCTAAATATCCATCTCCAGTTGACTCCTTTTCATCCTCTTCATCCTCTTCAACTATTATATTCATTTTATCTATTCTACTCAATACTTTGTCTTTAAAACTCTCAAAATCATTGCGGTTAGTGTTTGTGATTCTAAATCTCTTATGGTTTGCCAGGTATACTTTTTTTTATCCAATTCTCGTTGTTTTTTATATACTCTTTATACCCTTTGTTTACAACTCTTCTTCTTTGATCGAATGAAAAATTCTGCACGGCAAAGTCAATTAAATCATTTTCATCAAATTTTTTAATTTTTTTGTATGTATCGTATGTAAATATACTTTCCGGTGAATACATTTTTTCTATAGTAGTAGTGTCTTCTTCTTCCTCTTCTTCTTGTTTTCTTGCAATAGCACCTAGTTCTTCTAGTACTCGCTCTTTTTTTTTGTTGTTGCCGTGAAGTAGTTACTATATCTACTGGAAGTGTTTCTAAAGACTTTTTTGTTTGTTTAGTTCCTTTTGCTATTTTTTCTAACACAGGGAGAAAAGTCTCTTCTTGTTTTTTTCCTTGTTCAGAGATTGTTGACACTATCTGTTTCGTTGTTGTAGTTATTGGTTTAAACGATTCTTCAGATCCCGCAGCAAAATCAGTTTGTAAACTCTGTCGTTGTTGCAGTTTATTTCTTACAGAGTCGCGAATTGGTATAAATTTCCTAATTGCATCCAGTCGTTCACGAGCCAATCTAGTTGTTAATTCTTCATTGACCATTATTTGAAATCAGAAACAATTTTTCAATTGTAAAACAATTTTCCCGAACCTGACCTAACCGACGAAAACAATCTTCCAATTTGATATGTCGGATGATTTTTAACACCATCGTGGGAGTATTTCATGGCGCAAGTGCCAACGCCATTGAAATATTTTTTTTATTCAGTGTGTGAAATATTTATTCAGTGTGTGAAATATTTTTATTTTTATTCAGTGTGTGAAATATTTATTCAGTGTGTGAAATATTTTTATTTTTATTCACTGATTTTGCCTGTTTTTGACTGATTTTGCCTGTTTTTTTGACTGATTTGCCTATTTTTTCACTGTTTTTTTTTATACCATTTTGATCAGTTTTCGTCGGGTAAAGTAGTCGATTTTGCATGGGATTTCCCATAAGAAAAAACTGTTAGGATTCATTTTGATGGTTTTTTAGTCATTTTTCATCAATTTTTGCCTGTTTTCATTGATTTTTTTGGTCAGTTTTCCTTGATTTTCGATAAAAAACCTCGTCGGGTAAAGTAGTCGATTTTGCATGGGATCTCCCATAGGAAAAAGCTGTTAGGATTTGATTTTAATTTTACGCAGTGTGAAATATTTTTATTTTTTATTGCTGTGAAATATTTTTATTTTTTATTCAGTGTGAAATATTTTCACTGATTTCCCTTGAGGGTCGAAAAAAAAATCTTTGAGGGTCGGTCACAATCAAAAAACGACAAAATCTCTTTGAGGGTCGGTCACGGTCAAAATCGTTCATTTTCTTGAATTAACGCTCTTATGTTTCTAATCTTCGAATTGACCTCTTTTTTCAATTCGTATTCGTTGCCTAATTCTTTTCGTATTCGTTCCACGATAGTATATAACGGAACAAACACACTTACGTCACTGGAAAATGCAAGAGAGTCCCGAATAGAATTCTGAATTCTCTTGATGAGCGCATATTTCTTTGGCAGCATATATTTGTTAGTGCTAACTCCGTATTCTATATCCTGAAAATCTGACATGATTTGTTCAGGATTTAACCCATCTGATAGTTCAATATCATGACTTTTCAATTTTGCAATTTCATCAATAATGCTATTCATGTTTTCAGAATTCATATTCTATTACAATTACATATTTCTAAATGAAAAATATGACGCATTAGACATAACTGATTTGAATTTTCTGTCCGTTCTTTTTTGAAATGGCAGATCGATAACGCCCTTCTGCAACATATCGTACTGAGGGTGAACAAATATCGAAATGCCTACCGGCTTCATACATTGATTGAAATATTTTTTCTTCGTTAGTTATCGTATTCAAAGATTTTACAGATCTCGCTTTTTTTGAGCATTTTCCAGTCCTTCCAGATGAATTTTTTTCACTCTGTGTAACAACTCGTAAATTTGATAAAGAATTGTTCATTGGTTTAGAATCAATGTGATCAATGACAGAATCATCCTCGATCAATCCACTGAAACATTCAAATACGAAACGATGATTGAGATATTTCTTCTTTCCAGCACCAAACCTCAAATATCCATGATTATTCACAACACCAACTGGTTTCTTCAGTCTGCGGTTTCTTACAACACCATCACTAGATGCTTCATAATTTGTGATCACAGGGTGTAGTCTGAATTCTTGGTTCATTCGTATACTAATACTATTTGTCTAATTCATTGTTTGGTCTAATGATTACATCACTGGAGAATCTTTCAATGTAGTCTTGAGGAGTTCTTATGATTTTATCCTTGATACTGACTTTGTCAGCGTCAAGGACTTTGTCAGTGTCAGTGTCAGAATTTTTAATTGATTTTCCATTTTTGATTTTTTTGTCATAATAACGCTTCAACTCCCTGTATCGTTTGCCACCACAATTTAGACATAATTGCGATTTTCCCCAAACCCCAACCCTACATCGTATACAAGGTAACGGACCAAGGCTTTCACGACGAAAGCTTTGCATATGATACCCACAGAATTCATTTCTGCATGATTTGTTACACGGTGTCACTGATCCAATCATGAGCCATTTGCAGTGATTCATTATACATAAATCTTTTATTTAAATGCTTGTTTTAATTATAGTATGGAGGAGTTCAAGAGATTAACAAAAATTAAGCCTTCAAAAAATGCTAAATTTATTGATTATACCATGAAAGAATTCCAGAGATTATCGAAAATTAAGCCCTGGAAAAATGTTAAATTCAATCTCGATAAGGAGTTCCAAAGATTATCGAAAATCAAACCCTGGAAAAAAAATTAATTCAATCTTGATAGAGTCTCTGATACACCAAAACGTCTAATTGGTAATAGAACTATACTGGGTAAAATCAGGGAGTGTTTTAATGAATTCTACCGAGACGGTGCAGTACACTGTTGGTCGACATTTCGAATATTACATGACGATGTCAATGTACCCAACATCGATGCTACCATGAACGATGAAAGAGCAGCTGAGATAATCTCACACCTTGGCTCGCCAAGGGGCTGGAAATCCAAGGGTGTAAAATCCAAAGGATTTTCATGGAAAATCAAAGATTTTCAACAAAAGTATTTTTTCAGAATAAAATTTATTATCGAAGTCGAAGGCAAATGGATTATCAGGGATAAATTTGAACCAATCCTCATGGATAAAAATCTGTCATTGTGAGTAGAGATTCCAAACCAGGAATTCTAACTGGAATTGACAAACCATACTACAAGAGATCTTATCCTGTAACAGCAATCGTTTATGGGATATATCCGTTAAATGATAAACCCGATATCGCAAAACTGGCTCCTATGAAATATTCAAGTTCACTGAATTGTGTAGCAACACGGGTAATGGAACACTTCGCAAATGCATCCCGAGGAAATAAACTAACTGATCTGCGACGTAGGAAAATAACCGAATGGGAACTGACAGTGAAACAGCACGGTGCAAAGATTTCTGATATAGCTAAATTAGAAACATCATTAAGATTCCCAATAACCGTTATGACGATGACCGGAGAAGTTTTATACGAACCGAAATATAACAAAAATGGAGCGCCAATACAAATTATTGATCATAACAAACACGCGTGGACACCTGCGGTAACAATATTTCCACGAGAACGAACTGTGAGATATATCCCCGAGGAATTCGTCGGGGATGTTTTTTATAATGAGAAATTATTCGATGCTATTCATGCGTTGTGTAAAGATGATCCTGTGTCAGTGTGGTTACTTAGAAGTGATGAAGATCCCGAAATAGAATTTGATCAATTTGTAAGACCAAATGGTGAATTATATCGCGTTGAAGAATTAGATAACAGAATGAGAGAAATCGCTAGTGATTTTTCACCGGAGAGTTCCCATGAAAAACTACTCACGGATAGCTTCACAATTCCATCAGTGGTAGCTCACTTCGCAAGAGAAAAAAACTCATGGCGTCCAACACAAAGTGATTTTCTCGAGGACGTTAAATTGAGTTGCGTCGAATTCAGTCATAGAGGACTGTGGAATACGAAATACCATCGTGGCGGTATGATTTCAATTGATATATCCGCGTGTTATCCTGAAAGTTTTCTCGGGTATGGGAAATGTGCTGAGTACTTTAAACGATTTGGACACCCCACGCATGAAATGACTCGTGTTGCGATTAATGGGCCATTACCTGATTTTGATTTAACCGTATTCGCTCGTGTGATATCATTCGAATTCGCTACAGGGTTACATCCATGTAGTTATCTTTGGCTTGGTAGACACCTATCTGAAAAACACTGGATGCCAATAGTGCTATTGAGATATATGATTGATTGTGGTATGCTAATATCGTTGATTGTTTCTGAAGCTATTATATGATATCGAGCTCAGAAAGAAGTTTGGCTACCACAACCCGATCTAGATCGTATAATTAGCGAACAGCGAAAACAGTTTCCAGATTTCAATGAAGAACAAATCATGAATTGGTCTAAGAAGTTATTTGAAATTAAAAAAGAACAAGCAAAAGATTTTGGACGATGAATAATCGGTAAATTTACCCAGGGTGGAAGATACGACAATGCAAAATATTCTTCGCGGTTGATCATAGACATCGCTGAATACGATTTTATTGTAACGGATTTAACGAAACAGGGAAAACTTGTAAATCGTAAAGACGCTTTCCTATCCGATGGAAGACGATTAGGTACAATTGTTACCTACTGCGATGGATATATTAAACAGTATACGCATTTGAGAAGTTCTATGCTAGCTTATGCTTCTATCAATTTATTTTCGATGATAAATAGATTTCCTAATACCGCAGTTAGAGTAGCCACTGATTCTATGTATATCCACAATAAATACAGATCAGATGTAGCTAAATTCACATCCCCGGAGGAAGCGTGGGGGTGTTGGCGATTTTAAAAGGAGACGCTACATGAGTATTGTGAATCCGCAGATGTTACCATGGACGATAAATACTTGAAAAGCAACCAATTATCAGAATTTTCTAATGCACCACCGATATCAGATCCAATTACGCGATATAAAATCGTTTATATAAACGGATTAGGAGGATCAGGAAAGACAACACGAGTAATTAATTTATTCAAGGATAAAATCAGCATGAATGCGTTAACACCAACTCATAAACTCGCCAGAGATATAACCAAACGAGATGTAAAAAATTCTGGTACTTATCATAGCTTCTTCTGATGGAGCGGTGATAAATGGACCCCTGAAAGAATGGGAAATAAATATATTCCACCGGTGATATTATGGGATGAAATATGCACGGTGCCGTTACATATATTAAAAATGTTTCTTGGTTGGTTAAAAACAAAAAATCAAGGTCAACCACCGCCAATTTTCGGTCAACCACCTCATGACTGGCTCAAGGATCACGTTGATCATTACGAAGAGATGAACGATGACATTAGATCATTAGATGAAGTATTAAAGGAGTTGAAACAACCAATCAGATTACAACCGGATAGAATCCAATGTGAAATAATGCGTGAAATAATTTCAGAAACCCCAATGAATGATTTCTGGGAAGCGTGGAGACCGGACGATTTGATAATAGCAAGTAGAAAAATAGTCAGAGATAAACTTCAGATGAAATTATTTAAATTGCATAAAGAAAAATTTGCAACACTTCCAGTACCTTTGTGTTATAGGCCTTCGGATACACGAAAGCAGAATATCGACGTTGACATTCCTGGACAACGTGAAAAGCAGAATTTAGTGTTAAATGATATTGTGCTGGTTGATATCAGCGTTGTCGATGATGCATTGCGTGCTGATAAATCCCCGTGGACGTTAGGTTACGCAACGACAATACACTCTTCACAGGGATTAACTGTCACAGACACAATTATTTGGATAGTAGATAATCGCATTGAGTGGTCAAATTTAGTTTATCTCCCAGTATCCAGAGTACGAAGAATAAATCAACTTCGAAGAATTGTTGTTGACGAAGTCAGTGACGATAATGACACTTCAATAAGTGATATTGTCAGCATTGACAACGTCAAGGATATAATCAGAAAAAAACTCTCTGGTTATAAACAACAGGATAAAAAAAATAATAGAAAATTTGACATTGATGCTGAATTAATAATTACGTTGAAGCAACAACAGAATAATCACTGCGCGAGTTGCAATTGTATAATGCGTTGGCAGTATTCGAATAAAGATCCTCGCCAATTTACCGTAGACAGAAAGAATAGCAGCATTGGTCATATCAGAAACAATGTGATGTTGACCTGTCTTGAGTGCAACAGACGAAGGGGTGCCAGCACCCTGGGTGCTAGTTAAGACCACGCGGTGATAATTGAGTATCCTCAGGAATTACCTGTAGTTGTTGTCGAGTAAATCCTCGCTGAGGAGCAGTTGAATCTAGTTTATAGATTGGAGGTCTACCAGTAGATCGTGTTATACCGGATATCTTATGCGTAGTGACGCTCCAAATAGGATCGGTAGCTCTTTTTTTACCACCCTCAAGCTCTCCTGGTTCGTATAAATACCTAACAGTGACATTACTACCAAGAATTGGTTCTTTGAAATCTTTTTGTGAAATCCCTTGAATTTCCATTTTAGGTATAGACGCTTTCTTAATCGCAGTGACAGGTTTCATGTTAATTGTTCGAGTAATCTCATTATTGAGCGCGGTAATCACAGCTGGTAATCTCTTAACCCATTCACGGGATCTCTTATCCTGAATAAACTCCTTCGCGTATTGATATCCAAATAACCGTTCAGCAAGAGTCCGATTAAATCGTTCAACAATTGCCTGATCGCGATGTAGCGCAGTATGCCCTCGTCTGATGGTGACATTGTGATGTTTCATCGCTGATAAAACAGCGCCTTGAAATTCCTTGCCAGGATCAACCTGCAATAGATTTGGCCAGCGTAGTGGGCCTCGTCGATAAATCCTTTCAAATGCAGAAGTCACTTCAGTTGCTGATTTTGTTTTTAACGGTTCTGCTTCTTTGTATTGACTTGCAACATCAACTACAGTTAACGCGTATTTGTAACCACCATCATGTGGCAGAAATAATATATCAGCCTGATGAACTTCATTAGGAGCGGTCACATCAAAATGCGAGTAATTAATTTGTTTAGGCGGTGGTAGATAAATCTGCCATATCGCCTGTTTGGATAACCAATTAGCCGCAGTGGTTTTTTTTTCCACTTTTGCAGCGCTAGCGAGTTTATTGATTGCAGCGCTACCCCTCCAGTATCCCCTTGGAGAATAGTAAATAGATTCCATGTTGTTATTAATTACCAGCACCTAACATCAATTTACCTTTCATAGCCGATTTTATATAAAAATGAAGCTAATTTTTCTTTGAAGGATTTATCAGGAATAGCATTTAATGCATGAATTAATTTCACATCTGCTAGATGCCTGTGTTGCAAATTGCTGCTTTTATAAGCAACATCATGAAGGTGACAGGCCTTATCAATAGCATTTATTGGTTCTTTACCACGTCGAGGTTGGTTTTGATCATCAAGTCTGATATCAAGTCTTGTTCCCGGTCCACAGTAGCTATATCCTGGAAGGTGCTTTTCTCCTGAATACTTTGCCCATGGGGTTCCAGGGAGTTTAGTTAGCTTGGCTGCGATATCACCTCCTCGTTTTTTTTTTTAAAATCATGATTTCCTGCAGATCTCATAGACACAAATCTAAATTTCTTTGTACCACATTGCACGCATTTACCAGAAAGCGCTGATCGGTTATTTTTAGTTGTAATCGTCGTCAAGTCATCTGTGCCAGTACGCGTTTTACACTTCACACAATATAGATCCATAATTTATGTATAGAAATATGGATATAATTGATTTTTCAGCGACTAAAGCAAGAGAACCGGTTAAGCATCATGCAGCGCTACCAAACTCTATCCGGATGATTATAATCGGGCCATCTGGATCCGGCAAGACTCAATTGTTGCTCAATTTAATAATGAGATGGATGAAGTGGGATAAGTTGTATTTAATTGCCCCAAGCGTAGATGATCAACGATGTTATGAAGTGTTAAAGGATTTTAATGAAAACGCTTCAGAGATTGCCGGTGAGGGTATTATTGAATTTATAACCGATATTGACGAGGCACCATCAGTAGAAGATCTTGATGGAAGTATTAACAATTTAGTCGTATACGATGATGTAATGTTAGATAAACAAAAACATCCTGCTAGAATATTTTCCCGAGGCAGGCATAAAAACACCGACGTGATATATGTCACTCAACGCTACACTCAGATTCCAAAAATGATAAGAGATAACTGTAATATTCTTGCTGTATTCAATGGAGTTGATACACATACGTTACTAAATATTTGGCAGACATGGTGTTCCGATATGGACTTCAATCAATTTAGAAATTTCTTTAGTAATGCTCAGTCAACCCCGTACGGATTTGTAACAATAAATTTACATGATCCTCGGACACGATATCGTATCGGACTCGATCAAATATTCGGTTGAACTCGTAAAAAAATTATTAACCCATAGCAGCAGAGGGGGCGAATGACAACAGGTTGCGACCAAAATTGATTGAAAAATTGTAAAGTCTCCGTTTGCTAAACGGAGACTTATTTTTTTTTTTTTGTTAAAACATGAGATTTCGTTGGAAGGCTCTATTTTTTGTTTTAAAGATTCAATCTATTTTTTGCCTGAAAACGTTGTAGGGTTCTCCCCCTCTGCTGCTATCCTATGTTCATCAACATAATTCTTAATTTCACTATGGACACAGTTCTTTTAAAATCTTCATGTATAGCAATTTGTCTGAGACTTTCATAATATTGATCAACTTTCTTGGTTAAGCATCATCTATTAAATAAGTGCTATTTTTTTCTTTTGCAAATTCTACATGAGTTTGTCCAGCTTCTTTTTAACAGGTTCTGAAAGTTTGCCGATAAGCCTCAGGGACTTACTCATAACCCTTTAAAATGCTTTTCTTAACTGCATCATAATCACCATGTAACTGTAGTGACATTGAATTGTGAATATCACTAGCTTTACCAGTGAGTACACATTGTAGTAATATAGTCCAGTGTTCCCTAGGCCATTTCAAATTTTCCGGTATT